>OX454266.1:40286485-40671425 GCA_949715065.1 Periphyllus acericola
AGGTCAAGTTTCTCACTAGTATGATATAAATGTTCCTTTGTTTACTTTAAATAATTTAGTTCGTTAAATATTATTATGTTGCTGTATTTTTAAAAAATAAATGTCACGAAATAAAACACTATTTTCAATATTTAATAACATTTCCCACGGCACACCTAGACAATCTCGCGGCACACCGGTTGAGAACCACTGCCTTAAACTGTTATCATTAGTTTTATAATATCTATGACCGATGGTAAAATGCTATGATAATGATCGCTACATTGCTGACTAGTAGCAGTTCATCTCAGAGACACCAATGAAAATTTAAATAATAATTGTAATATTAATATACTGATAATAATGTGTTCGTTAAATATACATAGATATAATAAAGCATACGAGTATGTGATGCAAGTTATATTTTCAAATTTGATATGAAATGCATATGGAGAATCAAATTAAACTATAAAATATCCGACCATAAAACTGTCACCCTTACACATGGTTTTTATCCAGGTATAACAGTAATCAATTTACCTATCCCTTCACACAACACAGTAAAATACTTAGGCTTAGTAAAGGCTTGTGCCGTCCATCAACACTATGCAAAAAAGACGATAACCTTCTTCTATCAAATCAGTGATTTGAGCAGCCTTATTAAACACTAATTACGTTTAATATTTGGCTATAATTACACTACCAAAGACATCGAGATCTACTCCTGTGACTATCCGTTCTACCTCGACCCTCTCCTCAAAATCTTCATCCACCAACTTCACTAAATCCCCTGCGTCCAATAATACCAAACTACGTGCAATTGTCGTCTCACGTAAGTCTCAAAAATTCTCATGAATAACAATAATGCTCTTGGCGTTGAGCTAAAATAATGTCTTGATGTTTTAACTTATCAGTTTAATGCCAGCTTAATATGAAATTCCA
The DNA here is from genome assembly GCA_949715065.1 of Periphyllus acericola. Lineage (NCBI taxonomy): Eukaryota > Metazoa > Arthropoda > Insecta > Hemiptera > Aphididae > Periphyllus > Periphyllus acericola. Next base: position 40,287,407 of record OX454266.1, read on the forward strand.
AAGTATTGACACCTATACGCTCCTTGACGATGAGCTATTTAATAATATTTAATATTATATGCAAGATGCACGGCAACCGTTATCCCCTGTTAGTTTGTCATAATCTAACTTCTTTTGAATTTTTGAATTTTAATGATGCGATATGTTCGTGAATTATATGAATCGGGTAATTTATTTATGTAATAATTATGTTATTTTGGTTTATATTTTTTTTTTGTAAGGTTATATTTATTAGAAAATTGCCTTTGTTAAGATTAAAATATAGGGAGTAAGTAAAGAATTCTGCAGACTGGTTAAGAATGGGAGAATGGAGGTTACAAGAGGAGTTAACAGTGATAAGGATAGGAATGTAGTCGCTGCTCTTACGATCATTCAGGGTTGACCAAGTTGTATTCCAAACCAGATCAGTTGACAAACATGATAGACATTATTGAATAAGTACATTACATTCTTAATTTACTTATAATGTTTATAACATTTTTCCTTTAATAAGCAGTCAGAATACAAATTATTTGATGAAAACGTCGAACCCGAGTAAATATTGTCGGTTACGAGTTTCCACTTATGGATAACAGATACATGTATTGGTCTAATTGTCTCTGAAAAAAAACTACTTATATCTTACGTTTTGTGATACGTACAAATTAGGGTAGTGAAATATTCTCCTTAATATTGTATCATATGAGTACAAAGATATTTAGGTAGCACAGGAATAACAATTTAATATTTATTAATTTTATTAATTTTTAGATGAATCTATACTAAACAACTTCAGATTCCACGGTAATTATATTATAACTTTATTTATTGTCCATGTTCAAAATGTAATAATTCTATGATATTCACGTTTACTAAATATACATAAATTTTCTACTACAGTAAATTAGATATTTTTAATTGCATTAAATGACATAAACATTGAATTATATATAAAATATACAATATACACATTTTTAAATAATTATAATTGTTGGGGCCGATAGCGTAAAACAATATTACGCGCACACCGGACACCTACTACTTCGTGCGCATACTACTCGTATTTGCGATTTCACCACCGACCATTTATATTGTGTATGTGTGTATATTTGTTCGTGTGTAGCTTCGTCAGAGTGGTTGGGTTCGCCGCGCAAATCTGACGAGCTACAATGTGTCTTGTGTGTATATTTGTAGTGTGTAGCTTAAAACTAAGGACAAAGATAATCAAAAACACTAATCAAGTATAAATGGTAACTGTTGCTGTATTGAAATTCTAACAAAAATAAAAATCACAGCAACACGTAAAAATGTAAATAAATAAAATTTTCCTGTTTGGAACAACAATAATAAAAATAATTCTTCAAAACTCACGTGTACAAAAATAAATATAAAACAATAATTGATGATTCGCTTATGACGGCACAACACAATGACACTAATGGTAATAAAATATAAAACAATAAATAAATAATTCACCTTTAACGACACAACACAATTTTAATAATTGTACAATAAAAAATTATTATAATATGGCCTATGGCGGCTATACAAAAATATAAAATATGCGTTCGTAGTGTACTCAACGACGGTTCGTACTACACAGAAGATATAAAAATACAAACATAACATGGGCACTGGGCCTATATAATACACACACACAAATACAAAAACGATAAAGGTAATTAAAATTATTGCATATTAATATTTGTGATTGTGCGTGTGTCTGTGGATTGGTGGTGGTGAACCGAAATAGGCCGATGACCGTGAAATTAATCACGGCACGGCGGCAGGTATATGTGCGCGCGTAACATTGTTTTCAGCTCATTACTAACATGTTTGCGTTTGTGGTGCAAACAATAATCGTTATTCAAATTTGGTGTATAGCTATAAATTATTCTTACCACCTATGGGATCATATAAAACCTAGTAAGTATTCATACACAATTTCTTACACTTGTCAACTACAAATGGTTGTAATACATTGGAAGATTAATTAATTTATTTGTTTTCAATTCTTTTAATGAATAAAAATTTTAAATCCAATATGAGAAAGGGATAATGGTCATAGAGTAATAATATTATAGCATCATATAGTAACTTACACTGAATGTCTGCAATTGTAGTGTTTGTATCACTCATAAACAACTTATTCGACCACTAAGCAACGATTTCGTTTCTTCCCACTCTCACGATAATGATCATAAATGTTAACAAGTGAATTTTGTCGTATACGACGACGCGAATTTCAAATGATCGGAAAAGTTTGCTGTGAATTTGTAGTACGAAGTAACGTAGTAGTCTCATAGCGTGTTGACCTTGACTCTGTGTACGTTTCACATGCATCCAAATTATGCACATTCCCATTTGTTCGACTACGATTCCCCAACAATACATACGAATGTAAATTAATTATAATTGCCTTTTATGATAAGATTCTAATATCAGAGTTTAAAAAAGTTTAAATAATTGACAGTTGTTATACACATGTATAATTATGACCGAAAGTATAAAAAATCTAAAGTATTGCCTTGTAAGTTGTCTTTAGGAATATTGTATATTCGATAGCGTAAAATGAGATTCTACGATCAGCTAGTTGTAAAATATTATTAAAGTTAAAAAAATACTAAATTCGGTTGAACACCATAATTTAGGTATATATGTCATTTTATTTTTCTCTTTGTTTTATAGCTGATGGATTCGTGTTGCCATATATTTTTTGTATGGATAGCAATTATTATAGGGGTTTGTAATAAATGTATATTTGCTTAAACATATATTATTCTTTTTTCATACTTTGATATTGTTAATAAATATATCTTTGTTAGATAGTCATAAAATTTGATAGATAATATATAACTTACATATTATCATTATAATTGATGGTAGAAAAAGTAAAATATGTTGAGCAGGTTGAATATTAAATAAAAATCTACTATCTATGACGTATGACTAAATTCATTTTACAAAAGATAAAATAGTTACTTAAACAAATATTGAATATGTGAGATAAATATTGGAAAAATTATATTTTATAAATCTTGTTATAAAGAAAAAAGAGAAACTATTCTAAATTTACTTAATTTTCATGAAGATGACTAAAATTTAAAGATTAATGTCCTTATTTCTTTTCCGATAAAAAATAAATCACACTTACTACTTAAATAATGACTAAATAATGCTTCACGTTAATTGATTATTTGTTTCATTCTGAATACGTATAGATTGTTCCCGTAAGTATAATATTATTATTATTCGTTTTATAACATGAAATAAATCAAAAATATAATTAATCCTTAACTAACGCCCTCACCACTCGTCTGCTTAAGATGGAAAAAAGAAATAATTGGAAAAAATGTTGTTCCAATCTAAACCCTTCCTGCTCAATTCAGCACCTATGGGCCACAACCAGACGGTTTAAAAATAGTGTTAACCCCATCAAACTCCCCGATAACGACGACTGGTTTGATGTATTTTACTCTAAAAATGCTCCGTGCAATGTTGTCATCGATTAAGGAAATGAACAAGAACATTCTCACGTTTTTACGAATACATTTATTATGTACGAATTAAAGTTTGCTGTCTTTTATCGAAAATCCTGGATTGATAACTTTTCTCCCACCTTATTGAAAATACTTCCCGAAAATGCGATAGTTCCTCTTCTTAATATTTTTAATAACATACTAGACATACAACAGTTTCCCCTCTCTTGGAGTTTCTACTGAGTCATCCGCTACTTAGAAACTCAAGCCCATCGTTTCGTCCAATTGCACTATATTCATTAGAATATAGGCAAGGTTTTTGCCTATAGGGTTTTTACAAATTCTTGTCAATGACATTATGTCTTTGAATGCCCCTCCGAAATATGGTAATACAATCTTTCCTTATTTAGCAAAAGAAGCCATGTCCTCCTTTCTCCATTTATTTACTCTAATAAACGTTATACATTCTCAGGACTACCGCAAGGGAGTTGCCTCAGCCCATTGCTTTTCAATGTGTACATGAGCATCGTCGCAAATAGTCTCTCTTGGTCCGGACATAACTGCCTCGAAGACAGTTATCCCGATTATACCTATTGGAAAAACCTAGTTCCATGGCTTTGACCAACCAAGTTCTTCCATTATTTTCGCCTTAACCGCCTCCGTGTGGGCCATTCTAATAAACTCAGATTTTACGACTCCCCCTATGTACGCATTACATGACCGAAAGTGTTTGTGACATTTCACATCTTTTATTCGGTTGTCCTTCATTGTAGTCAGAACGTGTGACTCTTATAAAATACGTGGAGTCCCTGGACGTCCCATATAATTGTATATTATTATGTAATGTTTGAGCTTTTTATAGTTTTTATTAAAGGCTTATTAATTATAGTAAAAAAAAAAAAAAATTATGCCAGAGATACATTTGGATCTAATTTATTATCATAGTTACATTAATTTTCTAAAATCTATAAACCATATGACTTTTTCAGTTTTAACTTCGGGTGCATGCCATTATTTTGATGCATAACAATAGTTGATTTAATGCAGAGTTAAAAACAAATAGGCCTTCGATAACCATTAGAAAAATTCTGAAAATTTTTCCAAATAATTTAGTTCATATTAAACTATCGTGTCATACTACAAGTTATGAGAATAAAAATAATTACATTTTATATTACAATCTATTCATAGATTTTAGATTGGTATACTTATTCTGTATTTATTTTTTAGGGCAGCTTGGAACAGTTTATTTCTCTAGTAAGATAATCAATATTTTATTCATGTTGATTTTGTATCATGTTAAATTGTTAACCACTTTCTATGTCTTTATTATACATACATTATACATACAATTATTCTAAATTCTTATTGGAACGAGGAATATGTTTGTTTTATTATGATGTGTGGTTTATATTTGTTAATTTCATTATGTCCGTGAATACGACATCAACCAGGAGGTTGCTCCGACAAACCTGGTACATTTCTAAAAGAATATTTTTTCTGGTTAATATACTTTGTATAACTATAATACCTTGAATGAGAGTTGTAGGGTTGATTTTAAAACGTTTTGAACACTCGAAAAGTTCGATTAAAATATTAACCTACATTTTATAGAGTAAATGTGTAATATCCATAGTACTGGTTTAAGTAGTAGTTGTCGATTGGTAATTTAAAATAATCTATATATATAAAAATGGAGACAAAAAATTCGAAATTGCATCAGTTGAGAACGGCTGGGCCGATTTGGCTCAAATTTTTTTTAAATTATAGAGAATGTCGGGGAGCGGTTTTATAACATAAGTTATGGACCTAACTCCTGTGAGTTAGAGATTTAGAGACAAAACTGAGTTATACCGGTGGCGCCCTCTAGCAGATAAAAATATAAATATAAATATAATATAAATAATAATACAAATATCGATAATAGCAGGGCTTGAAATCGATTAATATCGATAAAAATCGAAAAAAAAATATATTTTTATTTTCTGGTTGATATACATTTTTTATTATAGACACTTAGAACTTTAGAGTAAACAAATATAATATTTGGCACATTATTCATATTATTTTGAAACATTATCGTTTTATGTTATCTATGAACTTTTCAATCAAAAACGACTATTGTTTTTTGGAGAGAATTTTTATGCTTGAATCATGCCTCCTATGGGAAGAACAAACATTGGACGGCGTACACGTAATGCAAGAAACATTAATTAATTTAGACGTGCTCATAATACAGAGGCCCGCGCTGCACAAACGCCGCCTCAAACGACAACATGTTAATATAAGAAGAAAAAAGTTCAGATGTAGCCTTGAATCGCGCTGCTTTCGAATACGATTCCGCAGTCGCTTACAAAGATCTTTTGTGTGTTGATATCGGCTCATTATATATCGTATGCCAGCATTTCAAGGCATTGAAGTTTCGATTGGAAACCCCCGGCTTATGCTGCGCTGGTGGCAAGGTTAAATTACCAGTTTTAGATCAACCACCAGAGCTATTGTATTCGTTTCTCTATGGAAATACAATCCAATCAAAACATTTCCTGGCGAATACACAAAAATATAACGGAAGTTTTCAAATGACGTCATTTGGAGCAGAAGTTATTGAACAACCAGGCTACAACCCGAGTTATAAGGTAAAGGCGTTTGTAATATTAACACATTTTTTTGAACATTTAAATATTCAGATTCAAGGACAAATTCACCATCGAGCAGGCGCTTTGTTACCACAACCAAACGAAGATCATAAGTTCCTTCAGATATATTTCGTTGGTAATTCGGAAAATGAACTAGAACAGCGGTGAGCAATTTTTCCTGCGAATAAACGTAAAATAATCGGACAATTGAAAATTCTTCTGCATGAGCATAATCAATTGGTCAGAATGTTCAAAACCGCATTGGACACAATGCATTCTGACGCAACAAAATCATTATCAGAGCAGACAAAAGACCCTCTGGAAGCCATGAAAGACAATTCAATGCTCCCACTATGAATGAAGTCGCAGTGGTGATTGTTGGCGAAAATGTGGCATCACGTGATATTGTTCTTAAGCGTCGCGATGGTGGACAATTGCAGTGCGTGTACAAAACTCATCGGTCATATGATGCACTTTTTTTGAGTTCTGTCGAGGAGAGGATGGCTATCACTTAAATATAAAGATGGTCAACCCAATGACAGGTTTGTATACAGGTCATCATTTCTTTTTCATACTATAACTAAGTTTGAATTCATATTTCTGGAGAAGAAACGAATAAAAATGTCATTTCAATGAATTTTTATGCATATCGATTGATGATTCGACAAGATGTTGACAATCATCTATTGAGATATCGCTGGTTGTTTCAAAAGTACTGCGTCGACATGTACGTCAAGGTAGAAACGGAGCGTCTCAATTTCATTCGCTTCAATCAGTCAAAGTTACGATCAGACGAGTACATCCACTTGCGTGGAAACTGATGAACAATGTAATACAATCAACGATCATCAAGGGAAATTTCAAAGGGGAGGAAGTCCTTATCCCACGAATTCCGATCATTCCAACAGATCTTCCATTTCAGTTTAAGCGGATTCAGTTTCCCGTTAGATTGGCTTTTGCGATGACAATCAATAAATCGCAAGGCCAATCGTTGGAAGTCTGTGGGATCGATTTGGAATTTCCATGTTTTTCGCACGGGCAGCTGTACGTTGCCAGTTCGCGTGTTGGAAAACCGTCTTCGTTGTTTATTTTTGCACCAGAAAACAAAACGAAAAACATTGTTTATCAAAATGCAATATATTGATTTCTGTAACAATTCATTACAATGGAATACTTTTATTATCAATCTAGACTTTATTTGAAGGCGTTAAGTTCACCGGGTCAACTTAATTTAAAAAAAAAATTTAGGCAAAACAACGTTTGCCGGGTCAGCTAATTATTTATAAAAATATACATTATTTTGAATAAAATAATGGAATTTATTTGTTGATTCGTGGGTTACCTTGGTAACACGGATAAAATAAAATGGTAGGCGATGGAAAATTCTAAAGAAAACCACCACGTGAAATATAATTAAACAAAATTAAATGTGACGTCTCCACAACAATGTAATCGGCAAATCTTAAGAGTAAATTCTATATCTGTATTCATATTGTGTGTTTTTATTATCAAAGTATTTTCCTTCCGTTCAAAAATTCCAATTTCGCAACATTTTCTAACAGAAAAATACTATGTTTGTATACATTGAAGTATTTCATTTGGTCGAAATTGTGTATACGCCATACAGATATAAGTGTATACCCCATTTCAAGTTCATTAAAATCGTGTATTATAAAATTTTACCGCGATATACCATTTACTTCAATTTTCTTTCAACTTGAATATTATAATTTTCGAATAAATAAATATATGATTATAGAAAAATTATTTTCATAATCGCTATTTAGATTATACTATTGATATCATATTATTGTTAGTAATAATATATTTATTTTTTTAGTGGACTATCATCAATTATCAGATGCCAAACGTAAGTTAAAAATATGAAACCAATACTATAATAAGACATCATTTTCATTTGGTTATAATATTACAATTAATAGTTAACCACTTGAGAATATATACAACATTTTTTATCGTATTATGTTAAATTTCATGTTTTTCTATCTAGGTAGGAGAACCCAAATAGATATCTTCAAATACGCCTTTTTTGATTTATGTAAGTAAAATTAAGAAAAACAATTAATGTTATGTATTCAGAAACATTTTTAATTTATGTATAATTGGAGTGATCATGATATATATTATGTATTGAAACTTGACGTAATGATCGGTGAAGTAGGTAATAGAACCAAATTTCATAAGAAGGTTTAGGCCTTAGGGTGTACTCTTATTGTACTAGCTTGAACAAGAAAAAAAAATGTTGAGAATTGTATGAAATATCTTTTAAATGGTAATATAAGTGACTAAGTGAATACTATATGGGGAAATTATTCAGTAAAAAAATATGTTTTGAGACACTACGATAAATATTTAAAAAATAGCAAGTAAATAACTAAAATCATGTTATTAAAAGATTATAAGATTTTCCGTTTTAAGGTTTGGAATCAACGAAAAATTGAATGTGTTGAATTTAAGAACTCAATGAGATATGAGGGTCCAATGATCCGCGATATTTTATAATACTGTTATTCAAACTAATAAAATATTTTCTGTTGAATTCTTGTCAAATTGATTACCTGCTAGTTCAGTTTTACATTTTTACTACTTAATGATTATATCTAACTAAATAAATGCCAATGTAAGTGCGAATACAATAATAAAATAAAATTCTTATTTAACATTTATAATATTTTTAATAGTTCTTTATATTTCTATTTGAATTTCATATTATATTCGAGTTTTTTTACAAAAATTGTTTCAAAAGTAGATTTGAGGTGTTAAAGTACTTATTATTCGGTGGAAAGTGTCTCTTTTCTTTTCAGCGGGTGATGCTTGGCCAAATTATGAAATATCAAAAGATAATAAAAATATATGTACTGTACATGATATAGCAGACTTTCGGCCCGCTACGTTCTACAATTTCTTTGCACAAATCTATTTTTCAATTCATAAACATTTTCAATGATTCATGCGTTTGTTTTTATACCTAATTTCATTAAAGGTCAACATAATACTAGTGGAAATAATAGTTTCTGTATTCAAAGTGAATTTCTAATTAATACTTCCGCAATAAGTATGTGCGAATGTGCGGAAAGGCAAATATTAAGGATCGTTAAGGTTTTGAATATGTTTTGAATGTTTAAATTTTATTCTACTGTAAAAAAAATCATCCTTTGATACAATGCGCCTAAAGCATTTTCAGCTCCAGCAGAGAGCCTTTTATTTTTTGCGACGATATCAAATTTATCAAGGTCAAATAAAAACTGTTTACAATAATATTATGTTCTTTATTAAAAGGATAATCAATTATTCATGGTTATTATTTTTATTCATGATTTTGTTTTTTTCCATACATCCATATCCAAATATTTAAGAGTCGTCAATTTCCATGAAAATTATACTGTTAGAGTTAGATGTAAGAGTATAACATTTATTAGGAAATAAGTATGTTTGACTCACAATGATTTCACATTAATAAACTTTGTTTTTAATTTTAATTCTATGGTTCTAAGATAGAAAAAAGATGACAACTTGGGGTAAGTTATTTGATATTACTTTCAATAAGTCTCTTTTCAAGGAGTTTCTTTTAATAAAAGTGTTTTATTTTTTAATCATCAATTCTATTTCATCTCAGTTAGAATATACGTAGAACATATGATTAAAAATTATGAGTTTTTGGGTAAGAACCACGTTAAATAATTTTAAATAAAACTATAAGACTAAAAAAATATAAATATTTATTTTATTAAATGTTTTGATTTAATGATTCACTCTAAAATTGAAATTGTATAACGTATACAATTTATGTAATTATGGAATGTTTTCTAATGCATAAAAATCTTAGTAAAAATAAAATAATTTCTTACGAAAAATTATTATTTCTAAAAAATGCATGTTTATCGATAATTACATTTTATAATTGATTCCAACTTATTTTCCAGATAAAGAGTACATGCAAGATTTTGATTCTTTTTGTGAAGGTATATATTCTCATTCTCATTTCTCATCTGTCCGTGTTTTTTCTTAAGTAATAGCATCATGACTAAAGTTGTAAATCATTAATATTTCCGATTTTTATATTATTAATAATGTTTTATTCAAGGTTATTGATTATGATAATTAATGTCAAAATTATTTATTTAATATTACAAATATGTTTCAATTTTAAATACTGAAATATTCAATACTTCTATTACAGTGAAAGTTGCGGAAAATACCAACATTTCTAATCCGGACTCTGAGAAACAAAAACCTGACACACCTCAACCTCAAAAGCTTCTCTCTAGTTTGTATAATTATAATCTATTGTGTAGCTTAATTTCGTGATTTTATTCCGATGGCAATAACCCTGTTTTGTACCTACCGAATATACTCATAGTTTGGAAAGTATCGAATCATGGAAATAGGCAATATTAAAATATTGTTTGGTGAACAGTTTTAGAAATATCCAGTAAATTTTGGTTTTTTTTCTAAACTTCATCGAATATCCGATTCCCCCGCCTCCTTTGACCCATTACCTCACCATTCTCATTTCTCACCAAACCGTGGATTCAATCGAGTTTGTAATTTTGTCATAACCAAAGTTGTAAATCCTTCATATTTCCGATTTTTATATTTAGATTATTGTTTGTTTTTAAGATTTTTAACAGTGTGACAATTTTTTTTTATCAATTATACATTTATTTTTTAATATTTCATGCTGCAATATTCAATAATTATATTGCAGGGACAGCTTCGACAGGGGTTAACAGTGAATGTATAAGTGAGATAATTACAATTTATTTGATTGTTTAACGATGTAATTTATTGAATGTTCTCCCATGGCAACAAAGTTAAAATTATGATATGATAATGATTTTGGTTTGATAGTTATAAATTAAATAATTAAATTGAGGTTCAATAATTATCTCGAACATTTTACCTTGTATGGAAAGTATTTTGTAATATATTGCTAATTGCATCAATCACTGTAAACTAGCTGAATAATGGCTTTTTTTGTATCCTAAGTTCCACTGAAGTACCTGTACAGTTATGGATGTAGATCAACTTCTATAGTAAAACCATACACGATATTTCTGATAAAATGTATTCTATTTTTCTGATGCATTTTTAGTTTGTTGATTCATTGTGTAAACTCAATTAACCAAATATATAAACTTAAAAGTCAAAAACAAAAATGTACCAATTTATAAAGTATCGCTATTAAGTAGCTGTTTCTATGATGTATGTCCAGCTTCAAAATATTTTCTACGCATGTATGCATAATGTAATAAATAATCACAAATAAAATAAAATTTAAAAAACAAATAAAATAAAATTATGCGTACCTACTTTTTTTCTTTATAGAACAGTTAACAAATGAATATGGAAGTAAGAACCCTATTTACTTATGAGAGTTTTTTACTTTAAATATATATTGAGATGTATGAATAAGTTTAAGTTATATATTTAAACTTTTCATCAAAACATCATTAAATACATACAAAATACAATTACTATTAAATATAATCACCGTAGTGTTATACTACTAATATTTGAAATTAAAAATCATATAATATTCAATGTGTAATATTCACACTGTTTTAAGCTTCCGGAAAATTTGAAGATTATATTACGCATATACTTTTCGAAAAAGGTAAGGTTTTTTTTTTAAAAAATCTACATCAGTAATTATAAATGTAAAAAATTCAAACTCTTTTTCTTTAAATCTTCTGTATTCCATATCACACAAATCGCTACCTTATTTCTAAACTTTTAACAGGTTACTTTTTCGAGAGAGAAAAAAAACATATATTGTCACCTAAAACTAACATCATTGGATTCATAATTTCTATGACCGATGCTAAAACGCAGTAATAATGATCGCTATAGGTCTCACCTCCGCCTATTTGTAGTTCGTTTTAGAGACACGGATTAATATACAAATAATAATTATAATAATGATATACCGATAATATTGTTTTTATTAAATATCCGTAAATGTTATAAACCATATTCGATAAAAGTATTATTTTGAAGTTTGATGTTAAATGCATATGGAGAGTCAAAATAAATCAAAACAAATACATTCACATAACTTTCACCCTAAATCATGATTATTGTCCAGGTATAATTACGATAAACAATTTACCTTGCCTTTGTGTACCTAATAGTCGTGTTCATTTATTTCGCGAAACTGCATAGTCCATTCCATTACACCGTATCAGGTTATCGTTGTAATAATATTATTAATAACAAAATAAAAATAAAGCATTACATTTTATTTATAAAAATATTATACAAAATTATATCCAGATTTACGGATACATAAAAAACTAATAAAATAATGATTAGTTACGAAAGTTTATAAAATTTCTCTTAGAATAAGTTGTCAAAATTTAAATTAGTTGAAGAAAATTTCGAACCCCTGTAAATATTGTCGGCTACGAATTTCCACATCTGGATAACAGATACGTGTATTAGTCGAATCGTCTTGGAAGAAAAACTAAAAAAAATATCTTATGTATTGTAATACGTACAAATAAGGGTAGCGAAATACTCTCTTTGTTATTCCATCATACAAAGATATTTAGGTTACACAGGAATAAGAACTTGATATTTAATGTTTTTATTAATTTTTAGATGAACATTCAATTCATTTTGCCGGGAGGCACGGTAATTAAATTATAACTTTTATTACTATCACTGTTCAAAATTTAACAGTTCTATGATATTAACGATTATAAAATCTACATACATTTTCTACTACAGACGATTAAACATTAAACCTTAAATTATATTTAAAATACAGTATAAAAATATATTTAAATAATTGTATTCCCTTCAGAATAATCTCGTTTTAAAATATGTTGTATTTTTAGCTTGGGATTATTGTGTACACCTATGGAAAAACATAACACCTGGTGAGTTAAAGTAATCAATATCTAGCTCATATTTGCAACAAATGCTTGTATTACATTGGAGGAATCATCAATGTTTTTATTTCCAATTCCTTTGAAGTATAAAAACTCAAAATCTAAAAAATGAAAGGGATTATGGACCTTGACTCTATGTACGTTTCATATGCAGCCAATTTGTGCACATTCCCATTTGTTCGACTGCGACTTCTAAAAGTACATACTAGTATAAATTAATATTAATCACCTTCTATGTAAAGATTCTAATATCAGAATTTAAAAAAGTTTAAATATTAGACAGTTGCAATACATGTTTATATTTGTGACACGAAGGATGAAAAAACCTAAAGTATTGGATAGTACGTGGTCATTAACTAGAATGCATCGCGAAAAATTGAAATTCTAGGATCAGCTAGTTGTACCATTTTTGAATATTTAAACAAAATGGTTCAATTGATTGAACATCACAATTAAGAATAATTGCCTAAATAATGCCTATTTTTTTCTTTTTGTTTATGTAGACGAAAATATGATAATGCCATACTTTTTTTGTGCAAGTAGAAACAGTTATTATGGTTTGTAATAATTAAGAAATTACTAAAACTTATTATTCTTTCTACATACTTTGATATTATGAAAAAATTCATCTTTGTTAGATTTTTTTTTATTATTATGAAACTTTGTAGGTCAACAATCTATTTCAACATTCAACTTTGTTGGTTGTTCATATAAATAGAAAAATCATCTATAACTTACATTTTTCCATTCTTATTTATGGTCGGAAAAGTAAAGATTTTTTTTTAGCTTATTAAATAAAAATCTACTAACAATTAGGTATTACTAAATTAATTTTACAATAGATATATAAGATACTTGAACAGAACTTAATTATGTAAGATAAATATAGGAAAAATTATGTTTTATAAATCTTGATATGAAGAACAAGAAAAAAGAAAGATTAATATAAAATTACCTTAAAGTTCAAGAAGATAACTAAAATTTTCAGAATTATGTTTGTAACTGTTTTCCGATAAAAAATTAATTACATTGACTTTATACATTATTGCTATATAATGCTTAACGTTAATTTATTTATTTTTAAATTCTGAATACCTATAGCTTGTCCCAGTAAGTATATTATTATTTAAAATTGTTTAAAAATATGAAATAAAACAACAATTTATTAATCTTCTATCTTATTTATAATCGTTCTACGACAATTATAATTCGCAACTTTTTTGTTTCCTATAACACAGTCTACTTTTAGCGTTAGTAAATAGATAAATTAAGCCTTAGATACATTTTTGGTATCATGGTTACACATATTTTTCTTAAATGTATAAAAATCCTAATCCGAATCATGGAACGGTATAAATTTATAATTACACTTATTCTATATTTGTATTTTAGTTGAGCTACAAAATGCTAAATTTGCAAGTAAGATTATCAATTTATTATTCAGTTTGATTTTGTTTCATGTTAAATTGTTAACTTATTTCTTTATCAGTATAAGTCTCGATTCTGATTGGAACGAGAAATGTGTTGGTTTTCATTATGATGCGTGTTTTGAATTTTTATTTTTATTTTTATATTTTTTCTGATCCGTAATTTAAATGAGAAGGGTGGGGTTGAATTTTTAAACGTTATGAACACTAACAACTTTTGAATAAATGTTTAACCTAGATTTTCTAGTAGTATGTCAATTGTACTGGTCTAAGAAGTAGGTATCGATTGGTAATTAAAAATAATATATATATAATAATAAAATATTGAACAGTTTCATATGATCTGCATAAGATTGTAGACTGTAGTATAAATGTTTTAAAATTATTAGTAAAATTAAAGGGTTAAAAAGTAATAATAAAAAATAAAGGTTATACAGTACCAATGTTTTCGATATAACATTATTTAATTACAAGTCCTGCGTTTTTATGAAAATTATTTTATAAAAACGGATGAAATTCTTAGATCTAGTGATATATTTAGTACAATTTTTTTTACTGAGTATAAAAAAAGTTTAAAAATATTAACAACAAATAAACTACTATTGTGTAGTTCATGTTTCTTATAATATTAAATTTCGTCATCATTCAATATTCTATTTATTTATTTTTTCATTGAAATGACTGTTGGATCTTCATAAATGACTTGTCACTTGAGGGGGGTAAAATGCATGAGTATTCTAGCATATGTCTCCCACTTTTTCATAAGAAAATGTACGCGTTTTTTACAAAGAATGAGATGAATGGAGCTTACAGAAAATAATTAAGCAGAATGTTTTTTTTGAGATTTCACAGAAACAAAATATTTTATTGACTAAAAAGAAAATTAAAAAAAATCTTGCATCCATGAAATATAAGGAATTCGAATTTGATCGATACTGGTTGAATTCTTTGCAAAAAAGTTGCAAAGTTGAATTCTTCTCTGTTTTTCTCAATTATTTAGAAAACTTGATCAATTTTAAAATTGACACTCCGAAAAACCAAATAAACAAAATTTCCAAACAGAAATTATCCTGGTCGAAAACGTATATACAGATGTAAAAACACACATTATAATAAAACCAATACATCCCTTGTTTACCTTGGAATCTAAACTAAACGCGTTTAGGGTTCGAAGCGTAATACATTATTTTTGACATCATTACACAATATTCTTAAACAATTAAGCTGAAAAGTGTTTTTTCAAAAAAACTTAACCACTATGAAAAAAACCCATTTGAATTGCCTTAAATAATAACGTGTACTACTGTACTCGTATTGTAAAATTCCACTACTATACCATTTATTTCAATATTCATTCAACTTGAATATTATAATTTTTGAATTACTAAATAAATGATTATACCAAAATCTATTTCATAATGTAATCTGTAAAATGTAAAATACATCATATACTCGTAATGTAAGGCTATTTTGGTTATGTTATTGATATCAGATTATCAAGGTTGTAAATCTTGCTGGATATGTTTATCAGGATTCAGGAATAAAATTGTCTATTTCGAAACCAAGAAGTTGACATCCTATTTATTATAATATAATATTAATGTGTTATAGTACGGATTGATGGAGGATTTTCCTATTATTGTAAGTTTATACGACATTATGTTTGTAATTTTACCCAGTGGCAAATCCTCGATAAATAATTGTTGTTATACATAAATGAGCTAGAAATGTGTGCAGAATTTAATGATTTATAGTTCTCAGGGACTCATCAAAACTTAGCATTAGAATTTCGAAATACCCTAGTATGGTTTTGCTATATCAGTCATTCAAATATACAATATTAGAGTGAATAAATTAATTCATGAATTTGGCTACATCTGAAAAAAAATGTGTGAAAAGTATATAAACAATATTTATGGCATTATTTATGGCATTATTTTATTTGGCTATAATCATACAAATAATTGTTTACCAATTCAGAAAAAATACAATATTTTTTAAAACAGTATGTTAAACATGATGTACATATTTCTATCTAGGGGATATAAACAAAAAACACACCTTCGAATACGCCTATTTTCTATTAAGTACGTAAAATAATGATTAACTATTAATTTTGCAAATAAAGTGACCTTTAATTCATCCAAAATTGAAGTTCACATGTAATAAAGAATGTATTTAATTTAGACGTAATGGCCGATAATACTTTAAAATAACTACCAAAAACCTGAAATCAATAGCAAAAATGTTATTATTTATTCACTTCAAGAATTATTTAGGAAATAATTTATATTATTTTTTAAGTTGTTCTTAATAAATATTAATTGAGTGTCCTGTAGATAATTATTATTTTATAATTTATATATTTAATAATATATTATTTTTATATAAATTATTTTAAATATTATTTAGTTCTTTATTCTCTGAATTATTAGTTTGTCATGGATATTATTTTTATTCATGATTTTGCTTTGTTTGCCATACATCCGTATCCTTATATTTATGGGTCGTCATTCTCCATGAAAATTATACTGTTAGAGTTAGATGTAAGAGTATATAATTTATTAGCAAATAAGTATGTTAGTCTCACAAGGGTCGAACACAAATAAATAATATTTTTAATTTTTATTTTATGGTCTTTAGCTAGAGATATGTTGACAAATTGGGGTAAGCTATTAATTATACAACTCCCAAGAAGTCTCTACTCAACGAGTTTCTTTTATAAAATGTCTTTTAATGTTTTTTTTATCTTTTATGTTTTACCTCAGTTAGACAATACGTACAACATATGAATGAAAGTTATTATTTTTTGGGTATGAATAATATCAAATTATTTCAAGTAAAACTGTAAAATTAAAAAACAATCAGATTTATTTTTTAAAATGTTATGATTTAATGGTTAACTCAAAAATTGAACTCGTATAACGTAAACAATAAATGTACTTACGGTATGTGTTCTAAAGCATACCTACATTACTCTTGGTAACAACAAATTAAATAATGCTTGTTAGCTGATGAGTGATGACTGATGACTAATATTTAAAATCGTTTCACACCTATTTTGCAGATAGAAGTAACGTGAAAGATTTTAATTCTTTTTGTGAAGGTATGAATTTTTGTGATACATTTTTGTTTTACTTACAATAAATGATTTGATGTTGGTCACTTATCTTTAAGGTTATGCATTTTTGCATCTTAAATTTCAATATCATAGAAAATATCAATATCCCTTTTAATTTGTCAAGCCGTATTAACGTATTGACTGGCAGCCATTGAGCACTAATCCATCTGTTGCCACGACAAACTATGACACGATTAGTATTCACCAGAGAAGACCTAACTCACAAATAAAAACTATTAGCACTTTATTAAACAAATTATCCACGTTTTCACGTCTGCCATCAAAGACTTCAATATTATTCGGTCTACGAGTATTTACTTCTATAATACATTATACAACTTAACCTTTTTGGAGATTATTTGCAATGTTATCATTATTATACTTGTAAAATTATATTGTTTGACCTATGAACATTATAACTGACTAATGACTATATTTAAATATTATTTGGAAAATGGTTTTAGAAATAACTTACTTATAATGCTTATGTACTCAAATTAATGTTATAACCTATTACTGAAGTACAGACTAGAGGATTCATGCTCCTCCTTCACTCAAATCAATTTTTTAAACAAATAACAGAAGGATTTCCATTTTTGAAAAATAATTATAAGTCACCAGTACCTATAGATTTTTATACTGTTATTTATAACAAATATTGAAGCTCTCTTTAAAGCATTAAAAACTTTAATGTTTTTTAAGCACACTTTAAACCATTCGGATGGAAATATTTGCAGAATATTCGTAGCCGAATTGAAGACAAATACTTAACAATCCATTTTATAGTTTATACAATTTCGAGTGCACATTGTTTAAATAATTTGACTATTTTTTGTTATAATATAAAGTATTGTAGAAACAAATACGGTCTAACATATAATTTATTTACGGTTGTGTACATGTTTAAGGTCGGAAATAACCTACAAGTTGGAAATATACAAGAGTAAATCTGTAATCGGTAAACTGGTTTAAATATTTTTTATTGATTAATGATGACGTACATTAGCAGTTATTCCCAGAGATCCCGACCATATCTGAGAATGTATATTATACATTTCACATTTTCGCATAGTCGGTCAGGTATAAAGCGTAAGCAGTAGGCGCAACGTCCATATTTAACTCGGTAGATATATGATACAGTCCACAACCCAGTCTTCTCGCAATAGTAGTGAATACCCAATAGTTCGGAATTGACTTTCGAAATGTTTTCAAAATACAGAAGTATAAACTTAATATTTTGCAATCCATGTTGTTAGCCAATTAATTGAAAAATATTGTTTTTTTAATTTTAGATTTAAGTGCGTTAGAAGTATGAAAAACAGATGGCCTAATCAATTAATGAAGTTCAGATGATTACGTACATAAATAATACTTTTTAAATGATAAATATTTTTAATTGTTAATAATATAAAATAGTTTTAATACCCCGTTTGTTTTGTATTTTATATTTATGAATTTATGCTTTTAACTAATTTTTATTGTTTTAAAACATGTGCACGAATTATATAATTTTCAAATGAAAGTCGACACTTGATTATAGCAAAATAAAGATTAATTTAAATATATAATTTATCTTTTATAAAATCCACTTTTTCTAATTTTATTAATTTTTATATATTACTTATAACGCTTACTTATAACGCAATAGTCGATAGTAGAGATATAATGTATCGATCATTATTATGTTGCGGAAACTAAATCATCCTAAATTGTGCAACGGTACGCGATTGTCCGTCAAGAAACTGATGAACAATGTAGTATAAGCAACGATAATCAAGGGCAAATTCAAAGGATAAGAAGTCCTTATCCCACGAATTCCGATTATTCCAACATTATTTCCAAATAACCTACATGTTTGATGTGCAAACAAGTAAAAAAAATTAAAAAAGGGTGGTGATGTAATGATAGCTTTGATGTTGTTACTTACAAATTTATAATAAATTAATTCACAGTATTGACTGTCATAATTTACGCCTATGACAAAATATTATTTTTCAGTGTAAAAAATCATAAAAAACTATGCGTAATTTCGATTATGTTTACTTTTTACAAGACAAACAGCACATGGGTATTTTTCTATTGTATGTTTTAATTTAAAAAATAAGTATGTAAATTACAAAATCGATTAAGGATTTTTGACGTAGTTTTAAGAACTAGAATTACATTACCACCGTGAACACGTAACGACCGTATTACCGCAAACTAAATTGTCGTTTGTCGTGTCGTGGTTAACTATTATTTTCTATTGTATTGTTATCGTTTTTTTTAATAGTAGTCAACACCATCATAATAGCTGAGACGAATTATTGAAGTTTTTCTAGATCCAAGTCCTAACCTCTTAGTCTCACTATAAAAATTATACAACAAAAAATTATACAGTCCACAATATAAGGAACAATTAGTATTTTTGATCTTGACGTTTACAACTTTGGGCCTCAATTTATTTTATGAAAGACATAGTTGATTTTTCAACGGCAATATTCGTAATGAATTAGGTATATATTTTATTTGTGTTCCTAAGTGAAACGTGGAATATAATGGTTAATCAAGAATAATGTGCTTTTATTTGTGCCAATATACAAGATTTCGACAAATGGAAATCATGAGAGATAATTCATAGAAAATTGTGTCATATTGGTATTTGTGGAGAGGAAAGAGTTAATTTATTGAATTTCTCAACAATTTTCCGATTAATTCAGAAAAACAAAGACCCAATTTCAAAAATCTTATTAACTGAGATCGGTAGAATTCTGCATTGTCTAGTATATTTTGTTACCCACAATTCAATAATTTTTTGATGTATTTATTTAATTTTTCTATAACTTCCAAATCTCAAACCGTCTGTCATAGCACCAAATAATAAAAATGTTTTGTATTAAAAAAAATGCGTCATTAACTAAACAAGTTAGCAGTTGTGTTCATTAAACATGACACATCAGTATAAATCCGCCCTCCCCTCATTCTCGTCTTCTTTCGAAACTGTTACATGTAAGATTTATATTATAACCCATAAAAAAATACGCCAATAATTTATATAAAATAGGTTAGTGTAGTAACTATATAGTTGATGTATAATTAATTGGTGTTATATTAAAGTGATATTAACAAATCGGGGAGACATAAAGCCAAGTTATTTTAAATAATGAAATATATAAGAAGACTCACATTAGATTGATCTGGACCAATTAATGTCTTAATAGATGCAATTCATCTTGTTAAGTCTGAATTTATGTGAGATTTGTCTTTTAGTATAAAGTTAAATGAGGACTTTAGTTTTGTTGATTCTTTAGAAATGTTTGATTCTGAGTGAAATGAAAAGTATATTGGTTTTATCATGATGCGGGTGTGTTTTCATTGTTCAGTATACACGATTTCGACCAGAAGGATTGCTCTGATGTATACAAACCTACAACTTTTGTCAAAATTATATTGTCTATTTAGTGTCTTGGGTAGGTATTTTTTTGAATTTCTCTTCAGTTTTCCAATGAATTGAGGGAAACAGAGCAAAAGACGTCAATTAACTTCAACCGAGATCGAGAATCGAAACCTGCATTGTTTAGTATTTTCAACAGTACGCAATATCCAATAGTTTATCTTTCATAGATATTATATAATTTGTAGTTATGCGCTATAAAAATGAATCGTAGTTATAAATATTATATCGATACGGCGAAATTATATCAATACTAATATTTTATATAAATCACTTAATATTCGATGCATTAATGGTGGACGTGTGTGCACGAGTTTAATAAGACTTTTCCCAGGTTGATAACTCTCGTTAATTAATGACATTAAATAAAGTACATTTTATGCATTAATATTCGTATTGTTATTGCAACAGGATATTTTGTTCTACTACTGAATCAACTATATTTAAAAATTAAAACTGACTTTCACTCAGAATCGATTTCAAGAATAATTGCACATTGGTTTTATGCATAAATTACGAATACAGAAATTAACTCATTCCTATATCTCGCCCGATAATGGAATCTCATCCAACCTAGGTGTTTCATCTGGAATCAAAAATAGTAGTTTTAATTTACAAAAATATATGAAATCAAAAATTCTAGTGTGCAATAATTGTTATACGTAAGAAGTATACATTATATATTAAAATAGGTTATTCATTATCCATATTAGTCTTGGTTTACGTGTAGTAAATTATGATTTTTACCACCGATGTAATAGTTTTATATCACTTGTGTAAATATTTATTATTATTATTATTTTTTTTTTTATTTATTATTTTATCTGTCTACATAAACATAAAAAAATATGCATAAATGACATCTATAAAGAACTTAAAACACAGAATACATAGTTCATTACAAATATTACTATTGAAAAAACAACTATGTCTGTCATAAAAGCTATAGTCTTAGTTTCTTTAAATATCAGTATATTTTTCAATCGTATCAACGCGTCTCCCGGTTTGTATTACGATTTTTTTTCAATTTACTCCAACAAAATACTTTTACAGTATTACAGCTAAAAGAATTTTACATTTAATCTATGTATATAAAATTGTATTCATGAACAATATAATGTTTTTATAATTTTATTATTTAGATCCCACATGTTTAGGTATGTATAATTATAATTTATTTAATAATGAAGCTCAATTTTGTGATTTTATTCCAATACATTAACCCTGAAACAATCAATATGATTGACAGTATTTATTATTAAATAATATGTTTGCGATCAATAAATGATCACAAACAATATAACTCTTATAAGATGTAAGTGTAAGTTGTAACTAGTTTAAGAAGTGATAGTTTTTGACGGTGGTAAATTTGGTTTCGTCATTTAAATGTTCAATATAGAATTGTTGGTCATGATCTATATTTATAATACTTTGTTTTCTTTAGTACGATAAAAATTAATTTTTTTTTTTTTGTATATAGATCAATTAAAAAATGAATTTGGAAGTGAGAACCTTAGTTTTTTACTACAGCTTATAACATAAAATATATATTGAGATTTTTAGGAAATGTTACCAAATTATTTTTATCTCGTTCAATTATAATATGATGTCTGAATGAGTACCTAATTACAATTTAACTTTTTCTTCAAAAGAACATTAAATACATACAATTATTATTAAATATATTCAATGTAGTTTTAAACTACTAAAATATGAACTTGAAAATTATATGTGCAACGTCTAAAAGTTCATATGTATTAACCAATAACTTGCTAACTAACGTAAGTAGTATTTTTACGGTTGAAATCAGCCATCAATGTATACCGGTAATGAAATCATATATAATTGATAAGTTGATGATAAACATCCAACTATTGCAAATTAAATCTACATATAACGGATATTTTGTTTTAATAGAATAATATAAAACGTAATATATTTTAATTTTTTTAAGCTTCTGGAAAATTTACAAATTTTATTAGACATATATTACTGGAAAAAGGTAAAGTATCAGTTAGATATTACTGTTAAAAATTCAAACTTTTTTCTCTAAATCTTCTGTATCCAATGTTACATAAATCGCCACCTTATTGCTAACAGCGTGTTCTTTAAATAGGTTTCCTTTTTTGGGAGAGAAAATAATTGTTTGTTGTCACCTTAAACGGTTATCATTAGTTTTATAATAAATATGACCGATGGTAAAACGCTATGATAATGATCGCTACATTGCTGACTAGTAGCAGTTCATCTCAGAGACACCAATGAAAATTTAAATAATAATTGTAATATTAATTTACTGATAATAATGTGTTCGTTAAATATACATAGATATAATAAAGCATACGAGTATGTGATGCAAGTTATATTTTCAAATTTGATATGAAATGCATAATAAACTATAACATATCCGACCATAAGACTGTCACCCTTACACATGGTTTTTATCCAGGTATAACAGTAATCAATTTACCTATCCCTTCACACAACACAGTAAAATACTAAGGCTTAGTAAAGGCTTGTGCCGTCCATCAACACTATGCAAAAAAGACGATAACCTTCTTCTATCAAATCAGTGATTTGAGCAGCCTTATTAAACACTAATTACGTTTAATATTTGGCTATTATTACACTACCAAAGACATCGAGATTTACTCCTGTGACTATCCGTTCTACCTCGACCCTCTCCTCAAAATCTTCATCCACCAACTTCACTAAATCCCCTGCGTCCAATAATACCAAACTACGTGCAATTGTCGTCTCACGTAAGTCTCAAAAATTCTCATGAATAACAATAATGCTCTTGGCGTTGAGCTAAAATAATGTCTTGATGTTTTAACTTCTCAGTTTAATGCCAGCTTAAATGAAATTCCTAGTGAACGTAAAAATGTCGCTTCTTTTGATGCTCGAGGTCTTGATCTTGAGTCACGCGCTCCAATCACCCCGCTCTCATCACCCGTTACCGAGTTAATCCAAGTGACCGATGTAAGTAAATATCATTGTGTATAGAATTTCTGAATCTACTTCGTCTAATTCGTTAACGAAAATGACTGGTGAGAATTAACACGTTGCACTATTTTTTTTCAAAACTCACTATCGCGACAGTAGCTGATCCTAAAATTATCAGACTTTGTTAGATTTCATCTTCTACTGTACGCAAAGTATTGACACCTATACGCTCCTTGACGATGAGCTATTTAATAATATTTAATATTATATGCAAGATGCACGGCAACCGTTATCTCCTGTTAGTTTGTCATTATCTAACTTCTTTTGAATTTTTGAATTTTAATGATGCGATATGTTCGTGAATTATATGAATCGGGTAATTTATTTATGTAATAATTATGTTATTTTGGTTTATATTTTTTTTTTGTACGGTTATTTTTATAAGAAAATTGCCTTTGTTAAGATTAAAATATAGGGAGTAAGTAAAGAATTCTGCAGACTGGTTAAGAATGGGAGAATGGAGGTTACAAGAGGAGTTAACAGTGATAAGGATAGGAATGTAGTCGCTGCCCTTACGATCATTCAGGGTTGACCAAGTTGTATTCCAAACCAGATCAGGTGACAAACATGATAGACATTATTGAATAATTACATTACATTCTTAATTTACTTATAATGTTTATAACATTTTTCATTTAATAAGCAGTCAGAATACAAATTATTTGATGAAAACGTCGAACCCGAGTAAATATTGTCGGTTACGAGTTTCCACTTATGGATAACAGATACATGTATTGGTTTAATTGTCTCTGAAAAAAAACTACTTATATCTTACGTTTTGTTATACGTACAAATTAGGGTAGTGAAATATTCTCCTTAATATTGTATCATATGAGTACAAAGTTATTTAGGTAGCACAGGAATAACAATTTAATATTTGTTAATTTTATTAATTTTTAGATGAATGTTTAATAATGAACTTCAGATTCCACGGTAATTATATTATAACTTTATTTATTGTCCATGTTCAAAATGTAATAATTCTATGATATTCACGTTTACTAAATATACATACATTTTCTACTACAGTAAATTAGATATTTTTAATTGCATTAAATGACTTAAACATTAAATTATATATAAAATATACAATATACACATTTTTAAATAATTATAATTGTTGGGGCCGATAGCGTAAAACAATATTACGCGCACACCGGACACCTACTACTTCGTGCGCATACTACTCGTATTTGCGATTTCACCACCGACCATTTATATTCTGTATGTGTGTATATTTGTTCGTGTGTAGCTTCGTCAGAGTGGTTGGGTTCGCCGCGCAAATCTGACGAGCTACAATGTGTCTTGTGTGTATATTTGTAGCTTAAAACTAAGGACAAAGATAATCAAAAACACTAATCAAGTATAAATGGTAACTGTTGCTGTATTGAAATTCTAACAAAAATAAAAATCACAGCAACACGTAAAAATGTAAATAAATAAAATTTGCCTGTTTGGAACAACAATAATAAAAATAATTCTTCAAAACTCACGTGTACAAAATTAAATATAAAACAATAATTGATGATTCGCTTATGACGGCACAACACAATGACACTAATGGTAATAAAATATAAAACAATAAATAAATAATTCACCTTTGACGACACAACACAATTTTAATAATTGTACAATAAAAAATTATTATAATATGGCCTATGGCGGCTATACAAAAATATAAAATATGCGTTCGTTGTGTACTCAACGACGGTTCGTACTACACAGAAGATATAAAAATACAAACATAACATGGGCACTGGGCCTATATAATACACACACACAAATACAAAAACGATAAAGGTAATTAAAATTATTGCATATTAATATTTGTGATTGTGCGTGTGTCTGTGGATTGATGGTGGTGAACCGAAATAGGCCGTTGACCGTGAAATTAATCACGGCACGGCGGCAGGTATATGTGCGCGCGTAACATTGTTTTCAGCTCATTACTAACATGTTTGCGTTTGTGGTGCAAACAATAATCGTTATTCAAATTTGGTGTATAGCTATAAAATATTCTTACCACCTATGGGATCATATAAAACCTAGTAAGTATTCATACACAATTTCTTACACTTGTCAACTACAAATGGTTGTAATACATTGGAAGATTAATTTATTTATTTGTTTTCAATTCTTTTAATGAATAAAAATTTTAAATCCAATATGAGAAAGGGATAATGGTCATAGAGTAATAATATTATAGCATCATATAGTAACTTACACTGAATGCCTGCAATTGTAGTGTTTGCATCACTCATAAACAACTTATTCGACCACTAAGCAACGATTTCGTTTCTTCCCACTCTCACGATAATGATCATAAATGTTAACAAGTGAATTTTGTCGTATACGACGACGCGAATTTCAAATGATCCGAAAAGTTTGCTGTGAATTTGTAGTACGAAGTAACGTAGTAGTCTCATAGCGTGTTGACCTTGACTCTGTGTAGGTTTCACATGCATCCAAATTATGCACATTCCCATTTGTTCGACTACGATTCCCCAACAATACATACGAATGTAAATTAATTATTATTGCCTTTTATGATAAGATTGTAATATCAGAGTTTAAAAAAGTTTAAATAATTGACAGTTGTTATACACATGTATAATTATGACCGAAAGTATAAAAAATCTAAAGTATTGCCTTGTAAGTTGTCTTTAGGAATATTGTATATTGGATAGCGTAAAATGAGATTCTACGATCAGCTAGTTGTAAAATATTATTAAAGTTAAAAAAAATACTAAATTCGGTTGAACACCATAATTTAGGTATATATGTCATTTTATTTTTCTCTTTGTTTTATAGCTGATGGATTCGTGATGCCATATACTTTTTGTATGGATAGCTATTATTATAGCGGTTTGTAATAAATGTATATTTGCTTAAACATATATTATTCTTTTTTCATACTTTGATATTGTTAATAAATATATCTTTGTTAGATAGTCATAACATTTGATAGATAATATATAACTTACATATTATCATTATAATTGATGGTAGAAAAAGTAAAATATGTAGAGCAGGTTGAATATTAAATAAAAATCTACTATCTATGACGTATGACTAAATTCATTTTACAAAAGATAAAATAGTTACTTAAACAAATATTGAATATGTGAGATAAATATTGGAAAAATTATATTTTATAAATCTTGTTATAAAGAAAAAAGAGAAACTATTCTAAATTTACTTAATTTTCATGAAGATGACTAAAATTTAAAGATTAATGTCCTTATTTCTTTTCCGATAAAAAATAAATCACACTTACTACTTAAATAATGACTAAATAATGCTTCACGTTAATTGATTATTTGTTTCATTCTGAATACGTATAGATTGTTCCCGTAAGTATAATATTATTATTATTCGTTTTATAACATGAAATAAATCAAAAATATAATTAATCCTTAACTAACGCCCTCACCACTCGTCTGCTTAAGATGGAAAAAAGAAATAATTGGAAAAAATGTTGTTCCAATCTAAACCCTTCCTGCTCAATTCAGCACCTATGGGCCACAACCAGACGGTTTAAAAATAGTGTTAACCCCATCAAACTCCCCGACAACGACGACTGGTTTGATGTATTTTACTCTAAAAATGCTCCGTGCAATGTTGTCATCGATTAAGGAAATTCACAAGAACATTCTCACGTTTTTACGAATACATTTATTATGTACGAATTAAAGTTTGCTGTCTTTTATCGAAAATCCTGGATTGATAACTTTTCTCCCACCTTATTGAAAATACTTCCCGAAAATGCGTTAGTTCCTCTTCTTAATATTTTTAATAACATACTAGCCATACAACAGTTTCCCCTCTCTTGGAGTTTCTACTGAGTCATCCGCTACTTAAAAACTCAAGCCCATCGTTTCGTCCAATTGCACTATATTCATTAGAATATAGGCAAGGTTTTTGAACATATACTAAAAATCAGACTTGCCTGGTAGCTAGAATCTATTTCTATAATGCCATTCAATCTTTTCGCATTTAGGAAAAGTATGGATACCATGGAATGCCTCTCAAGGTTCACTAGCAATATCTACCACTCTTTCAATAAAAAGGAATTTTTTGTTGCCACTTTTATGGACATTCGGGGCGCGTTCGATTCCGTCTATATACAAATTCTTGTCAATGACATTATGTCTTTGAATGCCCCTCCGAAATATGGTAATACAATTCTTTCCTTATTTAGCAAAAGAAGCCATGTCCTCCTTTCTCCATTTATTTACTCTAATAAACGTTATACATTCTCAGGACTACCGCAAGGGAGTTGCCTCAGCCCATTGCTTTTCAATGTGTACATGAGCATCGTCGCAAATAGTCTCTCTTGGTCCGGACATAACTGCCTCGAAGACAGTTATCCCGATTATACCTATTGGAAAAACCTAGTTCCATGGCTTTGACCAACCAAGTTCTTCCATTATTTTCGCCTTAACCGCCTCCGTGTGGGCCATTCTAATAAACTCAGATTTTACGACTCCCCCTATGTACGCATTACATGACCGAAAGTGTATGTGACATTTCACATCTTTTATTCGGTTGTCCTTCATTGTAGTCAGAAGGTGTGACTCTTATAAAATACGTGGAGTCCCTGGACGTCCATATAATCTCTCCTCCCACCTGGATACTCAGTTCGAAACGGTTCTAAACAAAATAATTAAATTAGTATTGGAGACTAGATTTGCAATATAAAACGCTATCTCTAAATATGTAAATTGTTTATACATTTTCTTGTAAATTTAATTTAATTGTATATTATTATGTAATGTTTGAGCTTTTCATAGTTTCTATTAAAGGCTTATTAATTATGGTAAAAAAAAAAAAAATTATGCCAGAGATACATTTGGATCTAATTTATTATCATAGTTACATTAATTTTCTAAAATCTATAAACCATATGACTTTTTCAGTTTTAACTTCGGGTGCATGCCATTATTTTGATGTATAACAATAGTTGATTTAATGCAGAGTTAAAAACATATAGGCCTTCGATAACCATTAGAAAAATTCTGAAAATTTTTCCAAATAATTTAGTTCATATTAAACTATCGTGTCATACTACAAGTTATGAGAATAAAAATAATTACATTTTATATTACAATCTATTCATAGATTTTAGATTGGTATACTTATTCTGTATTTATTTTTTAGGGCAGCTTGAAACTGTTTATTTCAATAGTAAGATAATCAATATTTTATTCATGTTGATTTTGTATCATGTTAAATTGTTAACCACTTTCTATGTCTTTATTATACATACATTATACATACAATTCTAAATTCTTATTGGAACGAGGAATATGTTTGTTTTATTATGATGTGTGGTTTATATTTGTTAATTTTATTATGTCCGTGAATACGACATCAACCAGGAGTTTGCTCCGACAAACCTGGTACATTTCTAAAAGGATATTTTTTCTGGTTAATACTTTGAATGAGAGTTGTAGGGTTGATTTTAAAACGTTTTGAACACTCGAAAAGTTCGATTAAAATATTAACCTACATTTTATAGTGTAGATGTGTAATATCCATAGTACTGGTTTAAGTAGTAGTTGTCGATTGATAATTTAAAATAATCTATATATATAAAAATGGAGACAAAAAATTCGAAATTGCATCAGTTGAGAACGGCTGGGCCGATTTGGCTCAAATTTTTTTTAAATTATAGAGAATGTCGGGGAGCGGTTTTATAGCATAAGTTATGGACCTAACTCCTGTGAGTTAGAGATTTAGAGACAAAACTGAGTTATACTGGTGGCGCCCTCTAGCAGATAAAAATATAAATATAAATATAATATAAATAATAATACAAATATCGATAATAGCAGGGCTTGAAATCGATTAATATCGATAAAAATCGAAAAAAAAAATATATTTTTATTTTCTGGTTGATATACATTTTTTATTATAGACACTTAGATTTTTAGAGTAAACAAATATAATAGTTGGCACATTATTCATATTATTTTGAAACATTATCGTTTTATGTTATCTATGAACTTTTCAATCAAAAACGACTATTGTTTTTTGGAGAGAATTTTTATGCTTGAATCATGCCTCCTATGAGAAGAACAAACATTGGACGGCGTACACGTAATGCAAGAAACATTAATGAATTTAGACGTGCTCATAATACACAGGCCCGCGCTGCACAAACGCCGCCTCAAATACGACAACATGTTAATATAAGAAGAAGAAGTTCAGATGTAGCCTTGAATCGCGCTGCTTTCGAATACGATTCCGCAGTCGCTTCCAAAGATCTTTTGTGTGTTGATATCGGCTCATTATATATCGTATGCCAGCATTTCAAGGCATTGAAGTTTCGATTGGAAACCCCCGGCTTATGCTGCGCTGGTGGCAAGGTTAAATTACCAGTTTTAGATCAACCACCAGAGCCATTGTATTCGTTTCTCTATGGAAATACAATCCAATCAAAACATTTCCTGGCGAATACACAAAAATATAACGGAAGTTTTCAAATGACGTCATTTGGAGCAGAAGTTATTGAACAACCAGGCTACAACCCGAGTTATAAGGTAAAGGCGTTTGTAATATTAACACATTTTTTTGAACATTTAAATATTCAGATTCAAGGACAAATTCACCATCGAGCAGGCGCTTTGTTACCACAACCAAACGAAGATCATAAGTTCCTTCAGATATATTTCGTTGGTAATTCGGAAAATGAACTAGAACAGCGGTGAGCAATTTTTCCTGCGAATAAACGTAAAATAATCGGACAATTGAAAATTCTTCTGCATGAGCATAATCAATTGGTCAGAATGTTCAAAACCGCATTGGACACAATGCATTCTGACGCAACAAAATCATTATCAGAGCAGACAAAAGACCCTCTGGAAGCCATGAAAGACAATTCAATGCTCCCACTATGAATGAAGTCGCAGTGGTGATTGTTGGCGAAAATGTGGCATCACGTGATATTGTTCTTAAGCGTCGCGATGGTGGACAATTGCAGTGCGTGTACAAAACTCATCGGTCATATGATGCACTTCAATACCCGTTGATGTTCTGTCGAGGAGAGGATGGCTATCACTTAAATATAAAGATGGTCAACCCAATGACAGGTTTGTATACAGGTCATCATTTCTTTTTCATACTATAACTAAGTTTGAATTCATATTTCTGGAGAAGAAACGAATAAAAATGTCATTTCAATGAATTTTTATGCATATCGATTGATGATTCGACAAGATGTTGACAATCATCTATTGAGATATCGCTGGTTGTTTCAAAAGTACTGCGTCGACATGTACGTCAAGGTAGAAACGGAGCGTCTCAATTTCATTCGCTTCAATCAGTCAAAGTTACGATCAGACGAGTACATCCACTTGCGTGGAAACTGATGAACAATGTAATACAATCAACGATCATCAAGGGAAATTTCAAAGGGGAGGAAGTCCTTATCCCACGAATTCCGATCATTCCAACAGATCTTCCATTTCAGTTTAAGCGGATTCAGTTTCCCGTTAGATTGGCTTTTGCGATGACAATCAATAAATCGCAAGGCCAATCGTTGGAAGTCTGTGGGATCGATTTGGAATTTCCATGTTTTTCGCACGGGCAGCTGTACGTTGCCAGTTCGCGTGTTGGAAAACCGTCTTCGTTGTTTATTTTTGCACCAGAAAACAAAACGAAAAACATTGTTTATCAAAATGCAATATATTGATTTCTGTAACAATTCATTACAATGGAATACTTTTATTATCAATCTAGACTTTATTTGAAGGCGTTAAGTTCACCGGGTCAACTTAATTTAAAAAAAAAATTTAGGCAAAACAACGTTTGCCGGGTCAGCTAATTATTTATAAAAATATACATTATTTTGAATAAAATAATGGAATTTATTTGTTGATTCGTGGGTTACCTTGGTAACACGGATAAAATAAAATGGTAGGCGATGGAAAATTCTAAAGAAAACCACCACGTGAAATATAATTAAACAAAATTAAATGTGACGTCTCCACAACAATGTAATCGGCAAATCTTAAGAGTAAATTCTATATCTGTATTCATATTGTGTGTTTTTATTATCAAAGTATTTTCCTTCCGTTCAAAAATTCCAATTTCGCAACATTTTCTAACAGAAAAATACTATGTTTGTATACATTGAAGTATTTCATTTGGTCGAAATCGTGTATACGGAGATAAGTGTATACCCCATTTCAAGTTCATTAAAATCGTGTATTATAAAATTTTACCGCGATATACCATTTACTTCAATTTTCTTTCAACTTGAATATTATAATTTTCGAATAAATAAATATATGATTATGGAAAAATTATTTTCATAATCGCTATTTAGATTATACTATTGATATCATATTATTGTTAGTAATAATATATTTATTTTTTTAGTGGACTATCATCAATTATCAGATGCCGAACGTAAGTTAAAAATATGAAACCAATACTATAATAAGACATCATTTTCATTTGGTTATAATATTACAATTAATAGTTAACCACTTGAGAATATATACAACATTTTTTATCGTATTATGTTAAATTTCGTGTATTTCTATCTAGGTAGGATAACCAAAAAAGATATCTTCAAAAACGCCTTTTTTGATATATGTAAGTAAAATTAAGAAAAACAATTAATGTTATGTATTCAGAAACATTTTTAATTTATGTATAATTGGAGTGATCATGATATATATTATGTATTGAAACTTGACGTAATGATCGGCGAAGTAGGTAATAGAACCAAATTTCATAAGAAGGTTTAGGCCTTAGTGTGTACTCTTATTGTACTAGCTTGAACAAGAAAAAAAAATGTTGAGAATTGTATGAAATATCTTTTAAATGGTAATATAAGTGACTAAGTGAATACTATATGGGGAAATTATTCAGTAAAAAATTATGTTTTGAGACACTACGATTAATATTTAAAAAATAGCAAGTAAATAACTAAAATCATGTTATTAAAATATTGTAAGATTTTCCGTTTTAAGGTTTGGAATCAACGAAAAATTGAATGTGTTGAATTTAAGAACTCAATGAGATATGAGGGCCCAATAATCCGCGATATTTTATAATACTGTTATACAAACTAGTAAAATATTTTCTGTTGAATTCTTGTCAAATTGATTACCTGCTAGTTCAGGTTTACATTTTTACTACTTAATGATTATATCTAACTAAATAAATGCCAATGTAAGTGCGAATACAATAATAAAATAAAATTCTTATTTAACATTTATAATATTTTTAATAGTTCTTTATATTTCTGTTTGAATTTCATATTATATTCGAGTTTTTTTACAAAAATTGTTTCAAAAGTAAATTTGAGGTGTTAAAGTACTTATTATTCGTTGGAAAGTGTCTCATTTCTTTTCAGCAGGTGATGCTTGGCCAAATTATGAAATATCAAAAGATAATAAAAATATATGTACTGTACATGATATAGCAGACTTTCGGCCCGCTACGTTCTACAATTTCTTTGCACAAATCTATTTTTCAATTCATAAACATTTTATGTTTTGAATGTTTAAATTTTTTTCTACTGTAAAAAAAATCATTCTTTGATACAATGCGCCTAAAGCATTTTCAGCTCCAGCAGAGAGCCTTTTATTTTTTGCGACGATAGCAAATTTATCAAGGTCAAATAAAAACTGTTTACAATAATATTCTGTTCTTTATTAAAAGGATAATCAATTATTCATAGTTATTATTTTTATTCATGATTTTGTTTTTTTTCCATACATCCATATCCAAATATTTAAGAGTCGTCAATTTCCATGAAAATTATACTGTTAGAGTTAGATGTAAGAGTATAACATTTATTAGGAAATAAGTATGTTTGACTCACAATGATTTCACATTAATAAACTTTGTTTTTAATTTTAATTCTATGGTTCTAAGATAGAAAAAAGATGACAACTTGGGGTAAGTTATTTGATATTACTTTCAATAAGTCTCTTTTCAAGGAGTTTCTTTTAATAAAAGTGTTTTATTTTTTAATCATCAATTCTATTTCATCTCAGTTAGAATATACGTAGAACATATGATTAAAAATTATGAGTTTTTGGGTAAGAACCACGTTAAATAATTTTAAATAAAACTATAAGACTAAAAAAATATAAATATTTATTTTATTAAATGTTTTGATTTAATGATTCACTCTAAAATTGAAATTGTATAACGTATACAATTTATGTAATTATGGAATGTTTTCTAATGCATAAAAATCTTAGTAAAAATAAAATAATTTCTTACGAAAAATTATTATTTCTAAAAAATGCATGTTTATCGATAATTACATTTTATAATTGATTCCAACTTATTTTCCAGATAAAGAGAACATGCAAGATTTTGATTCTTTTTGTGAAGGTATATATTCTCATTCTCATTTCTCATCTGTCCGTGTTTTTTCTTGAGTAATAGCATCATGACTAAAGTTGTAAATCATTAATATTTCCGATTTTTATATTATTAATAATGTTTTATTCAAGGTTATTGATTATGATAATTAATGTCAAAATTATTTATTTAATATTACAAATATGTTTCAATTTTAAATACTGAAATATTCAATACTTCTATTACAGTGAAAGTTGCGGAAATTACTAACATTTCTAAGCCGGACTCTGAGAAACAAAAACCTGACACACCTCAACCTCAAAAGCTTCTCTCTAGTTTGTATAATTATAATCTATTGTGTAGCTTAATTTCGTGATTTTATTCCGATGGCAATAACCCTGTTTTGTACCTACCGAATATACTCGTAGTTTGGAAAGTATCGAATCATGGAAATAGGCAATATTAAAATATTGTTTGGTGAACAGTTTTAGAAATATCCAGTAAATTTTGGTTTTTTTTCTAAACTTCATCGAATATCCGATTCCCCCGCCTCCTTTGACCCATTACCTCACCATTCTCATTTCTCACCAAACCGTGGATTCTATCGAGTTTGTAATTTTGTCATAACCAAAGTTGTAAATCCTTCATATTTCCGATTTTTATATTTTGATTATTGTTTTTTTTAAGATTTTTAACTGTGTGACAATTTTTTTTTATCAATTATACATTTATTTTTTAATATTTAATGCTGCAATATTCAATACTTATATTGCAGGGACAGCTTCGACATGGGTTAACAGTGAATGTATAAGTGAGATAATTACAATTTATTTGATTGTTTAACGATGTAATTTATTGAATGTTCTCCCATGGCAACAAAGTTAAAATTATGATATGATAATGATTTTGGTTTGATAGTTATAAATTAAATAATTAAATTGAGGTTCAATAATTATCTCGAATATGGAAGTAAGAACCCTATTTACTTATGAGAGTTTTTTACTTTAAATATATATTGAGATGTATGAATAAGTTTAAGTTATATATTTAAACTTTTCATCAAAACATCATTAAATACATACAAAATACAATTACTATTAAATATAATCACCGTAGTTTTATACTACTAATATTTGAAATTAAAAATCATATAATATTCAATGTGTAATATTCACACTGTTTTAAGCTTCCGGAAAATTTGAAGATTATATTACACATATACTTTTCGAAAAAGGTAAGGTTTTTTTTTTAAAAAATCTACATCAGTAATTATAAATGTTAAAAATTCAAACTCTTTTTCTTTAAATCTTCTGTATTCCATATCACACAAATTGCTACCTTATTTCAAACTTTTAACAGGTTCCTTTTTCGAGAGAGAAAAAAAACATATATTGTCACCTAAAACTAACATCATTGGATTCATAATTTCTATGACCGATGCTAAAACGCAGTAATAATGATCGCTATAGGTCTCACCTCCGCCTATTTGTAGTTCGTTTTAGAGACACGGATTAATATACAAATAATAATTATAATAATAATATACTGATAATAATGTGTTTATTAAATATCCGTAAATGTAATAAAGCATATTCGATAAAAGTATTATTTTGAAGTTTGATGTTAAATACATATGGAGAGTCAAAATAAATCAAAACAAATACATTCACATAACTTTCACCCTAAATCATGATTTTTTTTTTTTTTTTTATTGATCTCAAAAAAATAACGTCGACAGCAAAGGCCATTAGTTACAAATAAGGATTGTTACATTAATTAAATACTAAATATTGAACATTTTTTTTTTTTTTTTATATAAGATTGAACAATTTGGTTTGTTTCATAAACTTTATTAAATCAATGTTTTTTTCATGATTGAGTCCGAGTGAAGAGTCTAGGTTGTGGGATATCTTATGTGTGGTCCGCTCTTGGTTGAACATTAAACAATCTGATATTATATGTTTGACGGTAAACAAGGTTCCACAGGTTTGACATATGGGAGATTCCTCTCTTGCCATCAGGAAGCCATGAGTCATTCTGGTGTGACCAGAACGGAGTCTATTGAGAACAGTATCTTCTTTACGGTTGATGTTAGGGTTTGTCCAACGATGTATGTCTCTTTTTATTTCGTTTAATTTGGTGTTTTGTAAGTTCCAAATTTTTTGCCATTTATATTTTGTGCGCTCATTTATGATTTTTTTTGCGTCATCATATGACATTTTATTAATTAAGACGGTATCTTTGTTGTTGATGGCTGTTGAGGCGTGTTCGTCGGCTACTTCGTTACCAATTATTCCCGAGTGACCAGGTATCCACATGATGACTATGTTTTTACCTAGACCGGACGCTATGGTGAGGTTGTTCAGAATTTTGGATGCAATATCACCGGGATTGAAAGGGTTCTGCAGGCTTCTTATCGTGCTTAATGAATCGCTGAGAATGATGAAATTCGAATGAGCTTCTTGTAATATTGTCTCAATGGCCATGAGGATGGCTAAAGCTTCAGCTGTGAATATGGAGCAATAAGGAGGTAGTTTATGTAAAAATATTTTATTTGGGAATATTATTGAGAAACCTACACCTTCTTGAGTTTTAGATCCGTCAGTGTATACTTCCTGGAAGTCATTGTAGTTACTAATAATGCTTTTAAAGAAGCTTTTGAAAATAAGAGGAGAGGTTTGTTGTTTGTAAAGACAGCTGAGTTCTGTATTAATTAGATATGAGCTGGCCCAAGGGGGTTGGGCAATTTTTTCTTTGGTTATAATTTGCGTTATATCTAAGTTTGTGTCTTTCATCTATTTTATGAGGAGGGGGTTGTTTTTTTCATGGATGGTGTTATTTGATTTTGAAGATCTTGCTAAATATTTGAGATGAAATTCCAGTCTTTTTATGTCAGGGATAGTTTCACCGGCGAGGTTATAAATGCTGTATACAGGACAACTGCGAAAAAGTCCTAATGCCAGTCTCAAGCCGCAGTTATTAACACTATCTAGCCAGTTAAGAAGGGATTTGGATGCTGTTCTGTAAAGGGATGAACCGTAGTTAAGTTTTGATTGGATTAAAACTTTATGAATTTTAATTAGCGTGTTTGTTTCCCCACCCCAAGAGGTATGAGAAAGTATTTTTAGAATTTTGACTGAGTGACTGGTGGAGGTTTTTAACTGTTTAATGTATGAAGACCACGATAACCTTCTGTCAAAAATGACGCCGAGTATTTTTACAGAGTTACAGTGGGGAACTTCTACTTTGTCAATTGTTATTTTTAGAGCTTCGACATTCTTTTTTTTTGTGAAGATAGTACAGCTGGATTTTTCAGGAGAGAATTGGAAACCAGTTTGTTTTGCCCAATTATCTAAGTTATTTGCAGTTGTTTGAAGAAGACTTTGAACTGTGATTTTGGATTTACTTATGCACCAGAAGTTGAAGTCATCAGCGTATAGGTTGAATTTCACGGGATATGTACAGTTTACGGTAATGTCGTTGATAGCGATCAGGAAGAGAGAAACAGAGAGAGCAGAGCCTTGAGGAACTCCGTTTTCTTGAATAAACTCTTCAGAAAGACAATTATTTGCTCTAACCCTGAATGACCGGTTTTCTAGAAAATTGGTGATTAAGTTCAGGAAGTTTCCTTTGCTTACTATTTTGTTGAGTTTTACTATTATGTTATGTCTCCAAGTGGAGTCATAAGCTTTGGCGATATCAAGATTTACCATGCCCATAATCTGGTGGTTGTTTAATGTTTGAGTGATATCTTCTTTGATTTCGATCAGATTGTCTTTAGTGCTTCGATTTTTTCTAAATCCGTTTTGATGTGGGGAGAAAAAGGCATGTTTTTCTAAAAGCCAGTTTAGTCTGTGGTTTATAATTTTTTCGAGCAGCTTGCACATTGTGTTGAGGAGCGTGATGGGCCTGTATCCTTCTATGCGGAATTTGTCTTTGTTAGGTTTAAGGATAGGGATTACTATTCCACACTTCCAAGTAGATGGCCAGCTTCCTTCTGATAAGATTTTGTTGTAAAGACTTGCTAGTAGATCAAATGTTTTTCTTCCAAAATTGTGAATGAATGCATAGGGAATTTGATCGGGACCAGGACTATTACTTTTACATTTTTTTAAGAAATAAACAATTTCTTGTGAGGTTATTGAATTGTTTAATAGAATTTGATCATTTAGATTCTCATTAACGGAGTTTACAATAATTGCCTTTTCACTTTTTTGTTTGAATGATATGAAATGCGTGTTGAAATTGCTGTTGCTGCTATTGTTGTAAAAATTTTCACCGAGTTTGTTTGAGATTAAATCGAAATTACTAATAAGTTAATTTGTGTTAGTGTCTACTAGATTTATTCTGTTACTTCTACTGAGACCTTTTAAGGATTTTATTTTATTCCATACAAGTTTACTGTCTACTTTATCGTTAATGCTGCCAGTAAATTTTTCCCAGGAGGTTTTTTTGCTTATTTTGATAAGGTATTTTGATTTGGCTCTGAGTTGTTTAAGGATTATAAAATCATTCAGGTTATTTGTTTTTTTGAATGTTTTTAAAGCTTCCTTTTTTTTAAAACAGCATCTTTAATGTTTTGGTTCCACCAGGGAACTTTAGGTTTTTGCTTTTTTGTTATGGATTTTCCAATTGTTAAGTTTCCAGTATTTATTATGAGGCTTGTAATGGTATCTGTTAACTGGTTTATACTTAATGGTTCAGGATTTTTTATTTTTGATATTTCTGTTTCGAGGAATTCAGTGAAAAGGGGCCAGTTCGGGTTTTTTAGATTCCATCTTTCAGTAGGAGTACTAGTATCATTGTGTCGAGAAATAATGTGTATCATAATGGGAAAATGATCGCTGCTGGTGAGATTAGACAATACGTTCCATTCAGTACGTTGTGCCAAGCTTACGTTGGAAAATGACAGGTCTATACACGAAAGTTCACCGTTTGTAGGATTGATACGAGTTGGTTCAAGGTTGTTAAGGAGTGCAAGATGATCATTTTCTAACATTTTTTCAATTTCTTTTCCTCTACTATCGGTTTTTATTGAACCCCACTCAGTGCTGTGGCTATTAAAATCGCCTGACATTATGAATGGTTTGGGTAATTGATGTATTATGTTTTCAATGTCGTTTTTGTTAAAATTGAGCTGGTTAGGGAGGTAGATGTTACAAATGTTTAGTTCAATATCATTCAGTTTAACAGATGCTGCTACAGCTTCCAAGTGTGTAGTTATTTTAATTGGAGTACTAGGAAAATCAGATTTTATGTATATAACTACACCACCGCTTGCATGGAGACAATCAGTTCTATCAAATCTGTATCCTATGTAGTTATTTAGAGTGCCTGAGTTTAAGTTGTTGAAGTTAGTTTCTTGTAAACAAATGATTTCTGGATTGTGTTCGGAAATTAGTAATTTTAGTTCGTCCAGTTTTTTATAAAAACCGTTTAAATTCCATTGAAGAATTTTTATGTTTTTTGATTTCATCTTGATTTATTGATGTTTTTTGAAGCAGATTTAATGCGAAGATTATTAATTTATTGGATTATGTAAGGCGCGTGAAGGATAGGCTTTAGGTTTGTATTACATTTTTATTCGGTTTGAGAATGCTCAGTGGTTAGAGCTTTGTCGAGCAGTGAATTGCAAAGTCTTGTCATTCTGTTTTTTAGGCTAGGAATATTGATTTTAGGTTTGATTAACTCTATGATTTCAATCATTTCCAAACATGTAATGTTGAAAGGTTCAAGTACTGGGGCTGGATTGGATACGCCAAGAGTGTTTTCAATTATGAACTTGAATTGTACGAAATTTATTTTTTTGTTCGGAATTTCATCAAATTGGCTTTTGATGGGCTCAAGTGTTTCATCAAGCTGTGAGACAAGATTTTCTATGGATTTATTTCTTTTTATTTTTTTTGAAGCCGGTTGAGATGTTTTATTAGGTTTTGAGTTTGAGATAGTTGGGGGAATTTCTTTTGAGATGGTACCTTGTGATGGGGATTTAATGGAAGACGAATCAGGTGTAGAACTTGATGATGTCGATGAAAGTGCTGGTCTTTTTATCTGATTGGTTGTAATAGGTGTCATAAATATACTGTCATCTTGGGTTATTTCCGTAAGAACCGGGTTGTCTATCAAGGTGGGTTGAATTGTGGTTGGGGAGGAGCTGTTCGAATTAGAGTGGACCGTTGGTTCAGAGAGCGTATGGCATATGGGTTTATTGTGTGCAATATTATCATCGGTGATATTGGAGTTGCTTATATAGTTGGAAATCTCTTGGGATTCGTTTATCTTGATTTTTGAAGCTTCTGTCGGGGGATTTTTACAGTGTTTTGAGGTGTGGCCTTTGAGTTTGCATAAATAACAAGATAGCGTATCGTCGGAGAAAAAGATTCTGTGAGGAGTGTTATCTTGAGTGATCAGGACGGAGTTTGGAAGTTTTTGAAAATCGTCGGGATTTATGTACACTTGGCGTCTAAAACTAAGGATGTGAGCAAGTTCTGGAATGCTGAATCCCGCATTGACGTGTGTGATCGGTGAAACTATTTGGATGTTGTAGTCTTTTAGGTGAGATATAATGCTGTCGTTTGGTATAGCAGGTGAAACATTAGAAATTATGATTCTTTTGGCCGGGTTTATTAATCTTCTAATTTTAATTATGGTATGGTCGTTTAATTTAATGCTGGGATGATTTGTTATTAGCAAATCCACAGTGTTTTTGTCATTGAAAAATATACAGAACCGGTTATTGGATATGCGGGAAGCAAATTTAATGTTTTTTGGAGAATTTAATTTACTGATGGCAATGATGTATTCGATCTGGGGAATATTATCGATTGACTCAAAAACGATTGCATGCTCTTTTTTGGGTAGTGAAGTGTTGCTAGTGGTCTCGGCAAAAGATTTTTTCCCGGCTGAGTATTTATCGGTTTGGCTATTCATGTTTGGTTGAGATGCAGAATTTACACTTGGAACGCTCTGTATGCGGTTTGTGGTGTTGATGGAAACGTCATTAGCGTTATTACTATCTTTAGATATCATTGCGTCGTTGGTGTCGTTATCGGAATATTGAAAAGTAGATAGAGGGTTTGGTTATCCCACTCCCGATTCAAATCTTATCCTTAATTCTCGCTCCACTCTTATCATCAACTCCATCATTTCCTTCATAATTTCCGCTGGCTTCTTAATTTGATTTAATAATTGTTAATATTTTGTAAATTTATTGTATATAATAATTGTATTGCTGTAATGTCTCTGATAATGGCAAAATAAAAAAAAAAAAAAAAATAGATAGAGGGTCATTAGTTGTGATATCTGCTGGACTAACGGCGGTACCGCCGTTAATTGATTGGACGTTGGGATTATTAGACGATGTTTTTGATGAGTGAATAAGTCTGTCTTTAAGACTTATAACTTTGGTGGACGGGTCCCCCATTTTTATTTGATGAATTAATAATATCAACTGTTCATATGAGAATAGGAATAAATTATATAAGTATTCATATTACCTGAACACACGTAGAAAACACAGTATGCTTCGAAAACTAAAAATACTAAAAATTCTTATAATATGAAATTTCGTCATAATTTAATATTCTATTTATTTATTTTTTCATTGAAATGACTGATGGGTATTCATAAATGACTTGTCACTTGAGGGGGGTAAAATGCATGAGCATTCTAGCATATGTCTCCCACTTTTTCATAAGAAAATGTACGCGTTTTTTACAAAGAATGAGATGAATGGAGCTTACAGAAAATAATTAAGCAGAATGTTTTTTTTGAGATTTCACAGAAACAAAATATTTTATTGACTAAAAAGAAAATTAAAAAAAATCTTGCATCCATGAAATATAAGGAAATCGAATTTGATCGATACTGGTTGAATTCTTTGCAAAAAAGTTGCAAAGTTGAATTCTTCTCTGTTTTTCTCAATTATTTAGAAAACTTGATCAATTTTAAAATTGACACTCCGAAAAACCAAATAAACAAAATTTCCAAACAGAAATTATCCTGGTCGAAAACGTATATACAGATGTAAAAACACACATTATAATAAAACCAATACATCCCTTGTTTACCTTGGAATCTAAACTAAACGCGTTTAGGGTTCGAAGCGTAATACATTATTTTTGACATCATTACACAATATTCTTAAACAATTAAGCTGAAAAGTGTTTTTTCAAAAAAACTTAACCACTATGAAAAAAACCCATTTGAATTGCCTTAAATAATTACGTGTACTCGTATTGTAAAATTCCACTACTATACCATTTATTTCAATATTCATTCAACTTGAATATTATAATTTTTGAATTACTAAATAAATGATTATACCAAAATCTATTTCATAATGTAATCTGTAAAATGTAAAATACATCATATACTCGTAATGTAAGGCTATTTTGGTTATGTTATTGATATCAGATTATCAAGGTTGTAAATCTTGCTGGATATGTTTATCAGGATTCAGGAATAAAATTGTCTATTTCGAAACCAAGAAGTTGACATCCTATTTATTATAATATAATATTAATGTGTTATAGTACGGACTGATGGACAATATTATCATTATTGTAAGTTTATACGACATTATGTTTGTAATTTTACCCAGTGGCAAATCCTCGATAAATAATTGTTGTTATACATAAATGAGCTAGAAATGTGTGCAGAATTTAATGATTTATAGTTCTCAGGGACTCATCAAAACTTAGCATTAGAATTTCGAAATACCCTAGTATGGTTTTGCTATATCAGTCATTCAAATATACAATATTAGAGTGAATAAATTAATTCATGAATTTGGCTACATCTGAAAAAAAATGTGTGAAAAGTATATAAACAATATTTATGGCATTATTTATGGCATTATTATATAATCATACAAATAATAGTTTACCAATTCAGAAAAAATACAATATTTTTTAAAACACTATGTTAAACATGATGTACATATTTCTATCTAGGGGATATAAACAAAAAATACACCTTCGAATACGCCTATTTTCTATTAAGTACGTAAAATAATGATTAACTATTAATTTTGCAAATAAAGTGACCTTTAATTCATCCAAAATTGAAGTTCACATGTAATAAAGAATGTATTTAATTTAGACGTAATGGCCGATAATACTATAAAATAACTACCAAAAACCTGAAATCAATAACAAAAATGTTATTTTTTATTCACTTCAAGAATTATTTAGGAAATAATTTATATTATTTTTTAAGTTGTTCTTAATAAATATTAATTGAGTGTCCTGTAGATAATTATTATTTTATAACTAAACTAAAAATATCAAAAACGCATATGGACAGAAAATTGTTAATATTACCCTATTGTACAACAATAAAATTCACACAACGTATACATAAACACTAACTTATTATTTAGTAATTTCTATCACTCGTATAACCGGAGATCTTAACACTCCTTACCCTTAATGAGATATGTGGGCTAAATAATCCCCAATAATTCATACAACCGTTATACAAACTAAAAAATATTCTGTTAAATTCTTGTCGAATTAATTATCTGCTAACTTTTGGTCAACTACATTATACACTTTCTTTGCAGGACTTACAAATGTATACATTTTTCATTTTCAATGTTCATGCGTCTGTGTTTGTTACTCAATTTCGTTAAAGGTCAACATAGTACAAGTGGAGATTATAGTTTCCTTATAACAGTTATAACTAATAACCACTGCCAAAAAAAGTATTTGTGCTCATGCGGAAAGGCAAATAATGAGGATCGTTAACGTTTTGAATGTTTAAATTAATATTCTACTTTAAAAAAAAAATCATTCTTCGTTACAATACGCCTGTACTATTTTTAGCTCCTGTAGATTTTCTTTTTTGTGCCTACATAAAATTTAGCTAAGTCAAA
The DNA here is from genome assembly GCA_949715065.1 of Periphyllus acericola. NCBI lineage: Eukaryota > Metazoa > Arthropoda > Insecta > Hemiptera > Aphididae > Periphyllus > Periphyllus acericola. The sequence continues at coordinate 40,331,614 of OX454266.1, forward strand.
TAGATTTTCAGATGATTTATTTAAGTATAAAATAGTATTAAAATCATATTGAAATTATCAATTACAGTATGGTCACTTAAAATTAAAATGAAATATTTTTTATTATTATGATTACTTCCATGACTTATTTTGTTTCTAAATAGGTTTTATGATTTATTTTGTTATAGATATATTATTAAAGTCACCATTTATTTACAAAAATTGAATATTATTCATATTTTATGTTATTCATTTGTAAAGAATTATGAATGTATTAACAATTAAAGCTATCCAAAATGATTATTATTTTTTATTTACAAGTAAAATTATTTAAAATATTATTTTGTTCTTTATTCTCTGAATTATTAGTTTGTCATGGATATTATTTTTATTCATGATTTTGCTTTGTTTGCCATACATCCGTATCCTTATATTTATGGGTCGTCATTCTCCATGAAAATTATACTGTTAGAGTTAGATGTAAGAGTATATCATTTATTAGCAAATAAGTATGTTAGTCTCACAAGGGTCGAACACATATAAATAATATTTTTAATTTTTATTTTATGGTCTTTAGCTAGAAAAATGTTGACAAATTGGGGTAAGCTATTTATACAACTCCCAAGAAGTCTCTACTCAACGAGTTTCTTTTATAAAATGTCTTTTAATGTTTTTTTTATCTTTTATGTTTTACCTCAGTTAGACAATACGTACAACATATGAATGAAAGTTATTATTTTTTGGGTATGAATAATATCAAATTATTTCAAGTAAAACTGTAAAATTAAAAAACAATCAGATTTATTTTTTAAAATGTTATGATTTAATGGTTAACTCAAAAATTGAACTCGTATAACGTAAACAATAAATGTACTTACGGTATGTGTTCTAAAGCATACCTACATTACTCTTGGTAACAACAAATTAAATAATGCTTGTTAGCTGATGAGTGATGACTGATGACTAATATTTAAAATCGTTTCACACCTATTTTGCAGATAGAAGTAAGGTGAAAGATTTTAATTCTTTTTGTAAAGGTATGAATTTTTGTGATACATTTTTGTTTTACTTACAATAAATGATTTGATGTTGGTCACTTATCTTTAAGGTTATGCATTTTTGCATCTTAAATTTCAATATCATAGAAAATATCAATATCCCTTTTAATTTGTCAAGCCGTATTAACGTATTGACTGGCAGCCATTGAGCACTAATCCATCTGTTGCCACGACAAACTATGACACGATTAGTATTCACCAGAGAAGACCCAACTCACAAATAAAAACTATTAGCACTTTATTAAACAAATTATCCACGTTTTCACGTCCGCCAACAAAGACTTCAATATTATTCGGTCTACGAGTATTTACTTCTATAATACATTATACAACTTAACCTTTTTGGAGAATATTTGCAATGTTATCATTATTATACTTGTAAAATTATATTGTTTGACCTATGAACATTATAACTGACTAATGACTATATTTAAATATTATTTGGAAAATGGTTTTAGAAATAACTTACTTATAATGCTTATGTACTCAAATTAATGTTATAACCTATTACTGAAGTACAGACTAGAGGATTCATGCTCCTCCTTCACTCAAATCAATTTTTTAAACAAATAACAGAAGGATTTCCATTTTTGAAAAATAATTATAAGTCACCAGTACCTATAGCTTTTTATACTGTTATTTATAACAAATATTGAAGCTCTCTTTAAAGCATTAAAAACTATAATGTTTTTTAAGTACACTTTAAACCATTCGGATGGAAATATTTGCAGAATATTCGTAGCCGAATTGAAGACAAATACTTAACAATCCATTTTATAGTTTATACAATTTCGAGTGCATATTGTTTAAATAATTTGAATATTTTTTGTTATAATATAAAGTATTGTAGAAACAAATACGGTCTAACATATAATTTATTTACGGTTGTGTACATGTTTAAGGTCGGAAATAACCTACAAGTTGGAAATATACAAGAGTAAATCTGTAATCGGTAAACTGGTTTAAATATTTTTTATTGATTAATGATGACGTACATTAGCAGTTATTCCCAGAGATCCCGACCATATCTGAGAATGTATATTATACATTTCACATTTTCGCATAGTCGGTCAGGTATAAAGCGTAAGCAGTAGGCGCAACGTCCATATTTAACTCGGTAGATATATGATACAGTCCACAACCCAGTCTTCTCGCAATAGTAGTGAATACCCAATAGTTCGGAATTGACTTTCGAAATGTTTTCAAAATACAGAAGTATAAACTTAATATTTTGCAATCCATGTTGTTAGCCAATTAATTGAAAAATATTGTTTTTTTAATTTTAGATTTAAGTGCGTTAGAAGTATGAAAAACAGATGGCCTAATCAATTAATGAAGTTCAGATGATTACATACATAAATAATACTTTTTAAATGATAAATAGTTTTAATTGTTAATAGTATAAAATAGTTTGAATACCCGGTTTGTTTTGTATTTTATATTTATGAATTTATGCTTTTAACTAATTTTTATTGTTTTAAAACATGTGCACGAATTATATAATTTTCAAAAGAAAGTCGACACTTGATTATAGCAAAATAAAGATTAATTTAAATATATAATTTATCTTTTATAAAATCCACTTTTGCTAATTTAATTAATTTTTATATATTACTTATAACGCTTACTTATAACGCAATAGTCGATAGTAGAGATATAATGTATCGATCATTATTATGTTGCGGAAACTAAATCATCCTAAATTGTGCAACGGTACGCGATTGGCCGTCAAGAAACTGATGAACAATGTAGTATAAGCAACGATAATCAAGGGCAAATTCAAAGGATAAGAAGTCCTTATCCCACGAATTCCGATCATTCCAATAGATCTTCCATTTCAATTCAAGCGGATTCAGTTTCCCGTTCGATTGGCTTTTGCGATGACAATCAATAAATCGCAAGGCCAATCGTTGGATGTCTGTGGGATCAATTTAGAATTTTCATGTTTTTCGCACGGTCAGCTGTACGTTGCCAGTTCGCGTGTTGGCAAACGGTCTTCGTTCTTTGTTTTTGCGCCAGAAAACAAAACGAAAAACATTGTTTATCATACTGCACTCAACTGATTTCTGTTTCAATTCAAATAAATCAATAAATATATTCTTGAACTATATGTTTTATTATCACTCTAATGTTTATCTGAAGGCGTTAGGTTCGCCGGGTCTACTTAATATTTAAAAAAACTTTTTGGCAAAACAACGTTTGCCGGGTCAGCTAGTTTACAATAATAAATACAAAAATAAATAAAATAAAAAATATAAAGATTGATATAAATTAATACGGTATTGGCGATTAGCGCACAATAATACAATATTGGCGATTAGCGTACAATAATTCGAGAAAATGGACGGCGGTCGTTTTCTCACGACGATGGTTCTCGCACAACAAACAATTTAAACCAGTAAAAAAAATGAAATCTATTATAAAGGCGATTAGCGCACAGTAAAAAAACCTTGCGGACGACACACATTGAAGATGGACGCACGACAAAAGAAAAAATATAAATCACACACGAATAATTACAATAATACACACACACTGGGGTTTTCGGTTATATAATAACTCACGATAACATATATTGAATAATTTAAAATCTTAATATTAACTTAATCTACGTGTTTGTTTGTGTGTGTGTGTGTGTGTGTGTGTGTGTGCATTAATTGGGCGGCCTGTGGTGCACCGGAATAGCCGGTGACCGAGAGACAGTGCTACGCGACCGCGGCGACGGAGTTCTTATTGCCGTTATCGGGCAGCAACAGTCATAGTTTTTAACGGATTACTATACACCTTATTTTATTCGAATCATGTTTACTTATCATTATTTTAAGCGGCGTCTCCAGATTAGGATTTTTTTTTTTTAGTGGTTGATGGGGGGGGGGGCGGTTGAAAACCTTATCGTTTTTAAATTTGTGTGGTGTTTGTTGCAATGATACATTTAGCTGTGTCATTCGTTGGTCGCAGGTACCTAAATACCCGCGGACCGCCACGCAATACGGGTGAATTATTAGTTTATCCATTTAAACGCAACATTTTTTAAAATCCTTTCTTATTGCACGATAAAAGTATTAGTTGAACCACTATTCCACATTTTTATTTAAAGTTTTCAAAGTTTTATTGTTTTATAGTTATAATTATATATATAATTATAGTTATACGAGCTCGCCCTTTGAAAATGATATATAAAGGAGCCGATGTTCCACAGGTATGCTATCTTACGCTTCAAGCGTATGGAGTCCCGGCTGCGATGAAACAAACAACTCGCTCGGTCTGTTACGTACGTGGCCTTTGATTATATCGCGTGAGTTACGTGACGGGGGAAAGTATTGTATATAGGATTTCTGGGAATTTTGAATAATTACACAAAATATAAATACTGCATTTTGGCTACTATTGCACACTTGATAATAATAATTTTACATACTTTGCTAGGTCGCGTCCAATGGGGGTAACTTAAAAAAAAATATATATATATATATTATATAATAATTTGCACATATGTGTCTACATTGTTTTAACTGTGAACTGACACTATTTACATATAATAATAATAATAATAATAATAATAGTATAATATATATAATTTGGCCGACAGCCGACTCACCAAACCACTAGCGATAAATACTGATGTGTCACATCCAGTATCTTTGAAGACGCCGTCTTCTCTGGTAGTCACAAGAATGTTGTAGACACATGGATCGATGTTACTGCCCAAACGTCTGGTATGACTATGAGTCGGCGACTAGACTTTGCGCATAAGCGGGGGACCCTTGGACCACGAGTATATATGGAACTTTTATCATTATTAAATTAATTGATATAAAACACGGTCTCTTAACCGATCTAAGAGGCCGATAAACCTTGCCATTACGGGCACATATCGTATGGCTCCCTCGAACATACTACAGGTCCTGATGGGTAATTACCCGTTGGACCTAGAAGTCTGTAGATGGTCCGAGCTATACGCACGCTATGCACGGTTACAATCACTCGTAGAGATAGAGAAAGTAAATCGCTGGGATACCCATAGCATGGGTCGAGTTTCCTACGCCTACATCCCGTCAATCCGAAGAAGACTCGCGCAGACGTGGTTCACCCCGAATCATTTCTCCTCACAGCCGGCCGCGCGTGGTGTATTAAGCAAGAAATAGTCTCGAAACGGGGTTGGTTGGTCCTGCGCACGACGTGGGCACCCAGGACCGGTGAGTAATCGCAAAAACTAATCTTGTCGTATCACCCCGCACCTGTTCATCGTCGATACTCTAGAACGAAGGTCGTGAAAAGTATGTAATGAACTCAATATCCAATAGTTTATCTTTCATATATTGTAGTTATGCGCTATAAAAATGAATCGTAGTTATAAATATTATATCGATACGGCGAAATTATATCAATACTAATATTTTATATAAATCACTTAATATTCGATGCATTAATGGTGGACGTGTGTGCACGAGTTTAATAAGACTTTTCCCAGGTTGATAACTCTCGTTAATTAATGACATTAAATAAAGTACATTTTATGCATTAATATTCGTATTGTTATTGCAACAGGATATTTTGTTCTACTACTGAATCAACTATATTTAAAAATTAAAACTGACTTTCACTCAGAATCGATTTCAAGAATAATTGCACATTGGTTTTATGCATAAATTACGAATACAGAAATTAACTCATTCCTATATCTCGCCCGATAATGGAATCTCATCCAACCTAGGTGTTTCATCTGGAATCAAAAATAGTAGTTTTAATTTACAAAAATATATGAAATCAAAAATTCTAGTGTGCAATAATTGTTATACGTAAGAAGTATACATTATATATTAAAATAGGTTAGTCATTATCCATATTAGTCTTGGTTTACGTGTAGTAAATTATGATTTTTACCACCGATGTAATAGTTTTATATCACTTGTGTAAATATTTATTATTATTATTATTATTTTTTTTTTTATTTATTATTTTATCTGTCTACATAAACATAAAAAAATATGCATAAATGACATCTATAAAGAACTTAAAACACAGAATATATAGTTCATTACAAATATTACTATTGAAAAAACAACTATGTCTGTCATAAAAGCTATAGTCTTAGTTTCTTTAAATATCAGTATATTTTTCAATCGTATCAATGCGTCTCCCGGTTTGTATTACGATTTTTTTTCAATTTACTCCAACAAAATACTTTTACAGTATTACAGCTAAAAGAATTTTACATTTAATCTATGTATATAAAATTGTATTCATGAACAATATAATGTTTTTATAATTTTATTATTTAGATCCCACATGTTTAGGTATGTATAATTATAATTTATTTAATAATGAAGCTCAATTTTGTGATTTTATTCCAATACATTAACCCTGAAACAATTAATATGATTGACAGTATTTATTATTAAATAATATGTTTGCGATCAATAAATGATCACAAACAATATAACTCTTATAAGATGTAAGTGTAAGTTGTAACTAGTTTAAGAAGTGATTGTTTTTGACGGTGGTAAATTTGGTTTCGTCATTTAAATGTTCAATATAGAATTGTTGGTCATGATCTATATTTATAATACTTTGTTTTCTTTAGTACGATAAAAATTAATTTTTTTTTTTTTGTATATAGATCAATTAAAAAATGAATTTGGAAGTGAGAACCTTAGTTTTTTACTACAGCTTATAACATAAAATATATATTGAGATTTTTAGGAAATGTTACCAAATTATTTTTATCTCGTTCAATTATAATATGATGTCTGAATGAGTACCTAATTACAATTTAACTTTTTCTTCAAAAGAACATTAAATACATACAATTATTATTAAATATATTCAATGTAGTTTTAAACTACTAAAATATGAACTTGAAAATTATATGTGCAACGTCTAAAAGTTCATATGTATTAACCAATAACTTGCTAACTAACGTAAGTAGTATTTTTACGGTTGAAATCAGCCATCAATGTATACCGGTAATGAAATCATATATAATTGATAAGTTGATGATAAACATCCAACTATTGCAAATTAAATCTACATATAACGGATATTTTGTTTTAATAGAATAATATAAAACGTAATATATTTTAATTATTTTAAGCTTCTGGAAAATTTACAAATTATATTAGACATATATTACTGGAAAAAGGTAAAGTATCAGTTAGATATTACTGTTAAAAATTCAAACTTTTTTCTCTAAATCTTCTGTATCCAATGTTACATAAATCGCCTCCTTATTGCTAACAGCGTGTTCTTTAAATAGGTTTCCTTTTTTGGGAGAGAAAATAATTGTTTGTTGTCACCTTAAACTGTTATCATTAGTTTTATAATATCTATGACCGATGGTAAAACGCTATGATAATGATCGCTACATTGCTGACTAGTAGCAGTTCATCTCAGAGACACCAATGAAAATTTAAATAATAATTGTAATATTAATTTACTGATAATAATGTGTTCGTTAAATATACATAGATATAATAAATTATACGAGTATGTGATGCAAGTTATATTTTCAAATTTGATATGAAATGCATAATAAACTATAACATATCCGACCATAAGACTGTCACCCTTACAAATGGTTTTTATCCAGGTATAACAGTAATCAATTTACCTATCCCTTCACACAACACAGTAAAATACTTAGACTTAGTAAAGGCTTGTGCCGTCCATCAACACTATGCAAAAAAGACGATAACCTTCTTCTATCAAATCAGTGATTTGAGCAGCCTTATTAAACACTAATTACGTTTAATATTTGGCTATTATTACACTACCAAAGACATCGAGATTTACTCCTGTGACTATCCGTTCTACCTCGACCCTCTCCTCAAAATCTTCATCCACCAACTTCACTAAATCCCCTGCGTCCAATAATACCAAACTACGTGCAATTGTCGTCTCACGTAAGTCTCAAAAATTCTCATGAATAACAATAATGCTCTTGGCGTTGAGCTAAAATAATGTCTTGATGTTTTAACTTCTCAGTTTAATGCCAGCTTAAATGAAATTCCTAGTAAACGTAAAAATGTCGCTTCTCTTGATGCTCGAGGTCTTGATCTTGAGTCACGCGCTCCAATCACCCCGCTCTCATCACCCGTTACCGAGTTAATCCAAGTGACCGACGTAAGTAAATATCATTGTGTATAGAATTTCTGAATCTACTTCGTCTAATTCGTTAACGAAAATGACTGGTGAGAATTAACACGTTGCATTATTTTTTTTCAAAACTCACTATCGCGACAGTAGCTGATCCTAAAATTATCAGACTTTGTTAGATTTCATCTTCTACTGTACGCAAAGTATTGACACCTATACGCTCCTTGACGATGAGCTATTTAATAATATTTAATATTATATGCAAGATGCACGGCAACCGTTATCTCCTGTTAGTTTGTCATTATCTAACTTCTTTTGAATATTTGAATTTTAATGATGCGATATGTTCGTGAATTATATGAATCGGGTAATTTATTTATGTAATAATTATGTTATTTTGGTTTATATTTTTTTTTTGTACGGTTATTTTTATAAGAAAATTGCCTTTGTTAAGATTAAAATATAGGGAGTAAGTAAAGAATTCTGCAGACTGGTTAAGAATGGGGGAATGGAGGTTACAAGAGGAGTTAACAGTGATAAGGATAGGAATGTAGTCGCTGCCCTTACGATCATTCAGGGTTGACCAAGTTGTATTCCAAACCAGATCAGGTGACAAACATGATAGACATTATTGAATAATTACATTACATTCTTAATTTACTTATAATGTTTATAACATTTTTCCTTTAATAAGCAGTCAGAATACAAATTATTTGATGAAAACGTCGAACCCGAGTAAATATTGTCGGTTACGAGTTTCCACATATGGATAACAGATACATGTATTGGTTTAATTATCTCTGAAAAAAAACTACTTATATCTTAAGTTTTGTTATACGTACAAATTAGGGTAGTGAAATATTCTCCTTAATATTGTATCATATGAGTACAAAGTTATTTAGGTAGCACAGGAATAACAATTTAATATTTGTTAATTTTATTAATTTTTAGATGAATGTTTACTAATGAACTTCAGATTCCACAGTAATTATATTATAACTTTATTTATTGTCCATGTTCAAAATGTAATAATTCTATGATATTCACGTTTACTAAATATACATACATTTTCTACTACACTAAATTAGATATTTTTAATTGCATTAAATGACATAAACATTAAATTATATATAAAATATACAATATACACATTTTTAAATAATTATAATTGTTGGGGCCGATAGCGTAAAACAATATTACGCGCACACCGGACACCTACTACTTCGTGCGCATACTACTCGTATTTGCGATTTCACCACCGACCATTTATATTGTGTATGTGTGTATATTTGTTCGTGTGTAGCTTCGTCAGAGTGGTTGGGTTCGCCGCGCAAATCTGACGAGCTACAATGTGTCTTGTGTGTATATTTGTAGTGTGTAGCTTAAAACTAAGGACAAAGATAATCAAAAACACTAATCAAGTATAAATGGTAACTGTTGCTGTATTGAAATTCTAACAAAAATAAAAATCACAGCAACACGTAAAAATGTAAATAAATAAAATTTGCCTGTTTGGAACAACAATAATAAAAATAATTCTTCAAAACTCACGTGTACAAAAATAAATATAAAACAATAATTGATGATTCGCTTATGACGGCACAACACAATGACACTAATGGTAATAAAATATAAAACAATAAATAAATAATTCACCTTTGACGGCACAACACAATTTTAATAATTGTACAATAAAAAATTATTATAATATGGCCTATGGCGGCTATACAAAAATATAAAATATGCGTTCGTTGTGTACTCAACGACGGTTCGTACTACACAGAAGATATAAAAATACAAACATAACATGGGCACTGGGCCTATATAATACACACACACAAATACAAAAACGATAAAGGTAATTAAAATTATTGCATATTAATATTTGTGATTGTGCGTGTGTCTGCGGATTGGTGGTGGTGAACCGAAATAGGCCGATGACCGTGAAATTAATCACGGCACGGCGGCAGGTATATGTGCGCGCGTAACATTGTTTTCAGCTCATTACTAACATGTTTGCGTTTGTGGTGCAAACAATAATCGTTATTCAAATTTGGTGTATAGCTATAAATTATTCTTACCACCTATGGGATCATATAAAACCTAGTAAGTATTCATACACAATTTCTTACACTTGTCAACTACAAATGGTTGTAATACATTGGAAGATTAATTTATTTATTTGTTTTCAATTCTTTTAATGAATAAAAATTTTAAATCCAATATGAGAAAGGGATAATGGTCATAGAGTAATAATATTATAGCATCATATAGTAACTTACACTGAATGTCTGCAATTGTAGTGTTTGTATCACTCATAAACAACTTATTCGACCACTAAGCAACGATTTCGTTTCTTCCCACTCTCACGATAATGATCATAAATGTTAACAAGTGAATTTTGTCGTATACAACGACGTGAATTTCAAATGATCCGAAAAGTTTGCTGTGAATTTGTAGTACGAAGTAACGTAGTAGTCTCATAGCGTGTTGACCTTGACTCTGTGTAGGTTTCACATGCATCCAAATTATGCACATTCCCATTTGTTCGACTACGATTCCCCAACAATACATACGAATGTAAATTAATTATTATTGCCTTTTATGATAAGATTCTAATATCAGAGTTTAAAAAAGTTTAAATAATTGACAGTTGTTATACACATGTATAATTATGACCGAAAGTATAAAAAATCTAAAGTATTGCCTTGTAAGTTGTCTTTAGGAATATTGTATATTGGATAGCGTAAAATGAGATTCTACGATCAGCTAGTTGTAAAATATTATTAAAGTTAAAAAAAATACTAAATTCGGTTGAACACCATAATTTAGGTATATATGTCATTTTATTTTTCTCTTTGTTTTATAGCTGATGGATTCGTGATGCCATATACTTTTTGTATGGATAGCTATTATTATAGCGGTTTGTAATAAATGTATATTTGCTTAAACATATATTATTCTTTTTTCATACTTTGATATTGTTAATAAATATATCTTTGTTAGATAGTCATAAAATTTGATAGATAATATATAACTTACATATTATCATTATAATTGATGGTAGAAAAAGTAAAATATGTAGAGCAGGTTGAATATTAAATAAAAATCTACTATCTATGACGTATGACTAAATTCATTTTACAAAAGATAAAATAGTTACTTAAACAAATATTGAATATGTGAGATAAATATTGGAAAAATTATATTTTATAAATCTTGTTATAAAGAAAAAAGAGAAACTATTCTAAATTTACTTAATTTTCATGAAGATGACTAAAATTTAAAGATTAATGTCCTTATTTCTTTTCCGATAAAAAATAAATCACACTTACTACTTAAATAATGACTAAATAATGCTTCACGTTAATTGATTATTTGTTTCATTCTGAATACGTATAGATTGTTCCCGTAAGTATAATATTATTATTATTCGTTTTATAACATGAAATAAATCAAAAATATAATTTATCCTTAACTAACGCCCTCACCACTCGTCTGCTTAAGATGGAAAAAAGAAATAATTGGAAAAAATGTTGTTCCAATCTAAACCCTTCCTGCTCAATTCAGCACCTATGGGCCACAACCAGACGGTTTAAAAATAGTGTTAACCCCATCAAACTCCCCGACAACGACGACTGGTTTGATGTATTTTACTCTAAAAATGCTCCGTGCAATGTTGTCATCGATTAAGGAAATTCACAAGAACATTCTCACGTTTTTACGAATACATTTATTATGTACGAATTAAAGTTTGCTGTCTTTTATCGAAAATCCTGGATTGATAACTTTTCTCCCACCTTATTGAAAATACTTCCCGAAAATGCGTTAGTTCCTCTTCTTAATATTTTTAATAACATACTAGCCATACAACAGTTTCCCCTCTCTTGGAGTTTCTACTGAGTCATCCGCTACTTAAAAACTCAAGCCCATCGTTTCGTCCAATTGCACTATATTCATTAGAATATAGGCAAGGTTTTTGAACATATACTAAAAATCAGACTTGCCTGGTAGCTAGAATCTATTTCTATAATGCCATTCAATCTTTTCGCATTTAGGAAAAGTATGGATACCATGGAATGCCTCTCAAGGTTCACTAGCAATATCTACCACTCTTTCAATAAAAAGGAATTTTTTGTTGCCACTTTTATGGACATTCGGGGCGCGTTCGATTCCGTCTATATACAAATTCTTGTCAATGACATTATGTCTTTGAATGCCCCTCCGAAATATGGTAATACAATTCTTTCCTTATTTAGCAAAAGAAGCCATGTCCTCCTTTCTCCATTTATTTACTCTAATAAACGTTATACATTCTCAGGACTACCGCAAGGGAGTTGCCTCAGCCCATTGCTTTTCAATGTGTACATGAGCATCGTCGCAAATAGTCTCTCTTGGTCCGGACATAACTGCCTCGAAGACAGTTATCCCGATTATACCTATTGGAAAAACCTAGTTCCATGGCTTTGACCAACCAAGTTCTTCCATTATTTTCGCCTTAACCGCCTCCGTGTGGGCCATTCTAATAAACTCAGATTTTACGACTCCCCCTATGTACGCATTACATGACCGAAAGTGTATGTGACATTTCACATCTTTTATTCGGTTGTCCTTCATTGTAGTCAGAAGGTGTGACTCTTATAAAATACGTGGAGTCCCTGGACGTCCATATAATCTCTCCTCCCACCTGGATACTCAGTTCGAAACGGTTCTAAACAAAATAATTAAATTAGTATTGGAGACTAGATTTGCAATATAAAACGCTATCTCTAAATATGTAAATTGTTTATACATTTTCTTGTAAATTTAATTTAATTGTATATTATTATGTAATGTTTGAGCTTTTCATAGTTTCTATTAAAGGCTTATTAATTATGGTAAAAAAAAAAAAAATTATGCCAGAGATACATTTGGATCTAATTTATTATCATAGTTACATTAATTTTCTAAAATCTATAAACCATATGACTTTTTCAGTTTTAACTTCGGGTGCATGCCATTATTTTGATGTATAACAATAGTTGATTTAATGCAGAGTTAAAAACATATAGGCCTTCGATAACCATTAGAAAAATTCTGAAAATTTTTCCAAATAATTTAGTTCATATTAAACTATCGTGTCATACTACAAGTTATGAGAATAAAAATAATTACATTTTATATTACAATCTATTCATAGATTTTAGATTGGTATACTTATTCTGTATTTATTTTTTAGGGCAGCTTGAAACTGTTTATTTCAATAGTAAGATAATCAATATTTTATTCATGTTGATTTTGTATCATGTTAAATTGTTAACCACTTTCTATGTCTTTATTATACATACATTATACATACAATTCTAAATTCTTATTGGAACGAGGAATATGTTTGTTTTATTATGATGTGTGGTTTATATTTGTTAATTTTATTATGTCCGTGAATACGACATCAACCAGGAGTTTGCTCCGACAAACCTGGTACATTTCTAAAAGGATATTTTTTCTGGTTAATACTTTGAATGAGAGTTGTAGGGTTGATTTTAAAACGTTTTGAACACTCGAAAAGTTCGATTAAAATATTAACCTACATTTTATAGTGTAGATGTGTAATATCCATAGTACTGGTTTAAGTAGTAGTTGTCGATTGATAATTTAAAATAATCTATATATATAAAAATGGAGACAAAAAATTCGAAATTGCATCAGTTGAGAACGGCTGGGCCGATTTGGCTCAAATTTTTTTTAAATTATAGAGAATGTCGGGGAGCGGTTTTATAGCATAAGTTATGGACCTAACTCCTGTGAGTTAGAGATTTAGAGACAAAACTGAGTTATACCGGTGGCGCCCTCTAGCAGATAAAAATATAAATATAAATATAATATAAATAATAATACAAATATCGATAATAGCAGGGCTTGAAATCGATTAATATCGATAAAAATCGAAAAAAAAAATATATTTTTATTTTCTGGTTGATATACATTTTTTATTATAGACACTTAGAACTTTAGAGTAAACAAATATAATAGTTGGCACATTATTCATATCATTTTGAAACATTATCGTTTTATGTTATCTATGAACTTTTCAATCAAAAACGACTATTGTTTTTTGGAGAGAATTTTTATGCTTGAATCATGCCTCCTATGAGAAGAACAAACATTGGACGGCGTACACGTAATGCAAGAAACATTAATGAATTTAGACGTGCTCATAATACACAGGCCCGCGCTGCACAAACGCCGCCTCAAATACGACAACATGTTAATATAAGAAGAAGAAGTTCAGATGTAGCCTTGAATCGCGCTGCTTTCGAATACGATTCCGCAGTCGCTTACAAAGATCTTTTGTGTTTTGATATCGGCTCATTATATATCGTATGCCAGAATTTCAAGGCATTGAAGTTTCGATTGGAAACCCCCGGCTTATGCTGCGCTGGTGGCAAGGTTAAATTACCAGTTTTAGATCAACCACCAGAGCCATTGTATTCGTTTCTCTATGGAAATACAATCCAATCAAAACATTTCCTGGCGAATACACAAAAATATAACGGAAGTTTTCAAATGACGTCATTTGGAGCAGAAGTTATTGAACAACTAGGCTACAACCCGAGTTATAAGGTAAAGGCGTTTGTAATATTAACACATTTTTTTGAACATTTAAATATTCAGATTCAAGGACAAATTCACCATCGAGCAGGCGCTTTGTTACCACAATCAAACGAAGATCATAAGTTCCTTCAGATATATTTCGTTGTTAATTCGGAAAATGAACTAGAAACAGCGGTGTGCAATTTTTCCTGCGAATAAACGTAAAATAATCGGACAATTGAAAATTCTTCTGCATGAGCATAATCAATTGGTCAGAATGTTCAAAACCGCATTGGACACAATGCATTCTGACGCAACAAAATCATTATCAGAGCAGACAAAAGACCCACTGGAAGCCATGAAAGACAATTCAATGCTCCCACTATCAATGAAGTCGCAGTGGTGATTGTTGGCGAAAATGTGGCATCACGTGATATTGTTCTTAAGCGTCGCGATGGTGGACAATTGCAGTGCGTGTACGAAACTCATCGGTCATATGATGCACTTTTTTTGAGTTCTGTCGAGGAGAGGATGGCTATCACTTAAATATAAAGATGGTCAACCCAATGACAGGTTTGTATACAGGTCATCATTTCTTTTTCATACTATAACTAAGTTTGAATTCATATTTCAGGAGAAGAAACGAATAAAAATGTCAGTTCAATGAATTTTTATGCATATCGATTGATGATTCGACATGATGTTGACAATCATCTATTGAGATATCGCTGGTTGTTTCAAAAGTACTGCGTCGACATGTACGTCAAGGTAGAAACGGAGCGTCTCAATTTCATTCGCTTCAATCAGTCAAAGTTACGATCAGACGAGTACATCCACTTGCGTGGAAACTGATGAACAATGTAATACAATCAACGATCATCAAGGGAAATTTCAAAGGGGAGGAAGTCCTTATCCCACGAATTCCGATCATTCCAACAGATCTTCCATTTCAGTTTAAGCGGATTCAGTTTCCCGTTAGATTGGCTTTTGCGATGACAATCAATAAATCGCAAGGCCAATCGTTGGAAGTCTGTGGGATCGATTTGGAATTTCCATGTTTTTCGCACGGGCAGCTGTATGTTGCCTGTTCGCGTGTTGGAAAACCGTCTTCGTTGTTTATTTTTGCACCAGAAAACAAAACGAAAAACATTGTTTATCAAAATGCAATATATTGATTTCTGTAACAATTCATTACAATGGAATACTTGAATTTTATTATCAATCTAGACTTTATTTGAAGGCGTTAAGTTCACCGGGTCAACTTAATTTAAAAAAAAAATTTAGGCAAAACAACGTTTGCCGGGTCAGCTAATTATTTATAAAAATATACATTATTTTGAATAAAATAATGGAATTTATTTGTTGATTCGTGGGTTACCTTGGTAACACGGATAAAATAAAATGGTAGGCGATGGAAAATTCTAAAGAAAACCACCACGTGAAATATAATTAAACAAAATGAAATGTGACGTCTCCACAACAATGTAATCGGCAAATCTTAAGAGTAAATTCTATATCTGTATTCATATTGTGTGTTTTTATTATCAAAGTATTTTCCTTCCGTTCAAAAATTCCAATTTCGCAACATTTCCTAACAGAAAAATACTATGTTTGTATACATTGAAGTATTTCATTTGGTCGAAATCGTGTATACGGAGATAAGTGTATACCCCATTTCAAGTTCATTAAAATCGTGTATTATAAAATTTTACCGCGATATACCATTTACTTCAATTTTCTTTCAACTTGAATATTATAATTTTCGAATAAATAAATATATGATTATGGAAAAATTATTTTCATAATCGCTATTTAGATTATACTATTGATATCATATTATTGTTAGTAATAATATATTTATTTTTTTAGTGGACTATCATCAATTATCAGATGCCGAACGTAAGTTAAAAATATGAAACCAATACTATAATAAGACATCATTTTCATTTGGTTATAATATTACAATTAATAGTTAACCACTTGAGAATATATACAACATTTTTTATCGTATTATGTTAAATTTCGTGTATTTCTATCTAGGTAGGATAACCAAAAAAGATATCTTCAAAAACGCCTTTTTTGATATATGTAAGTAAAATTAAGAAAAACAATTAATGTTATGTATTCAGAAACATTTTTAATATTTGTATAATTGGAGTGATCATGATATATATTATGTATTGAAACTTGACGTAATGATCGGCGAAGTAGGTAATAGAACCAAATTTCATAAGAAGGTTTAGGCCTTAGTGTGTACTCTTATTGTACTAGCTTGAACAAGAAAAAAAAATGTTGAGAATTGTATGAAATATCTTTTAAATGGTAATATAAGTGACTAAGTGAATACTATATGGGGAAATTATTCAGTAAAAAATTATGTTTTGAGACACTACGATTAATATTTAAAAAATAGCAAGTAAATAACTAAAATCATGTTATTAAAATATTGTAAGATTTTCCGTTTTAAGGTTTGGAATCAACGAAAAATTGAATGTGTTGAATTTAAGAACTCAATGAGATATGAGGGCCCAATAATCCGCGATATTTTATAATACTGTTATACAAACTAGTAAAATATTTTCTGTTGAATTCTTGTCAAATTGATTACCTGCTAGTTCAGGTTTACATTTTTACTACTTAATGATTATATCTAACTAAATAAATGCCAATGTAAGTGCGAATACAATAATAAAATAAAATTCTTATTTAACATTTATAATATTTTTAATAGTTCTTTATATTTCTGTTTGAATTTCATATGATATTCGAGTTTTTTTACAAAAATTGTTTCAAAAGTAAATTTGAGGTGTTAAAGTACTTATTATTCGTTGGAAAGTGTCTCATTTCTTTTCAGCAGGTGATGCTTGGCCAAATTATGAAATATCAAAAGATAATAAAAATATATGTACTGTACATGATATAGCAGACTTTCGGCCCGCTACGTTCTTCAATTTCTTTGCACAAATCTATTTTTCAATTCATAAACATTTTCAATGATTCATGCGTTTGTTTTTATACTTAATTTCATTAAAGGTCAACATAATACTAGTGGAAATAATAGTTTCTGTATTCAAAGTGAATTACTAATTAATACTTCCGCAATAAGTATGTGCGAATGTGCGGAAAGGCAAATATTAAGGATCGTTAACGTTTTGAATATGTTTTGAATGTTTAAATTTTTTTCTACTGTAAAAAAAATCATTCTTTGATACAATGCGCCTAAAGCATTTTCAGCTCCAGCAGAGAGCCTTTTATTTTTTGCGACGATAGCAAATTTATCAAGGTCAAATAAAAACTGTTTACAATAATATTCTGTTCTTTATTAAAAGGATAATCAATTATTCATAGTTATTATTTTTATTCATGATTTTGTTTTTTTTCCATACATCCATATCCAAATATTTAAGAGTCGTCAATTTCCATGAAAATTATACTGTTAGAGTTAGATGTAAGAGTATAACATTTATTAGGAAATAAGTATGTTTGACTCACAATGATTTCACATTAATAAACTTTGTTTTTAATTTTAATTCTATGGTTCTAAGATAGAAAAAAGATGACAACTTGGGGTAAGTTATTTGATATTACTTTCAATAAGTCTCTTTTCAAGGAGTTTCTTTTAATAAAAGTGTTTTATTTTTTAATCATCAATTCTATTTCATCTCAGTTAGAATATACGTAGAACATATGATTAAAAATTATGAGTTTTTGGGTAAGAACCACGTTAAATAATTTTAAATAAAACTATAAGACTAAAAAAATATAAATATTTATTTTATTAAATGTTTTGATTTAATGATTCACTCTAAAATTGAAATTGTATAACGTATACAATTTATGTAATTATGGAATGTTTTCTAATGCATAAAAATCTTAGTAAAAATAAAATAATTTCTTACGAAAAATTATTATTTCTAAAAAATGCATGTTTATCGATAATTACATTTTATAATTGATTCCAACTTATTTTCCAGATAAAGAGAACATGCAAGATTTTGATTCTTTTTGTGAAGGTATATATTCTCATTCTCATTTCTCATCTGTCCGTGTTTTTTCTTGAGTAATAGCATCATGACTAAAGTTGTAAATCATTAATATTTCCGATTTTTATATTATTAATAATGTTTTATTCAAGGTTATTGATTATGATAATTAATGTCAAAATTATTTATTTAATATTACAAATATGTTTCAATTTTAAATACTGAAATATTCAATACTTCTATTACAGTGAAAGTTGCGGAAATTACTAACATTTCTAAGCCGGACTCTGAGAAACAAAAACCTGACACACCTCAACCTCAAAAGCTTCTCTCTAGTTTGTATAATTATAATCTATTGTGTAGCTTAATTTCGTGATTTTATTCCGATGGCAATAACCCTGTTTTGTACCTACCGAATATACTCGTAGTTTGGAAAGTATCGAATCATGGAAATAGGCAATATTAAAATATTGTTTGGTGAACAGTTTTAGAAATATCCAGTAAATTTTGGTTTTTTTTCTAAACTTCATCGAATATCCGATTCCCCCGCCTCCTTTGACCCATTACCTCACCATTCTCATTTCTCACCAAACCGTGGATTCTATCGAGTTTGTAATTTTGTCATAACCAAAGTTGTAAATCCTTCATATTTCCGATTTTTATATTTTGATTATTGTTTTTTTTAAGATTTTTAACTGTGTGACAATTTTTTTTTATCAATTATACATTTATTTTTTAATATTTAATGCTGCAATATTCAATACTTATATTGCAGGGACAGCTTTGACAGGGGTTAACAGTGAATGTATAAGTGAGATAATTACAATTTATTTGATTGTTTAACGATGTAATTTATTGAATGTTCTCCCATGGCAACAAAGTTAAAATTATGATATGATAATGATTTTGGTTTGATAGTTATAAATTAAATAATTAAATTGAGGTTCAATAATTATCTCGAACAATTTATATCGTATGGAAAGTATTTTGTAATATATTGCTCATTGCATCAATCACTGTAAACTAGCTGAATAATGGCTTTTTTTGTATCCTAAGTTCCACTGAAGTACCTGTACAGTTATGGATGTAGATCAACTGCTATAGTAAAACCATACACGATATTTCTGATAAAATGTATTCTTTTTTTCTGATGCATTTTTAGTTTATTGATTCATTGTGTAAACTCAATTAACCAAATATATAAACTTAAAAGTCAAAAACAAAAATGTACCAATTTATAAAGTATCGCTATTAAGTAGCTGTTTCTATGATGTATGTCCAGCTTCAAAATATTTTCTACGCATGTATGCATAATGTAATAAATAATCACAAATAAAATAAAATTTAAAAAACAAATAAAATAAAATTATGCGTACCTACTTTTTTTCTTTATAGAACAGTTAACAAATGAATATGGAAGTAAGAACCCTATTTACTTATGAGAGTTTTTTACTTTAAATATATATTGAGATGTATGAATAAGTTTAAGTTATATATTTAAACTTTTCATCAAAACATCATTAAATACATACAAAATACAATTACTATTAAATATAATCACCGTAGTTTTATACTACTAATATTTGAAATTAAAAATCATATAATATTCAATGTGTAATATTCACACTGTTTTAAGCTTCCGGAAAATTTGAAGATTATATTACACATATACTTTTCGAAAAAGGTAAGGTTTTTTTTTTAAAAAATCTACATCAGTAATTATAAATGTTAAAAATTCAAACTCTTTTTCTTTAAATCTTCTGTATTCCATATCACACAAATTGCTACCTTATTTCAAACTTTTAACAGGTTCCTTTTTCGAGAGAGAAAAAAAACATATATTGTCACCTAAAACTAACATCATTGGATTCATAATTTCTATGACCGATGCTAAAACGCAGTAATAATGATCGCTATAGGTCTCACCTCCGCCTATTTGTAGTTCGTTTTAGAGACACGGATTAATATACAAATAATAATTATAATAATAATATACTGATAATAATGTGTTTATTAAATATCCGTAAATGTAATAAAGCATATTCGATAAAAGTATTATTTTGAAGTTTGATGTTAAATACATATGGAGAGTCAAAATAAATCAAAACAAATACATTCACATAACTTTCACCCTAAATCATGATTTTTTTTTTTTTTTTTATTGATCTCAAAAAAATAACGTCGACAGCAAAGGCCATTAGTTACAAATAAGGATTGTTACATTAATTAAATACTAAATATTGAACATTTTTTTTTTTTTTTTATATAAGATTGAACAATTTGGTTTGTTTCATAAACTTTATTAAATCAATGTTTTTTTCATGATTGAGTCCGAGTGAAGAGTCTAGGTTGTGGGATATCTTATGTGTGGTCCGCTCTTGGTTGAACATTAAACAATCTGATATTATATGTTTGACGGTAAACAAGGTTCCACAGGTTTGACATATGGGAGATTCCTCTCTTGCCATCAGGAAGCCATGAGTCATTCTGGTGTGACCAGAACGGAGTCTATTGAGAACAGTATCTTCTTTACGGTTGATGTTAGGGTTTGTCCAACGATGTATGTCTCTTTTTATTTCGTTTAATTTGGTGTTTTGTAAGTTCCAAATTTTTTGCCATTTATATTTTGTGCGCTCATTTATGATTTTTTTTGCGTCATCATATGACATTTTATTAATTAAGACGGTATCTTTGTTGTTGATGGCTGTTGAGGCGTGTTCGTCGGCTACTTCGTTACCAATTATTCCCGAGTGACCAGGTATCCACATGATGACTATGTTTTTACCTAGACCGGACGCTATGGTGAGGTTGTTCAGAATTTTGGATGCAATATCACCGGGATTGAAAGGGTTCTGCAGGCTTCTTATCGTGCTTAATGAATCGCTGAGAATGATGAAATTCGAATGAGCTTCTTGTAATATTGTCTCAATGGCCATGAGGATGGCTAAAGCTTCAGCTGTGAATATGGAGCAATAAGGAGGTAGTTTATGTAAAAATATTTTATTTGGGAATATTATTGAGAAACCTACACCTTCTTGAGTTTTAGATCCGTCAGTGTATACTTCCTGGAAGTCATTGTAGTTACTAATAATGCTTTTAAAGAAGCTTTTGAAAATAAGAGGAGAGGTTTGTTGTTTGTAAAGACAGCTGAGTTCTGTATTAATTAGATATGAGCTGGCCCAAGGGGGTTGGGCAATTTTTTCTTTGGTTATAATTTGCGTTATATCTAAGTTTGTGTCTTTCATCTATTTTATGAGGAGGGGGTTGTTTTTTTCATGGATGGTGTTATTTGATTTTGAAGATCTTGCTAAATATTTGAGATGAAATTCCAGTCTTTTTATGTCAGGGATAGTTTCACCGGCGAGGTTATAAATGCTGTATACAGGACAACTGCGAAAAAGTCCTAATGCCAGTCTCAAGCCGCAGTTATTAACACTATCTAGCCAGTTAAGAAGGGATTTGGATGCTGTTCTGTAAAGGGATGAACCGTAGTTAAGTTTTGATTGGATTAAAACTTTATGAATTTTAATTAGCGTGTTTGTTTCCCCACCCCAAGAGGTATGAGAAAGTATTTTTAGAATTTTGACTGAGTGACTGGTGGAGGTTTTTAACTGTTTAATGTATGAAGACCACGATAACCTTCTGTCAAAAATGACGCCGAGTATTTTTACAGAGTTACAGTGGGGAACTTCTACTTTGTCAATTGTTATTTTTAGAGCTTCGACATTCTTTTTTTTTGTGAAGATAGTACAGCTGGATTTTTCAGGAGAGAATTGGAAACCAGTTTGTTTTGCCCAATTATCTAAGTTATTTGCAGTTGTTTGAAGAAGACTTTGAACTGTGATTTTGGATTTACTTATGCACCAGAAGTTGAAGTCATCAGCGTATAGGTTGAATTTCACGGGATATGTACAGTTTACGGTAATGTCGTTGATAGCGATCAGGAAGAGAGAAACAGAGAGAGCAGAGCCTTGAGGAACTCCGTTTTCTTGAATAAACTCTTCAGAAAGACAATTATTTGCTCTAACCCTGAATGACCGGTTTTCTAGAAAATTGGTGATTAAGTTCAGGAAGTTTCCTTTGCTTACTATTTTGTTGAGTTTTACTATTATGTTATGTCTCCAAGTGGAGTCATAAGCTTTGGCGATATCAAGATTTACCATGCCCATAATCTGGTGGTTGTTTAATGTTTGAGTGATATCTTCTTTGATTTCGATCAGATTGTCTTTAGTGCTTCGATTTTTTCTAAATCCGTTTTGATGTGGGGAGAAAAAGGCATGTTTTTCTAAAAGCCAGTTTAGTCTGTGGTTTATAATTTTTTCGAGCAGCTTGCACATTGTGTTGAGGAGCGTGATGGGCCTGTATCCTTCTATGCGGAATTTGTCTTTGTTAGGTTTAAGGATAGGGATTACTATTCCACACTTCCAAGTAGATGGCCAGCTTCCTTCTGATAAGATTTTGTTGTAAAGACTTGCTAGTAGATCAAATGTTTTTCTTCCAAAATTGTGAATGAATGCATAGGGAATTTGATCGGGACCAGGACTATTACTTTTACATTTTTTTAAGAAATAAACAATTTCTTGTGAGGTTATTGAATTGTTTAATAGAATTTGATCATTTAGATTCTCATTAACGGAGTTTACAATAATTGCCTTTTCACTTTTTTGTTTGAATGATATGAAATGCGTGTTGAAATTGCTGTTGCTGCTATTGTTGTAAAAATTTTCACCGAGTTTGTTTGAGATTAAATCGAAATTACTAATAAGTTAATTTGTGTTAGTGTCTACTAGATTTATTCTGTTACTTCTACTGAGACCTTTTAAGGATTTTATTTTATTCCATACAAGTTTACTGTCTACTTTATCGTTAATGCTGCCAGTAAATTTTTCCCAGGAGGTTTTTTTGCTTATTTTGATAAGGTATTTTGATTTGGCTCTGAGTTGTTTAAGGATTATAAAATCATTCAGGTTATTTGTTTTTTTGAATGTTTTTAAAGCTTCCTTTTTTTTAAAACAGCATCTTTAATGTATTGGTTCCACCAGGGAACTTTAGGTTTTTGCTTTTTTGTTATGGATTTTCCAATTGTTAAGTTTCCAGTATTTATTATGAGGCTTGTAATGGTATCTGTTAACTGGTTTATACTTAATGGTTCAGGATTTTTTATTTTTGATATTTCTGTTTCGAGGAATTCAGTGAAAAGGGGCCAGTTCGGGTTTTTTAGATTCCATCTTTCAGTAGGAGTACTAGTATCATTGTGTCGAGAAATAATGTGTATCATAATGGGAAAATGATCGTTGCTGGTGAGATTAGACAATACGTTCCATTCAGTACGTTGTGCCAAGCTTACGTTGGAAAATGACAGGTCTATACACGAAAGTTCACCGTTTGTAGGATTGATACGAGTTGGTTCAAGGTTGTTAAGGAGTGCAAGATGATCATTTTCTAACATTTTTTCAATTTCTTTTCCTCTACTATCGGTTTTTATTGAACCCCACTCAGTGCTGTGGCTATTAAAATCGCCTGACATTATGAATGGTTTGGGTAATTGATGTATTATGTTTTCAATGTCGTTTTTGTTAAAATTGAGCTGGTTAGGGAGGTAGATGTTACAAATGTTTAGTTCAATATCATTCAGTTTAACAGATGCTGCTACAGCTTCCAAGTGTGTAGTTATTTTAATTGGAGTACTAGGAAAATCAGATTTTATGTATATAACTACACCACCGCTTGCATGGAGACAATCAGTTCTATCAAATCTGTATCCTATGTAGTTATTTAGAGTGCCTGAGTTTAAGTTGTTGAAGTTAGTTTCTTGTAAACAAATGATTTCTGGATTGTGTTCGGAAATTAGTAATTTTAGTTCGTCCAGTTTTTTATAAAAACCGTTTAAATTCCATTGAAGAATTTTTATGTTTTTTGATTTCATCTTGATTTATTGATGTTTTTTGAAGCAGATTTAATGCGAAGATTATTAATTTATTGGATTATGTAAGGCGCGTGAAGGATAGGCTTTAGGTTTGTATTACATTTTTATTCGGTTTGAGAATGCTCAGTGGTTAGAGCTTTGTCGAGCAGTGAATTGCAAAGTCTTGTCATTCTGTTTTTTAGGCTAGGAATATTGATTTTAGGTTTGATTAACTCTATGATTTCAATCATTTCCAAACATGTAATGTTGAAAGGTTCAAGTACTGGGGCTGGATTGGATACGCCAAGAGTGTTTTCAATTATGAACTTGAATTGTACGAAATTTATTTTTTTGTTCGGAATTTCATCAAATTGGCTTTTGATGGGCTCAAGTGTTTCATCAAGCTGTGAGACAAGATTTTCTATGGATTTATTTCTTTTTATTTTTTTTGAAGCCGGTTGAGATGTTTTATTAGGTTTTGAGTTTGAGATAGTTGGGGGAATTTCTTTTGAGATGGTACCTTGTGATGGGGATTTAATGGAAGACGAATCAGGTGTAGAACTTGATGATGTCGATGAAAGTGCTGGTCTTTTTATCTGATTGGTTGTAATAGGTGTCATAAATATACTGTCATCTTGGGTTATTTCCGTAAGAACCGGGTTGTCTATCAAGGTGGGTTGAATTATGGTTGGGGAGGAGCTGTTCGAATTAGAGTGGACCGTTGGTTCAGAGAGCGTATGGCATATGGGTTTATTGTGTGCAATATTATCATCGGTGATATTGGAGTTGCTTATATAGTTGGAAATCTCTTGGGATTCGTTTATCTTGATTTTTGAAGCTTCTGTCGGGGGATTTTTACAGTGTTTTGAGGTGTGGCCTTTGAGTTTGCATAAATAACAAGATAGCGTATCGTCGGAGAAAAAGATTCTGTGAGGAGTGTTATCTTGAGTGATCAGGACGGAGTTTGGAAGTTTTTGAAAATCGTCGGGATTTATGTACACTTGGCGTCTAAAACTAAGGATGTGAGCAAGTTCTGGAATGCTGAATCCCGCATTGACGTGTGTGATCGGTGAAACTATTTGGATGTTGTAGTCTTTTAGGTGAGATATAATGCTGTCGTTTGGTATAGCAGGTGAAACATTAGAAATTATGATTCTTTTGGCCGGGTTTATTAATCTTCTAATTTTAATTATGGTATGGTCGTTTAATTTAATGCTGGGATGATTTGTTATTAGCAAATCCACAGTGTTTTTGTCATTGAAAAATATACAGAACCGGTTATTGGATATGCGGGAAGCAAATTTAATGTTTTTTGGAGAATTTAATTTACTGATGGCAATGATGTATTCGATCTGGGGAATATTATCGATTGACTCAAAAACGATTGCATGCTCTTTTTTGGGTAGTGAAGTGTTGCTAGTGGTCTCGGCAAAAGATTTTTTCCCGGCTGAGTATTTATCGGTTTGGCTATTCATGTTTGGTTGAGATGCAGAATTTACACTTGGAACGCTCTGTATGCGGTTTGTGGTGTTGATGGAAACGTCATTAGCGTTATTACTATCTTTAGATATCATTGCGTCGTTGGTGTCGTTATCGGAATATTGAAAAGTAGATAGAGGGTTTGGTTATCCCACTCCCGATTCAAATCTTATCCTTAATTCTCGCTCCACTCTTATCATCAACTCCATCATTTCCTTCATAATTTCCGCTGGCTTCTTAATTTGATTTAATAATTGTTAATATTTTGTAAATTTATTGTATATAATAATTGTATTGCTGTAATGTCTCTGATAATGGCAAAATAAAAAAAAAAAAAAAATAGATAGAGGGTCATTAGTTGTGATATCTGCTGGACTAACGGCGGTACCGCCGTTAATTGATTGGACGTTGGGATTATTAGACGATGTTTTTGATGAGTGAATAAGTCTGTCTTTAAGACTTATAACTTTGGTGGACGGGTCCCCCATTTTTATTTGATGAATTAATAATATCAACTGTTCATATGAGAATAGGAATAAATTATATAAGTATTCATATTACCTGAACACACGTAGAAAACACAGTATGCTTCGAAAACTAAAAATACGAGCTGCGATACGATAAGCGTGTTGCTCGGTCGAGAGTGCACACGTAACTGATCATGATTATTGTCCAGGTATAATTACGATAAACAATTTACCTAGCCTTTGTGGCTTTGTGTACCTAATAGTCGTGTTCATTTATTTCGGGAAACTGCATAGTCCATTCCATTACACCGTATCAGGTTATCGTTGTAATAATATTATTAATAACAAAATAAAAATAAAGCATTACATTTTATTTATAAAAATATTATACAAAATTATATCCAGATTTACAGATACATAAAAAACCAATAAAATAATGATTAGTTACGAAAGTTTATAAAATTTATCTTAGAATAAGTTGTCAAAATTTAAATTAGTTGAAGAAAATTTCGAACCCCTGTAAATATTGTCGGCTACGAATTTCCACATCTGGATAACAGATACGTGTATTAGTCGAATCGTCTTGGAAGAAAAACTAAAAAAAATATCTTACGTATTGTTATACTTACAAATAAGGGTAGCGAAATACTCTCTTTAATATTCCATCATACAAAGATATTTAGGTTACATAGGAATAAGAATTTGATATTTAATGTTTTTATTAATTTTTAGATGAACATTCAATTCATTTTGCCGGGAGGCACGGTACTTAAATTATAACTTTTATTACTATCACTGTTCAAAATTTAACAGTTCTATGATATTAACGATTATAAAATCTACATACATTTTCTACTACAGACGATTAAACATTAAACCTTAAATTATATTTAAAATACAGTATAAAAATAAATTTAAATAATTGTATTCCCTTCAGAATTATCTCGTTTTAAAATATGTTGTATTTTTAGCTTGGGATTATTGTGTACACCTATGGAATAACATAACACCTGGTGAGTTAAAGTAATCAATATCTAGCTCATATTTGCAACAAATGCTTGTATAACATTGGAGGAATCATCAATGTTTTTATTTCCAATTCCTTTGAAGTATAAAAACTCAAAATCTAAAAAATGAAAGGGATTATGGACCTTGACTCTATGTTCGTTTCATATGCTTCGAATTTGTGCACATTCCCATTTGTTCGACTGCGACTTCTAAAAGTACATACTAGTATAAATTAATATTAATCACCTTCTATGTAAAGATTCTAATATCAGAATTTAAAAAAGTTTAAATATTAGACAGTTGCAATACATGTTTATATTTGTGACACGAAGGATAAAAAAACCTAAAGTATTGGATAGTACGTGGTCATTAACTAGAATGCATCGCGAAAAATTGAGATTCTAGGATCAGCTAGTTGTACCATTTTTGAATATTTAAACAAAATGGTTCAATTGATTGAACATCACAATTAAGAATAATTGCCTAAATAATGCCTATTTTTTTCTTTTTGTTTATGTAGACGAATTTATGATGATGCCATACTATTTTTGTGAAAGTAGAAAAAGTTATTATGGTTTGTAATAATTAAGAAATTACTAAAACTTATTATTCTTTCTACATACTTTGATATTATGAAAAAATTCATCTTTGTTAGATTTTTTTTTATTATTATGAAACATTGTAGGTCAACAATCTATTTCAACATTCAACTTTGTTGGTTGTTCATATAAATAGAAAAATTATCTATAACTTACATTTTTCCATTCTTATTTATGGTCGGAAAAGTAAAGATTTTTTTTTAGCTTATTAAATAAAAATCTACTAACAATTAGGTATTACTAAATTAATTTTACAATAGATATATAAGATACTTGAACAGAACTTAATTATGTAAGATAAATATAGGAAAAATTATATTTTATAAATCTTGATATGAAGAACAAGAAAAAAGAAAGATTAATATAAAATTACCTTAAAGTTCAAGAAGATAACTAAAATTTTCAGAATTATGTTTGTAACTGTTTTCCGATAAAAAATTAATTACATTGACTTTATACATAATTGCTATATAATGCTTAACGTTAATTTATTTATTTTTATATTCTGAATACCTATAGCTTGTCAAAGTAAGTATATTATTATTTAAAATTGTTTAAAAATATGAAATAAAACAACAATTTATTAATCTTCTATCTTATTTATAATCGTTCTACGACAATTATAATTCGCAACTTTTTTGTTTCCTATAACACAATTAACACAACAACTACTTTTAGCGTTAATAAATAGATAAATTATGCCTTAGATACATTTTTGGTATCATGGTTACACATAGTTTTCTTAAATGTATAAAAATCCTAATCCGAGTCATGGAACGCTATAAATTTATAATTACACTTATTCTATATTTGTATTTTAGTTGAGCTACAATATGCTAAATTTTCAGGTAAGATTATCAATTTATTATTCAGTTTGATTTTGTTTCATGTTAAATTGTTAACTTATTTCTTTATCAGTATAAGTCTCGATTCTGATTGGAACGAGAAATGTGTTGGTTTTCATTATGATGCGTGTTTTGAATTTTTTATTTTTATTTTTATATTTTTTCTGATCCGTAATTTAAATGAGAAGGGTGGGGTTGAATTTTTAAACATTGTGAACACTTACAACTTTTGAATAAATGTTTAACCTAGATTTTCTAGTAGTATGTCAATTGTACTGGTCTAAGAAGTAGGTATCGATTGGTAATTAAAAATAATATATATATAATAATAAAATATTGAACAGTTTCATATGATCTGCATAAGATTGTAGACTGTAGTATAAATGTTTTAAAATTATTAGTAAAATTAAAGGGTTAAAAAGTAATAATAAAAAATAAAGGTTATACAGTACCAATGTTTTCGATATAACATTATTTAATTACAAGTCCTGCGTTTTTATGAAAATTATTTTATAAAAACGGATGAAATTCTTAGATCTAGTGATATATTTAGTACAATTTTTTTTACTGAGTATAAATAAAGTATAAAAATATTAACAACAAATAAACTAATATTGTGTAGTTCATGTTTCTTATAATATGAAATTTCGTCATAATTTAATATTCTATTTATTTATTTTTTCATTGAAATGACTGATGGGTATTCATAAATGACTTGTCACTTGAGGGGGGTAAAATGCATGAGCATTCTAGCATATGTCTCCCACTTTTTCATAAGAAAATGTACGCGTTTTTTACAAAGAATGAGATGAATGGAGCTTACAGAAAATAATTAAGCAGAATGTTTTTTTTGAGATTTCACAGAAACAAAATATTTTATTGACTAAAAAGAAAATTAAAAAAAATCTTGCATCCATGAAATATAAGGAATTCGAATCTGATCGATACTGGTTGAATTCTTTGCAATTAATACTCTGTTTTTCTCAATTATTTAGAAAACTTGATCAATTCTAAAATTGACACTCCGAAAAACCAAATAAACAAAATTTCCAAACAGAAATTATCCTGGTCGAAAACGTATATACAGTTGTAAAAACACACATTATAATAAAACCAATACATCCCTTGTTTACCTTGGAATCTAAACTAAACGCGTTTAGGGTTCGAAGCGTAATACATTATTTTTGACATCATTACACAATATTCTTAAACAATTAAGCTGAAAAGTGTTTTTTCAAAAAAACTTAACCACTATGAAAAAAACCCATTTGAATTGCCTTAAATAATAACGTGTACTACTGTACTCGTATTGTAAAATTCCACTACTATACCATTTATTTCAATATTCATTCAACTTGAATATTATAATTTTTGAATTACTAAATAAATGATTATACCAAAATCTATTTCATAATGTAATCTGTAAAATGTAAAATACATCATATACTCGTAATGTAAGGCTATTTTGGTTATGTTATTGATATCAGATTATCAAGGTTGTAAATCTTGCTGGATATGTTTATCAGGATTCAGGAATAAAATTGTCTATTTCGAAACCAAGAAGTTGACATCCTATTTATTATAATATAATATTAATGTGTTATAGTACGGACTGATGGACAATATTATCATTATTGTAAGTTTATACGACATTATGTTTGTAATTTTACCCAGTGGCAAATCCTCGATAAATAATTGTTGTTATACATAAATGAGCTAGAAATGTGTGCAGAATTTAATGATTTATAGTTCTCAGGGACTCATCAAAACTTAGCATTAGAATTTCGAAATACCCTAGTATGGTTTTGCTATATCAGTCATTCAAATATACAATATTAGAGTGAATAAATTAATTCATGAATTTGGCTACATCTGAAAAAAAATGTGTGAAAAGTA
Organism: Periphyllus acericola; assembly: GCA_949715065.1. Taxonomy (NCBI): domain Eukaryota; kingdom Metazoa; phylum Arthropoda; class Insecta; order Hemiptera; family Aphididae; genus Periphyllus; species Periphyllus acericola. The sequence continues at coordinate 40,362,501 of OX454266.1, forward strand.
TATAAACAATATTTATGGCATTATTTATGGCATTATTTTATTTGGCTATAATCATACAAATAATAGTTTACCAATTCAGAAAAAATACAATATTTTTTAAAACACTATGTTAAACATGATGTACATATTTCTATCTAGGGGATATAAACAAAAAATACACCTTCGAATACGCCTATTTTCTATTAAGTACGTAAAATAATGATTAACTATTAATTTTGCAAATAAAGTGACCTTTAATTCATCCAAAATTGAAGTTCACATGTAATAAAGAATGTATTTAATTTAGACGTAATGGCCGATAATACTATAAAATAACTACCAAAAACCTGAAATCAATAACAAAAATGTTATTTTTTATTCACTTCAAGAATTATTTAGGAAATAATTTATATTATTTTTTAAGTTGTTCTTAATAAATATTAATTGAGTGTCCTGTAGATAATTATTATTTTATAACTAAACTAAAAATATCAAAAACGCATATGGACAGAAAATTGTTAATATTACCCTATTGTACAACAATAAAATTCACACAACGTATACATAAACACTAACTTATTATTTAGTAATTTCTATCACTCGTATAACCGGAGATCTTAACACTCCTTACCCTTAATGAGATATGTGGGCTAAATAATCCCCAATAATTCATACAACCGTTATACAAACTAAAAAATATTCTGTTAAATTCTTGTCGAATTAATTATCTGCTAACTTTTGGTCAACTACATTATACACTTTCTTTGCAGGACTTACAAATGTATACATTTTTCATTTTCAATGTTCATGCGTCTGTGTTTGTTACTCAATTTCGTTAAAGGTCAACATAGTACAAGTGGAGATTATAGTTTCCTTATAACAGTTATAACTAATAACCACTGCCAAAAAAAGTATTTGTGCTCATGCGGAAAGGCAAATAATGAGGATCGTTAACGTTTTGAATGTTTAAATTAATATTCTACTTTAAAAAAAAAATCATTCTTCGTTACAATACGCCTGTACTATTTTTAGCTCCTGTAGATTTTCTTTTTTGTGCCTACATAAAATTTAGCTAAGTCAAATAGATTTTCAGATGATTTATTTAAGTATAAAATAGTATTAAAATCATATTGAAATTATCAATTACAGTATGGTCACTTAAAATTAAAATGAAATATTTTTTATTATTATGATTACTTCCATGACTTATTTTGTTTCTAAATAGGTTTTATGATTTATTTTGTTATAGATATATTATTAAAGTCACCATTTATTTACAAAAATTGAATATTATTCATATTTTATGTTATTCATTTGTAAAGAATTATGAATGTATTAACAATTAAAGCTATCCAAAATGATTATTATTTTTTATTTACAAGTAAAATTATTTAAAATATTATTTTGTTCTTTATTCTCTGAATTATTAGTTTGTCATGGATATTATTTTTATTCATGATTTTGCTTTGTTTGCCATACATCCGTATCCTTATATTTATGGGTCGTCATTCTCCATGAAAATTATACTGTTAGAGTTAGATGTAAGAGTATATCATTTATTAGCAAATAAGTATGTTAGTCTCACAAGGGTCGAACACATATAAATAATATTTTTAATTTTTATTTTATGGTCTTTAGCTAGAAAAATGTTGACAAATTGGGGTAAGCTATTTATACAACTCCCAAGAAGTCTCTACTCAACGAGTTTCTTTTATAAAATGTCTTTTAATGTTTTTTTTATCTTTTATGTTTTACCTCAGTTAGACAATACGTACAACATATGAATGAAAGTTATTATTTTTTGGGTATGAATAATATCAAATTATTTCAAGTAAAACTGTAAAATTAAAAAACAATCAGATTTATTTTTTAAAATGTTATGATTTAATGGTTAACTCAAAAATTGAACTCGTATAACGTAAACAATAAATGTACTTACGGTATGTGTTCTAAAGCATACCTACATTACTCTTGGTAACAACAAATTAAATAATGCTTGTTAGCTGATGAGTGATGACTGATGACTAATATTTAAAATCGTTTCACACCTATTTTGCAGATAGAAGTAAGGTGAAAGATTTTAATTCTTTTTGTAAAGGTATGAATTTTTGTGATACATTTTTGTTTTACTTACAATAAATGATTTGATGTTGGTCACTTATCTTTAAGGTTATGCATTTTTGCATCTTAAATTTCAATATCATAGAAAATATCAATATCCCTTTTAATTTGTCAAGCCGTATTAACGTATTGACTGGCAGCCATTGAGCACTAATCCATCTGTTGCCACGACAAACTATGACACGATTAGTATTCACCAGAGAAGACCCAACTCACAAATAAAAACTATTAGCACTTTATTAAACAAATTATCCACGTTTTCACGTCCGCCAACAAAGACTTCAATATTATTCGGTCTACGAGTATTTACTTCTATAATACATTATACAACTTAACCTTTTTGGAGAATATTTGCAATGTTATCATTATTATACTTGTAAAATTATATTGTTTGACCTATGAACATTATAACTGACTAATGACTATATTTAAATATTATTTGGAAAATGGTTTTAGAAATAACTTACTTATAATGCTTATGTACTCAAATTAATGTTATAACCTATTACTGAAGTACAGACTAGAGGATTCATGCTCCTCCTTCACTCAAATCAATTTTTTAAACAAATAACAGAAGGATTTCCATTTTTGAAAAATAATTATAAGTCACCAGTACCTATAGCTTTTTATACTGTTATTTATAACAAATATTGAAGCTCTCTTTAAAGCATTAAAAACTATAATGTTTTTTAAGTACACTTTAAACCATTCGGATGGAAATATTTGCAGAATATTCGTAGCCGAATTGAAGACAAATACTTAACAATCCATTTTATAGTTTATACAATTTCGAGTGCATATTGTTTAAATAATTTGACTATTTTTTGTTATAATATAAAGTATTGTAGAAACAAATACGGTCTAACATATAATTTATTTACGGTTGTGTACATGTTTAAGGTCGGAAATAACCTACAAGTTGGAAATATACAAGAGTAAATCTGTAATCGGTAAACTGGTTTAAATATTTTTTATTGATTAATGATGACGTACATTAGCAGTTATTCCCAGAGATCCCGACCATATCTGAGAATGTATATTATACATTTCACATTTTCGCATAGTCGGTCAGGTATAAAGCGTAAGCAGTAGGCGCAACGTCCATATTTAACTAGGTAGATATATGATACAGTCCACAACCCAGTCTTCTCGCAATAGTAGTGAATACCCAATAGTTCGGAATTGACTTTCGAAATGTTTTCAAAATACAGAAGTATAAACTTAATATTTTGCAATCCATGTTGTTAGCCAATTAATTGAAAAATATTGTTTTTTTAATTTTAGATTTAAGTGCGTTAGAAGTATGAAAAACAGATGGCCTAATCAATTAATGAAGTTCAGATGATTACATACATAAATAATACTTTTTAAATGATAAATAGTTTTAATTGTTAATAGTATAAAATAGTTTGAATACCCGGTTTGTTTTGTATTTTATATTTATGAATTTATGCTTTTAACTAATTTTTATTGTTTTAAAACATGTGCACGAATTATATAATTTTCAAAAGAAAGTCGACACTTGATTATAGCAAAATAAAGATTAATTTAAATATATAATTTATCTTTTATAAAATCCACTTTTTCTAATTTTATTAATTTTTATATATTACTTATAACGCTTACTTATAACGCAATAGTCGATAGTAGAGATATAATGTATCGATCATTATTATGTTGCGGAAACTAAATCATCCTAAATTGTGCAACGGTACGCGATTGGCCGTCAAGAAACTGATGAACAATGTAGTATAAGCAACGATAATCAAGGGCAAATTCAAAGGATAAGAAGTCCTTATCCCACGAATTCCGATCATTCCAACAGATCTTCCATTTCAATTCAAGTGGATTCAGTTTCCCGTTCGATTGGCTTTTGCGATGACAATCAATAAATCGCAAGGCCAATCGTTGGATGTCTGTGGGATCAATTTAGAATTTTCATGTTTTTCGCACGGTCAGCTGTACGTTGCCAGTTCGCGTGTTGGCAAACCGTCTTCGTTCTTTGTTTTTGCGCCAGAAAACAAAACGAAAAACATTGTTTATCATACTGCACTCAACTGATTTCTGTTTCAATTCAAATAAATCAATAAATACATTCTTGAACTATATGTTTTATTATCACTCTAATGTTTATCTGAAGGCGTTAGGTTCGCCGGGTCTACTTAATATTTAAAAAAACTTTTTGGCAAAACAACGTTTGCCGGGTCAGCTAATTTACAATAATAAATACAAAAATAAATAAAATAAAAAATATAAAGATTGATATAAATTAATACGGTATTGGCGATTAGCGCACAATAATACAATATTGGCGATTAGCGTACAATAATTCGAGAAAATGGACGGCGGTCGTTTTCTCACGACGATGGTTCTCGCACAACAAACAATTTAAACCAGTAAAAAAAATGAAATCTATTATAAAGGCGATTAGCGCACAGTAAAAAAACCTTGCGGACGACACACATTGAAGATGGACGCACGACAAAAGAAAAAATATAAATCACACACGAATAATTACAATAATACACACACACTGGGGTTTTCGGTTATATAATAACTCACGATAACATATATTGAATAATTTAAAATCTTAATATTAACTTAATCTACGTGTTTGTTTGTGTGTGTGTGTGTGTGTGTGTGTGTGTGTGTGTGCATTAATTGGGCGGCCTGTGGTGCACCGGAATAGCCGGTGACCGAGAGACAGTGCTACGCGACCGCGGCGACGGAGTTCTTATTGCCGTTATCGGGCAGCAACAGTCATAGTTTTTAACGGATTACTATACACCTTATTTTATTCGAATCATGTTTACTTATCATTATTTTAAGCGGCGTCTCCAGATTAGGATTTTTTTTTTTTAGTGGGTGATGGGGGGGGGGGGCGGTTGAAAACCTTATCGTTTTTAAATTTGTGTGGTGTTTGTTGCAATGATACATTTAGCTGTGTCATTCGTTGGTCGCAGGTACCTAAATACACGCGGGCCGCCACGCAATACGGGTGAATTATTAGTTTATCCATTTAAACGCAACATTTTTTAAAATCCTTTCTTATTGCACGATAAAAGTATTAGTTGAACCACTATTCCACATTTTTATTTAAAGTTTTCAAAGTTTTATTGTTTTATAGTTATAATGCGTACGCGAATCGTCTCAATTTATTTTTGTTCTATTTGGTGCGTGCTAAGCACCACAGTTCATTTTTTTATTTTCTTACGTGCACTCATCGCCGTTATTTATTTTTGTTATATATTATATTTTTTTCTAAAAGCGTGATTTTTATAATACAGAATTAAGTTAGCTGCGGCTGGCTAATCTGCGCTCCACCAAATTGTGAATTTTCGTTTATTATTGTTTGGGGTTTTTAAGGGACCAGTCACAATGATAACCAAATTTTATTTGTGGTAGAGATTTGCGCCCAACTTTGTGCGGGTAGGCAATGGCAGTGGCGATGCCTGTTTATTGATAATTTGCAATCTAACATACAACCCGTGCTTTGTTGTGATAGGCAATCTAACGTTGTGTGTAGACCGTGCGTGCGACGGCGGGACGACGACGAAGGAAAAGGACACACGTCAGTTACATAGGTGCTGTCGCAGTGTCGCACACATGTGGGCGGGACAAAACAAACTCCACTTCTCCGGGGAAAAGACCTAGGCCATAGTCATTAAGGGTCCACATACACGTAAACCATTAATTCGGTTGAGCGGCCAAAGAGTCAATTTCAGTGATAGCTCAGTCATAGCTTACGTAAGCGACAAAGCAAAATCATTAACCGTGAGGCTACGACCCCTTTGCGGCATCACGCTAGGGTATACGAGCTCGCCCCTTGAAAATGATATATAAAGGAGCCGATGTTCCACAGGTATGCTATCTTACGCTTCAAGCGTATGGAGTCCCGGCTGCGATGAAACAAACAACTCGCTCGGTCTGTTACGTACGTGGCCTTTGATTATATCGCGTGAGTTACGTGACGGGGGAAAGTATTGTATATAGGATTTCTGGGAATTTTGAATAATTACACAAAATATAAATACTGCATTTTGGCTACTATTGCACACTTGATAATAATAATTTTACATACTTTGCTAGGTCGCGTCCAATGGGAGTAACTTAAAAAAAAATATATATATATATATATTATATAATAATTTGCACATATGTGTCTACATTGTTTTAACTGTGAACTGACACTATTTACATATAATAATAATAATAATAATAATATAATATATATAATTTGGCCGACAGCCGACTCACGAAACCACTAGCGATAAATACTGATGTGTCACATCCAGTATCTTTGAAGACGCCATCTTCTCTGGTAGTCACAAGAATGTTGTAGACACATGGATCGATGTTACTGCCCAAACGTCTGGTATGACTATGAGTCGGCGACTAGACTTTGCGCATAAGCGGGGGACCCTTGGACCACGAGTATATATGGAACTTTTATCATTATTAAATTAATTGATATAAAACACGGTCTCTTAACCGATCTAAGAGGCCGATAAACCTTGCCATTACGGGCACATATCGTATGGCTCCCTCGAACATACTACAGGTCCTGACGGGTAATTACCCGTTGGACCTAGAAGTCTGTAGATGGTCCGAGCTATACGCACGCTATGCACGGTTACAATCACTCGTAGAGATAGAGAAAGTAAATCGCTGGGATACCCATAGCATGGGTCGAGTTTCCTACGCCTACATCCCGTCAATCCGAAGAAGACTCGCGCAGACGTGGTTCACCCCGAATCATTTCTCCGCACAGTTCCTCACCGGACACGGAGCTATTCAGGCGTATTTTCACCATCTCAGATTAAGAGGTGACTTGTATTTCATCTATGGAAGATCATACGCACACACTATACTCGTATTGCACATCGCGCACCGTTCGTGACTGGTGGAGACCCTGTACAAAGTGGGTGTCCCAAGGGCCTTGGTGCGCTGCAGACTTGGTGGCGTCACCTGGTTTGTTAAGGGTGACCGAAATGTACACCAGGGCTGTACTCGAAACTCGGGAGAGACGGTAAAACCGTAGAAATTGATAATACATACCTTCAGGCGTATGAAAATTCATGCTGACAATACGGATAGTCTTCAACCCGTCAGACGGTAGCCAGCTATTAGGGTAGGGTGCAAGATCTATCTTTTGACTCTGCACAAAAAAATGATCAAGTCCGTATTACGAGAGGACACGAGAAGCCGGCCGCGCGTGGTGTATTAAGCAAGAAATAGTCTCGAAACGGGGTTGGTTGGTCCTGCGCACGACGTGGGCACCCAGGACCGGTGAGTAATCGCAAAAACGAATCTTGTCGTATCACCCCGTACCTGTTCATCGTCGATACTCTAAAACGAAGGTCGTGAAAAGTATGTAATGAACTCAACTCGTTGGTTTCACTGTTGATAAACGTTACTTTTTTATGTATTTTAACAAATGGATATATATTAAAATATTTACAATGTATAAGCAATATTTTCCATTCACACATATACTGGAGGGGGGGGGAGGGAGAACAGCAATAGCACCCGATACAGATGGAAAATCCAGTACTTCTGAATGGTTCAGAACACGGTTAAGGTATAATCCGTGGAAGGAGTGTTAAAGTAGTGGTACTGTGTAAAATACACGTCAAAGTGTACTCCTGGGGTAAACCACACTTTGTATCAGTATCGGTATATTGCCGAAGATAGGATGGAGGTAGATGAAGTCTCGTCTCGCACGTCTATATCTGCACGTCTCTGTTGATGTTGAGTGATCAGTTGCTAATCTTGTTAATGTCATGTCCGGGATCCAAACTTGGTACTTATACGAATAATACTATTAATCTCGGTCGTATTGATACATTAATGTATATACATAAGTTAATTATGCAATTTATACATAATTGTGTCACTTTTACATACTAAATATGTGCATTTATGAAAATTAAGTGATAGTATGAATAATTTGAATGAATAATTTAAACATGCACAACCTTTTAGTTTGTGTTTGTAGAAACTATATTACCGTTCGATCTTTCGATCGATCGTCGTTCGCGTTGTAGTTATATATACGGTTCATTCACTAGATGTCAGGTGCTGTTCCGTTACAAGTACTCTCGATGCGTCGACACCGTCCATGTGTAGATGCTCCGCAAGTGTCATTTCGAGGTCCACCTTGGAACCGGCTGACGGTACGAGTATTTGTCTACTCTCGCACTCACGTCCTCCTTTGTGACCTCTTACCACTATTCATGTGCCCCAAAATATCAATTTGGAATGTAAATAATAGAAAATTATAATAATTGTATTAAATTTGAAAGAAATTTTGGAAATATTTATTTGCATTACACCGCTGGCCGATCACACACGGCGGCATACCGCCATCACGGCTGATCTATGATGCACAAACGCAACGCACCGTTACGTCGCATGAAAAAAGTTATAAAATAGTTACAACATATAAAATAACCTACATGTTTGATGTGCAAACAAGTAAAAAAAATTAAAAAAGGGTGGTGATGTAATGATAGCTTTGATGTTATTACTTACAATTTTATAATAAATTGATTCACAGTATTGACTGTCATAATTTACGCCTATGACAAAATATTATTATTCAGTGTAAAAAATCATAAAAAACTATGCGTAATTTCGATAATGTTTACTTTTTACAAGACAAACAGCACATGGGTATTTTTCTATTGTATGTTTTAATTTAAAAAGTAAGTATGTAAATTACAAAATCGATTAAGGATTTTTGACGTAGTTTTAAGAACTAGAATTACATTACGACCGTGAACACGTAACGACCGTATTACCGCTAACTAAATTGTCGTTTGTCGTGTCGTGGTTAACTATTATTTTCTATTGTATTGTTACCGTTTTTTTTTAATAGTAGTCAACACCATCATAATAGCTGAGACGAATTATTGAAGTTTTCCTAGATCCAAGTCCTAACCTCTTAGTCTCACCATAAAAATTATACACCATAAAATTATACAGTCCACAATATAAGGAACAATTAGTATTTTTGATCTTGACGTTTACAACTTTGGGCCTCAATTTATTTTATGAAAGACATAGTTGATTTTTCAACGGCAATATTCGTTGATTGACTAAAAGGTCTATATTTTATTTGTGTTCCTAAGTGAAACGTGAAATACGAGTATAATGGTTAATCAAGAATAATGTGCTTTTATTTGTGCCAATATACAAGATTTCGACAAATGGAAATCATGAGAGATAATTCATAGAAAATTGTGTCAAATTGGTATTTGTGGAGAGGAAAGAGTTAATTTATTGAATTTCTCAACAATTTTCCGATTAATTCAGAAAAACAAAGACCCAGTTTCAAAAATCTTATTAACTGAGATCGGTAGAATTCTGCATTGTCTTTTATATTTTGTTACCCACAATTCAATAATTTTTTGATGTATTTATTTAATTTGTCTATAACTTCCAAATCTCAAACCGTCTGTCATAGCACCAAATAATAAAAATGTTTTGTATAAAAAAAAAATGCGTCATTAACTAAACAAGTTAGCAGTTGTGTTCATTAAACATGACACATCAGTATAAATCCGCCCTCCCCTCATTCTCGTCTTCTTTCGAAACTGTTACATGTAAGATTTATATTATAACCCATAAAAAAATACGCCAATAATTTATATAAAATAGGTTAGTGTAGTAACTATATAGTTGATGTATAATTAATTGGTGTTATATTAAAGTGATATTAACAAATCGGGGAGATATAAAGCCAAGCTATTTTAAATAATGAAATATATAAGAAGACTCACATTAGATTGATCTGGACCAATTAATGTCTTAATAGATGCAATTCATCTTGTTAAGTCTGAATTTATGTGAGATTTGTCTTTTAGTATAAAGTTAAATGAGGACTTTAGTTTTGTTGATTCTTTAGAAATGTTTGATTCTGAGTGAAATGAAAAGTATATTGGTTTTATCATGATGCGGGTGTGTTTTCATTGTTCAGTATACACGATTTCGACCAGAAGGATTGCTCTGATGTATACAAACCTACAACTTTTGTCAAGATTATATTGTCTATTTAGTGTCTTGGGTAGGTATTTTTTTGAATTTCTCTTCAGTTTTCCAATGAATTGAGGGAAACAGAGCAAAAAACGTCAATTAACTTCAACCGAGATCGAGAATCGAAACCTGCATTGTTTAGTATTTTCAACAGTACGCAATATCCAATAGTTTATCTTTCATAGATATTATATATTTTGTAGTTATGCGCTATAAAAATGAATCGTAGTTATAAATATTATATCGATACGGCGAAATTATATCAATACTAATATTTTATATAAATCACTTAATATTCGATGCATTAATGGTGGACGTGTGTGCACGAGTTTAATAAGACTTTTCCCAGGTTGATAACTCTCGTTAATTAATGACATTAAATAAAGTACATTTTATGCATTAATATTCGTATAGTTATTGCAACAGGATATTTTGTTCTACTACTGAATCAACTATCTTTAAAAATTAAAACTGACTTTCACTCAGAATCGATTTCAAGAATAATTGCACATTGGTTTTATGCATAAATTACGAATACAGAAATTAACTCATTCCTATATCTCGCCCGATAATGGAATCTCATCCAACCTAGGTGTTTCATCTGGAATCAAAAATAGTAGTTTTAATTTACAAAAATATATGAAATCAAAAATTCTAGTGTGCAATAATTGTTATACGTAAGAAGTATACATTATATATTAAAATAGGTTAGTCATTATCCATATTAGTCTTGGTTTATGTGTAGTAAATTATGATTTTTACCACCGATGTAATAGTTTTATATCACTTGTGTAAATATTTATTATTATTATTATTTTTTTTTTTATTTATTATTTTATCTGTCTACATAAACATAAAAAAATATGCATAAATGACATCTATAAAGAACTTAAAACACAGAATATATAGTTCATTACAAATATTGCTATTGAAAAAACAACTATGTCTGTCATAAAAGCTATAGTCTTAGTTTCTTTAAATATCAGTATATTTTTCAATCGTATCAACGCGTCTCCCGGTTTGTATTACGATTTTTTTTCAATTTACTCCAACAAAATACTTTTACAGTATTACAGCTAAAAGAATTTTACATTTAATCTATGTATATAAAATTGTATTCATGAACAATATAATGTTTTTATAATTTTATTATTTAGATCCCACATGTTTAGGTATGTATAATTATAATTTATTTAATAATGAAGCTCAATTTTGTGATTTTATTCCAATACATTAATCCTGAAACAATCAATATGATTGACAGTATTTATTATTAAATAATATGTTTGCGATCAATAAATGATCACAAACAATATAACTCTTATAAGATGTAAGTGTAAGTTGTAACTAGTTTAAGAAGTGATTGTTTTTGACGGTGGTAAATTTGGTTTCGTCATTTAAATGTTCAATATAGAATTGTTGGTCATGATCTATATTTATAATACTTTGTTTTCTTTAGTACGATAAAAATTCATTTTTTTTTTTTTGTATATAGATCAATTAAAAAATGAATTTGGAAGTGAGAACCTTAGTTTTTTACTACAGCTTATAACATAAAATATATATTGAGATTTTTAGGAAATGTTACCAAATTATTTTTATCTCGTTCAATTATAATATGATGTCTGAATGAGTACCTAATTACAATTTAACTTTTTCTTCAAAAGAACATTAAATACATACAATTATTATTAAATATATTCAATGTAGTTTTAAACTACTAAAATAAGAACTTGAAAATTATATGTGCAACGTCTAAAAGTTCATATGTATTAACCAATAACTTGCTAACTAACGTAAGTAGTATTTTTACGGTTGAAATCAGCCATCAATGTATACCGGTAAAGAAATAATATATAATTGATAAGTTGATGATAAACATCCAACTATTGCAAATTAAATCTACATATAACGGATATTTTGTTTTAATAGAATAATATAAAACGTAATATATTTTAATTTTTTTAAGCTTCTGGAAAATTTACAAATTATATTAGACATATATTACTGGAAAAAGGTAAAGTATCAGTTAGATATTACTGTTAAAAATTCAAACTTTTTTCTCTAAATCTTCTGTATCCAATGTTACATAAATCGCCACCTTATTGCTAACAGCGTGTTCTTTAAATAGGTTTCCTTTTTTGGGAGAGAAAATAATTGTTTGTTGTCACCTTAAACTGTTATCATTAGTTTTATAATAAATATGACCGATGGTAAAACGCTATGATAATGATCGCTACATTGCTGACTAGTAGCAGTTCATCTCAGAGACACCAATGAAAATTTAAATAATAATTGTAATATCAATTTACTGATAATAATGTGTTCGTTAAATATACATAGATATAATAAAGCATACGAGTATGTGATGCAAGTTATATTTTCAAATTTGATATGAAATGCATAATAAACTATAACATATCCGACCATAAGACTGTCACCCTTACAAATGGTTTTTATCCAGGTATAACAGTAATCAATTTACCTATCCCTTCACACAACACAGTAAAATACTTAGGCTTAGTAAAGGCTTGTGCCGTCCATCAACACTATGCAAAAAAGACGATAATCTTCTTCTATCAAATCAGTGATTTGAGCAGCCTTATTAAACACTTATTACGTTTAATATTTGGCTATTATTACACTACCAAAGACATCGAGATTTACTCCTGTGACTATCCGTTCTACCTCGACCCTCTCCTCAAAATCTTCATCCACCAACACGCAAATCTGACGAGCTACGTGGTGGTGGTGGTGTGTGTCTTGTGTGTATATTTGTAGTGTGTAGCTTAAAACTAAGGACAAAGATAATCAAAAACACTAATCAAGTATAAATGGTAATTGTTGCTGTATTGAAATTCTAACAAAAATAAAAATCACAGCAACACGTAAAAATGTAAATAAATAAAATTTGCCTGTTTGGAACAACAATAATAAAAATAATTCTTCAAAACTCACGTGTACAAAAATAAATATAAAACAATAATTGATGATTTGCTTATGACGGCACAACACAATGACACTAATGGTAATAAAATATAAAACAATAAATAAATAATTCACCTTTGACGGCACAACACAATTTTAATAATTGTACAATAAAAAATTATTATAATATGGCGGCTATACAAAAATATAAAATATGCGTTCGTTGTGTACTCAACGACGGTTCGTACTACACAGAAGATATAAAAATACAAACATAACATGGGCACTGGGCCTATATAATACACACACACAAATACAAAAACGATAAAGGTAATTAAAATTATTGCATATTAATATTTGTGATTGTGCGTGTGTCTGTGGATTGGTGGTGGTGAACCGAAATAGGCCGATGACCGTGAAATTAATCACGGCACGGCGGCAGGTATATGTGCGCGCGTAACATTGTTTTCAGCTCATTACTAACATGTTTGTGGTGCAAACAATAATCGTTATTCAAATTTGGTGTATAGCTATAAAATATTCTTACCACCTATGGGATCATATAAAACCTAGTAAGTATTCATACACAATTTCTTACACTTGTCAACTACAAATGGTTGTAATACATTGGAAGATTAATTTATTTATTTGTTTTCAATTCTTTTAATGAATAAAAATTTTAAATCCAATATGAGAAAGGGATAATGGTCATAGAGTAATAATATTATAGCATCATATAGTAACTTACACTGAATGCCTGCAATTGTAGTGTTTGTATCACTCATAAACAACTTATTCGACCACTAAGCAACGATTTCGTTTCTTCCCACTCTCACGATAATGATCATAAATGTTAACAAGTGAATTTTGTCGTATACGACGACGCGAATTTCAAATGATCGGAAAAGTTTGCTGTGAATTTGTAGTACGAAGTAACGTCTAGTAAGTCTCTAATTAGTCTCATAGCGTGTTGACCTTGACTCTGTGTACGTTTCACATGCATCCAAATTATGCACATTCCCATTTGTTCGACTACGATTCCCCAACAATACATACGAATGTAAATTAATTATTATTGCCTATTATGATAAGATTCTAATGTCAGAGTTAAAAAAAAATACTAAATTCGGTTGAACACCATAATTTAGGTATATATGTCATTTTATTTTTCTCTTTGTTTTATAGGTGATGGATTCGTGATGCCATATACTTTTTGTATGGATAGCTATTATTATAGGGGTTTGTAATAAATGTATATTTGCTTAAACATATATTATTCTTTTTTCATACTTTGATATTGTTAATAAATATATCTTTGTTAGATAGTCATAAAATTTGATAGATAATATATAACTTACATATTATCATTATAATTGATGGTAGAAGAAGTAAAATATGTAGAGCAGGTTGAATATTAAATAAAAATCTACTATCTATGACGTATGACTAAATTCATTTTACAAAAGATAAAATAGTTACTTAAACAAATATTGAATATGTGAGATAAATATTGGAAAAATTATATTTTATAAATCTTGTTATAAAGAAAAAAGAGAAACTATTCTAAATTTACTTAATTTTCATGAAGATGACTAAAATTTAAAGATTAATGTCCTTATTTCTTTTCCGATAAAAAATAAATCACACTTACTACTTAAATAATGACTAAATAATGCTTCACGTTAATTGATTATTTGTTTCATTCTGAATACGTATAGATTGTTCCCGTAAGTATAATATTATTATTATTCGTTTTATAACATGAAATAAATCAAAAATATAATTAATCCTTAACTAACGCCCTCACCACTCGTCTGCTTAAGATGGAAAAAAGAAATAATTGGAAAAAATGTTGTTCCAATCTAAACCCTTCCTGCTCAATTCAGCACCTATGGGCCACAACCAGACGGTTTAAAAATAGTGTTAACCCCATCAAACTCCCCGACAACGACGACTGGTTTGATGTATTTTACTCTAAAAATGCTCCGTGCAATGTTGTCATCGATTAAGGAAATTAACAAGAACATTCTCACGTTTTTACGAATACATTTATTATGTACGAATTAAAGTTTGCTGTCTTTTATCGAAAATCCTGGATTGATAACTTTTCTCCCACCTTATTGAAAATACTTCCCGAAAATGCGTTAGTTCCTCTTCTTAATATTTTTAATAACATACTAGCCATACAACAGTTTCCCCTCTCTTGGAGTTTCTACTGAGTCATCCGCTACTTAAAAACTCAAGCCCATCGTTTCGTCCAATTGCACTATATTCATTAGAATATAGGCAAGGTTTTTGAACATATACTAAAAATCAGACTTGCCTGGTAGCTAGAATCTATTTCTATAATGCCATTCAATCTTTTCGCATTTAGGAAAAGTATGGATACCATGGAATGCCTCTCAAGGTTCACTAGCAATATCTACCACTCTTTCAATAAAAAGGAATTTTTTGTTGCCACTTTTATGGACATTCGGGGCGCGTTCGATTCCGTCTATATACAAATTCTTGTCAATGACATTATGTCTTTGAATGCCCCTCCGAAATATGGTAATACAATTCTTTCCTTATTTAGCAAAAGAAGCCATGTCCTCCTTTCTCCATTTATTTACTCTAATAAACGTTATACATTCTCAGGACTACCGCAAGGGAGTTGCCTCAGCCCATTGCTTTTCAATGTGTACATGAGCATCGTCGCAAATAGTCTCTCTTGGTCCGGACATAACTGCCTCGAAGACAGTTATCCCGATTATACCTATTGGAAAAACCTAGTTCCATGGCTTTGACCAACCAAGTTCTTCCATTATTTTCGCCTTAACCGCCTCCGTGTGGGCCATTCTAATAAACTCAGATTTTACGACTCCCCCTATGTACGCATTACATGACCGAAAGTGTATGTGACATTTCACATCTTTTATTCGGTTGTCCTTCATTGTAGTCAGAAGGTGTGACTCTTATAAAATACGTGGAGTCCCTGGACGTCCATATAATCTCTCCTCCCACCTGGATACTCAGTTCGAAACGGTTCTAAACAAAATAATTAAATTAGTATTGGAGACTAGATTTGCAATATAAAACGCTATCTCTAAATATGTAAATTGTTTATACATTTTCTTGTAAATTTAATTTAATTGTATATTATTATGTAATGTTTGAGCTTTTCATAGTTTCTATTAAAGGCTTATTAATTATGGTAAAAAAAAAAAAAATTATGCCAGAGATACATTTGGATCTAATTTATTATCATAGTTACATTAATTTTCTAAAATCTATAAACCATATGACTTTTTCAGTTTTAACTTCGGGTGCATGCCATTATTTTGATGTATAACAATAGTTGATTTAATGCAGAGTTAAAAACATATAGGCCTTCGATAACCATTAGAAAAATTCTGAAAATTTTTCCAAATAATTTAGTTCATATTAAACTATCGTGTCATACTACAAGTTATGAGAATAAAAATAATTACATTTTATATTACAATCTATTCATAGATTTTAGATTGGTATACTTATTCTGTATTTATTTTTTAGGGCAGCTTGAAACTGTTTATTTCAATAGTAAGATAATCAATATTTTATTCATGTTGATATTGTATCATGTTAAATCGTTAACCACTTTCTATGTCTTTATTATACATACATTATACATACAATTATTCTAAATTCTTATTGGAACGAGGAATATGTTTGTTTTATTATGATGTGTGGGTTATATTTGTTAATTTTATTATGTCCGTGAATACGACATCAACCAGGAGGTTGCTCCGACAAACCTGGTACATTTCTAAAAGGATATTTTTTCTGGTTAATACTTTGAATGAGAGTTGTAGGGTTGATTTTAAAACGTTTTGAACACTCGAAAAGTTCGATTAAAATATTAACCTACATTTTATAGTGTAAATGTGTAATATCCATAGTACTGGTATAAGTAGTAGTTGTCGATTGGTAATTTAACATAATCTATATATATAAAAATGGAGACAAAAAATTCGAAATTGCATCAGTTGAGAACGGCTGGGCCGATTTGGCTCAAATTTTTTTTAAATTATAGAGAATGTCGGGGAGCGGGTTTATAGCATAAATTATGGACCTAACTCCTGTGAGTTAGAGATTTAGAGACAAAAACTGAGTTACACCGGTGGCGCCCTCTAGCAGATAAAAATAAAAATATAAATATAATATAAATAATAATACAATTATCGATAATAGCAGGGCTTGAAATCGATTAATATCGATAAAAATCGATAAAAAAAATATATTTTTATTTTCTGGTTGATATACATTTTTTATTATAGACACTTAAAACTTTAGAGTAAACAAATATAATAGTTGGTACATTATTCATATCATTTTGAAACATTATCGTTTTATGTTATCTATGAACTTTTCAATCAAAAACGACTATTGTTTTTTGGAGAGAATTTTTATGCTTGAATCATGCCTCCTATGAGAAGAACAAACATTGGACGGCGTACACGTAATGCAAGAAACATTAATGAATTTAGACGTGCTCATAATACACAGGCCCGCGCTGCACAAACGCCGCCTCAAATACGACAACATGTTAATATAAGAAGAAGAAGTTCAGATGTAGCCTTGAATCGCGCTGCTTTCGAATACGATTCCGCAGTCGCTTACAAAGATCTTTTGTGTGTTGATATCGGCTCATTACATATCGTATGCCAGCATTTCAAGGCATTGAAGTTTCGATTGGAAACCCCCGGCTTATGCTGCGCTGGTGGCAAGGTTAAATTACCAGTTTTAGATCAACCACCAGAGCCATTGTATTCGTTTCTCTATGGAAATACAATCCAATCAAAACATTTCCTGGCGAATACACAAAAATATAACGGAAGTTTTCAAATGACGTCATTTGGAGCAGAAGTTATTGAACAACCAGGCTACAACCCGAGTTGTAAGGTAAAGGCGTTTGTAATATAAACACATTTTTTTGAACATTTAAATATTCAGATTCAAGGACAAATTCACCATCGAGCAGGCGCTTTGTTACCACAACCAAACGAAGATCATAAGTTCCTTCAGATATATTTCGTTGGTAATTCGGAAAATGAACTAGAACAGCGGTGTGCAATTTTTCTTGCGAATAAACGTAAAATAATCGGACAATTGAAAATTCTTCTGCATGAACATAATCAATTGGTCAGAATGTTCAAAACCGCATTGGACACAATGCATTCTGACGCAACAAAATCATTATCAGAGCAGACAAAAGACCCTCTGGAAGCCATGAAAGACAATTCAATGCTCCCACTATCAATGAAGTCGCAGTGGTGATTGTTGGCGAAAATGTGGCATCACGTGATATTGTTCTTAAGCGTCGCGATGGTGGACAATTGCAGTGCGTGTACGAAACTCATCGGTCATATGATGCACTTTTTTTGAGTTCTGTCGAGGAGAGGATGGCTATCACTTAAATATAAAGATGGTCAACCCAATGACAGGTTTGTATACAGGTCATCATTTCTTTTTCATACTATAACTAAGTTTGAATTCATATTTCAGGAGAAGAAACGAATAAAAATGTCAGTTCAATGAATTTTTATGCATATCGATTGATGATTCGACATGATGTTGACAATCATCTATTGAGATATCGCTGGTTGTTTCAAAAGTACTGCGTCGACATGTACGTCAAGGTAGAAACGGAGCGTCTCAATTTCATTCGCTTCAATCAGTCAAAGTTACGATCAGACGAGTACATCCACTTGCGTGGAAACTGATGAACAATGTAATACAATCAACGATCATCAAGGGAAATTTCAAAGGGGAGGAAGTCCTTATCTCACGAATTCCGATCATTCCAACAGATCTTCCATTTCAGTTTAAGCGGATTCAGTTTCCCGTTAGATTGGCTTTTGCGATGACAATCAATAAATCGCAAGGCCAATCGTTGGAAGTCTGTGGGTTCGATTTGGAATTTCCATGTTTTTCGCACGGGCAGCTGTACGTTGCCAGTTCGCGTGTTGGAAAACCGTCTTCGTTGTTTATTTTTGCACCAGAAAACAAAACGAAAAACATTGTTTATCAAAATGCAATATATTGATTTCTGTAACAATTCATTACAATGGAATACTTGAATTTTATTATCAATCTAGACTTTATTTGAAGGCGTTAAGTTCACCGGGTCAACTTAATTTAAAAAAAAAATTTAGGCAAAACAACGTTTGCCGGGTCAGCTAGTTATTTATAAAAATATACATTATTTTGAATAAAATAATGGAATTTATTTGTTGATTCGTGGGTTACCTTGGTAACACGGATAAAATAAAATGGTAGGCGATGGAAAATTCTAAAGAAAACCACCACGTGAAATATAATTAAACAAAATGAAATGTGACGTCTCCACAACAATGTAATCGGCAAATCTTAAGAGTAAATTCTATATCTGTATTCATATTGTGTGTTTTTATTATCAAAGTATTTTCCTTCCGTTCAAAAATTCCAATTTCGCAACATTTCCTAACAGAAAAATACTATGTTTGTATACATTGAAGTATTTCATTTGGTCGAAATCGTGTATACGGAGATAAGTGTATACCCCATTTCAAGTTCATTAAAATCGTGTATTATAAAATTTTACCGCGATATACCATTTACTTCAATTTTCTTTCAACTTGAATATTATAATTTTCGAATAATTAAATATATGATTATGGAAAAATTATTTTCATAATCGCTATTTAGATTATACTATTGATATCATATTATTGTTAGTAATAATATATTTATTTTTTTAGTGGACTATCATCAATTATCAGATGCCGAACGTAAGTTAAAAATATGAAACCAATACTATAATAAGACATCATTTTCATTTGGTTATAATATTACAATTAATAGTTAACCACTTGAGAATATATACAACATTTTTTATCGTATTATGTTAAATTTCGTGTATTTCTATCTAGGTAGGATAACCAAAAAAGATATCTTCAAAAACGCCTTTTTTGATATATGTAAGTAAAATTAAGAAAAACAATTAATGTTATGTATTCAGAAACATTTTTAATTTATGTATAATTGGAGTGATCATGATATATATTATGTATTGAAACTTGACGTAATGATCGGCGAAGTAGGTAATAGAACCAAATTTCATAAGAAGGTTTAGGCCTTAGTGTGTACTCTTATTGTACTAGCTTGAACAAGAAAAAAAAATGTTGAGAATTGTATGAAATATCTTTTAAATGGTAATATAAGTGACTAAGTGAATACTATATGGGGAAATTATTCAGTAAAAAAATATGTTTTGAGACACTACGATTAATATTTAAAAAATAGCAAGTAAATAACTAAAATCATGTTATTAAAATATTGTAAGATTTTCCGTTTTAAGGTTTGGAATCAACGAAAAATTGAATGTGTTGAATTTAAGAACTCAATGAGATATGAGGGCCCAATGATCCGCGATATTTTATAATACTGTTATACAAACTAGTAAAATATTTTCTGTTGAATTCTTGTCAAATTGATTACCTGCTAGTTCAGGTTTACATTTTTATTACTTAATGATTATATCTAACTAAATAAATGCCAATGTAAGTGCGAATACAATAATAAAATAAAATTCTTATTTAACATTTATAATATTTTTAATAGTTCTTTATATTTCTGTTTGAATTTCATATTATATTCGAGTTTTTTTACAAAAATTGTTTCAAAAGTAAATTTGAGGTGTTAAAGTACTTATTATTCGTTGGAAAGTGTCTCATTTCTTTTCAGCGGGTGATGCTTGGCCAAATTATGAAATATCAAAAGATAATAAAAATATATGTACTGTACATGATATAGCAGACTTTCGGCCCGCTACGTTCTTCAATTTCTTTGCACAAATCTATTTTTCAATTCATAAACATTTTCAATGATTCATGCGTTTGTTTTTATACTTAATTTCATTAAAGGTCAACATAATACTAGTGGAAATAATAGTTTCTGTATTCAAAGTGAATTACTAATTAATACTTCCGCAATAAGTATGTGCGAATGTGCGGAAAGGCAAATATTAAGGATCGTTAACGTTTTGAATATGTTTTGAATGTTTAAATTTTTTTCTACTGTAAAAAAATCATTCTTTGATACAATGCGCCTAAAGCATTTTCAGCTCCAGCAGAGAGCCTTTTATTTTTTGCGACGATAGCAAATTTATCAAGGTCAAATAAAAACTGTTTACAATAATATTTTGTTCTTTATTAAAAGGATAATCAATTATTCATGGTTATTATTTTTATTCATGATTTTGTTTTTTTTCCAAACATCCATATCCAAATATTTAAGAGTTGTCAATTTCCATGAAAATTATACTGTTAGAGTTAGATGTAAGAGTATAACATTTATTAGGAAATAAGTATGTTTGACTCACAATGATTTCACATTAATAAACTTTGTTTTTAATTTTAATTCTATGGTTCTAAGATAGAAAAAAGATGACAACTTGGGGTAAGTTATTTGATATTACTTTCAATAAGTCTCTTTTCAAGGAGTTTCTTTTAATAAAAGTGTTTTATTTTTTAATCATCAATTCTATTTCATCTCAGTTAGAATATACGTAGAACATATGATTAAAAATTATGAGTTTTTGGGTAAGAACCACGTTAAATAATTTTAAATAAAACTATAAGACTAAAAAATATAAATATTTATTTTATTAAATGTTTTGATTTAATGATTCACTCTAAAATTGAAATTGTATAACGTATACAATTTATGTAATTATGGAATGTTTTCTAATGCATAAAAATCTTAGTAAAAATAAAATAATTTCTTACGAAAAATTATTATTTCTAAAAAATGCATGTTTATCGATAATTACATTTTATAATTGATTCCAACTTATTTTCCAGATAAAGAGAACATGCAAGATTTTGATTCTTTTTGTGAAGGTATATATTCTCATTCTCATTTCTCATCTGTCCGTGTTTTTTCTTGAGTAATAGCATCATGACTAAAGTTGTAAATCATTAATATTTCCGATTTTTATATTATTAATAATGTTTTATTCAAGGTTATTGATTATGATAATTAATGTCAAAATTATTTATTTAATATTACAAATATGTTTCAATTTTAAATACTGAAATATTCAATACTTCTATTACAGTGAAAGTTGCGGAAATTACTAACATTTCTAAGCCGGACTCTGAGAAACAAAAACCTGACACACCTCAACCTCAAAAGCTTCTCTCTAGTTTGTATAATTATAATCTATTGTGTAGCTTAATTTCGTGATTTTATTCCGATGGCAATAACCCTGTTTTGTACCTACCGAATATACTCGTAGTTTGGAAAGTATCGAATCATGGAAATAGGCAATATTAAAATATTGTTTGGTTAACAGTTTTAGAAATATCCAGTAAATTTTGGTTTTTTTTCTAAACTTCATCGAATATCCGATTCCCCCGCCTCCTTTGACCCATTACCTCACCATTCTCATTTCTCACCAAACCGTGGATTCTATCGAGTTTGTAATTTTGTCATAACCAAAGTTGTAAATCCTTCATATTTCCGATTTTTATATTTTGATTATTGTTTTTTTTTAAGATTTTTAACTGTGTGACAATTTTTTTTTATCAATTATACATTTATTTTTTAATATTTAATGCTGCAATATTCAATACTTATATTGCAGGGACAGCTTTGACAGGGGTTAACAGTGAATGTATAAGTGAGATAATTACAATTTATTTGATTGTTTAACGATGTAATTTATTGAATGTTCTCCCATGGCAACAAAGTTAAAATTATGATATGATAATGATTTTGGTTTGATAGTTATAAATTAAATAATTAAATTGAGGTTCAATAATTATCTCGAACAATTTATATCGTATGGAAAGTATTTTGTAATATATTGCTCATTGCATCAATCACTGTAAACTAGCTGAATAATGGCTTTTTTTGTATCCTAAGTTCCACTGAAGTACCTGTACAGTTATGGATGTAGATCAACTGCTATAGTAAAACCATACACGATATTTCTGATAAAATGTATTCTTTTTTTCTGATGCATTTTTAGTTTATTGATTCATTGTGTAAACTCAATTAACCAAATATATAAACTTAAAAGTCAAAAAAAAAAATGTACCAATTTATAAAGTATCGCTATTAAGTAGCTGTTTCTATGATGTATGTCCAGCTTCAAAATATTTTCTACGCATGTATGCATAATGTAATAAATAATCCTAAATAAAATAAAATTTAAAAAACAAATAAAATAAAATTATGCGTACCTACTTTTTTTCTTTATAGAACAGTTAACAAATGAATATGGAAGTAAGAACCCTATTAACTTATGAGAGTTTTTTACTTTAAATATATATTGAGATGTATGAATAAGTTTAAGTTATATATTTAAACTTTTCATCAAAACATCATTAAATACATACAAAATACAATTACTATTAAATATAATCACCGTAGTGTTATACTACTTATATTTGAAATTAAAAATCATATAATATTCAATGTGTAATATTCACACTGTTTTAAGCTTCCGGAAATTTTGAAGATTATATTACACATATACTTTTCGAAAAAGGTAAGGTTTTTTTTTTAAAAAATCTACATCAGTAATTATAAATGTTAAAAATTCAAACTCTTTTTCTTTAAATCTTCTGTATTCCATATCACACAAATTGCTACCTTATTTCAAACTTTTAACAGGTTCCTTTTTCGAGAGAGAAAAAAAACATATATTGTCACCTAAAACTAACATCATTGGATTCATAATTTCTATGACCGATGCTAAAACGCAGTAATAATGATCGCTATAGGTCTCACCTCCGCCTATTTGTAGTTCGTTTTAGAGACACGGATTAATATACGAATAATAATTATAATAATAATATACTGATAATAATGTGTTTATTAAATATCCGTAAATGTAATAAAGCATATTCGATAAAAGTATTATTTTGAAGTTTGATGTTAAATACATATGGAGAGTCAAAATAAATCAAAACAAATACATTCACATAACTTTCACCCTAAATCATGATCATGATCATTTTTTTTTTTATTGATCTCAAAAAAATAACGTCGACAGCAAAGGCCATTAGTTACAAATAAGGATTGTTACATTAATTAAATACTAAATATTGAACATTTTTTTTTTTTTTTATATATAAGATTGAACAATTTGGTTTGTTTCATAAACTTTATTAAATCAATGTTTTTTTCATGATTGGGTCCGAGTGAAGAGTCTAGGTTGTGGGATATCTTATGTGTGGTCCGCTCTTGGTTGAACATTAAACAATCTGATATTATATGTTTGACGGTAAACAAGGTTCCACAGGTTTGACATATGGGAGATTCCTCTCTTGCCATCAGGAAGCCATGAGTCATTCTGGTGTGACCAGAACGGAGTCTATTGAGAACAGTATCTTCTTTACGGTTGATGTTAGGGTTTGTCCAACGATGTATGTCTCTTTTTATTTCGTTTAATTTGGTGTTTTGTAAGTTCCAAATTTTTTGCCATTTATATTTTGTGCACTCATTTATGATTTTTTTTGCGTCATCATATGACATTTTATTAATTATGACGGTATCTTTGTTGTTGATGGCTGTTGAGGCGTGTTCGTCGGCTACTTCGTTACCAATTATTCCCGAGTGACCAGGTATCCACATGATGACTATGTTTTTACCTAGACCGGACGCTATGGTGAGGTTGTTCAGAATTTTGGATGCAATATCACCGGGATTGAAAGGGTTCTGCAGGCTTCTTATCGTGCTTAATGAATCGCTGAGAATGATGAAATTCGAATGAGCTTCTTGTAATATTGTCTCAATGGCCATGAGGATGGCTAAAGCTTCAGCTGTGAATATGGAGCAATAAGGAGGTAGTTTATGTAAAAATATTTTATTTGGGAATATTATTGAGAAACCTACACCTTCTTGAGTTTTAGATCCGTCAGTGTATACTTCCTGGAAGTCATTGTAGTTACTAATAATGCTTTTAAAGAAGCTTTTGCAAATATGAGGAGAGGTTTGTTGTTTGTAAAGACAGCTGAGTTCTGTATTAATTAGATATGAGCTGGCCCAAGGGGGTTGGGCAATTTTTTCTTTGGTTATAATTTGCGTTATATCTAAGTTTGTGTCTTTCATCTATTTTATGAGGAGGGGGTTGTTTTTTTCATGGATGGTGTTATTTGATTTTGAAGATCTTGCTAAATATTTGAGATGAAATTCCAGTCTTTTTATGTCAGGGATAGTTTCACCGGCGAGGTTATAAATGCTGTATACAGGACAACTGCGAAAAAGTCCTAATGCCAGTCTCAAGCCGCAGTTATTAACACTATCTAGCCAGTTAAGAAGGGATTTGGATGCTGTTCTGTAAAGGGATGAACCGTAGTTAAGTTTTGATTGGATTAAAACTTTATGAATTTTAATTAGCGTGTTTGTTTCCCCACCCCAAGAGGTATGAGAAAGTATTTTTAGAATTTTGACTGAGTGACTGGTGGAGGTTTTTAACTGTTTAATGTATGAAGACCACGATAACCTTCTGTCAAAAATGACGCCGAGTATTTTTACAGAGTTACAGTGGGGAACTTCTACTTTGTCAATTGTTATTTTTAGAGCTTCGACATTCTTTTTTTTTGTGAAGATAGTACAGCTGGATTTTTTAGGAGAGAATTGGAAACCAGTTTGTTTTGCCCAATTATCTAAGTTATTTGCAGTTGTTTGAAGAAGACTTTGAACTGTGATTTTGGATTTACTTATGCACCAGAAGTTGAAGTCATCAGCGTATAGGTTGAATTTCACGGGATATGTACAGTTTACGGTAATGTCGTTGATAGCGATCAGGAAGAGAGAAACAGAGAGAGCAGAGCCTTGAGGAACTCCGTTTTCTTGAATAAACTCTTCAGAAAGACAATTATTTGCTCTAACCCTGAATGACCGGTTTTCTAGAAAATTGGTGATTAAGTTCAGGAAGTTTCCTTTGCTTACTATTTTGTTGAGTTTTACTATTATGTTATGTCTCCAAGTGGAGTCATAAGCTTTGGCGATATCAAGATTTACCATGCCCATAATCTGGTGGTTGTTTAATGTTTGAGTGATATCTTCTTTGATTTCGATCAGATTGTCTTTAGTGCTTCGATTTTTTCTAAATCCGTTTTGATGTGGGGAGAAAAAGGCATGTTTTTCTAAAAGCCAGTTTAGTCTGTGGTTTATAATTTTTTCGAGCAGCTTGCACATTGTGTTGAGGAGCGTGATGGGCCTGTATCCTTCTATGCGGAATTTGTCTTTGTTAGGTTTAAGGATAGGGATTACTATTCCACACTTCCAAGTAGATGGCCAGCTTCCTTCTGATAAGATTTTGTTGTAAAGACTTGCTAGTAGATCAAATGTTTTTCTTCCAAAATTGTGAATGAATGCATAGGGAATTTGATCGGGACCAGGACTATTACTTTTACATTTTTTTAAGAAATAAACAATTTCTTGTGAGGTTATTGAATTGTTTAATAGAATTTGATCATTTAGATTCTCATTAACGGAGTTTACAATAATTGCCTTTTCACTTTTTTGTTTGAATGATATGAAATGCGTGTTGAAATTGCTGTTGCTGCTATTGTTGTAAAAATTTTCACCGAGTTTGTTTGAGATTAAATCGAAATTACTAATAAGTTAATTTGTGTTAGTGTCTACTAGATTTATTCTGTTACTTCTACTGAGACCTTTTAAGGATTTTATTTTATTCCATACAAGTTTACTGTCTACTTTATCGTTAATGCTGCCAGTAAATTTTTCCCAGGAGGTTTTTTTGCTTATTTTGATAAGGTATTTTGATTTGGCTCTGAGTTGTTTAAGGATTATAAAATCATTCAGGTTATTTGTTTTTTTGAATGTTTTTAAAGCTTCCTTTTTTTTAAAACAGCATCTTTAATGTTTTGGTTCCACCAGGGAACTTTAGGTTTTTGCTTTTTTGTTATGGATTTTCCAATTGTTAAGTTTCCAGTATTTATTATGAGGCTTGTAATGGTATCTGTTAACTGGTTTATACTTAATGGTTCAGGATTTTTTATTTTTGATATTTCTGTTTCGAGGAATTCAGTGAAAAGGGGCCAGTTCGGGTTTTTTAGATTCCATCTTTCAGTAGGAGTACTAGTATCATTGTGTCGAGAAATAATGTGTATCATAATGGGAAAATGATCGCTGCTGGTGAGATTAGACAATACGTTCCATTCAGTACGTTGTGCCAAGCTTACGTTGGAAAATGACAGGTCTATACACGAAAGTTCACCGTTTGTAGGATTGATACTAGTTGGTTCAAGGTTGTTAAGGAGTGCAAGATGATCATTTTCTAACATTTTTTCAATTTCTTTTCCTCTACTATCGGTTTTTATTGAACCCCACTCAGTGCTGTGGCTATTAAAATCGCCTGACATTATGAATGGTTTGGGTAATTGATGTATTATGTTTTCAATGTCGTTTTTGTTAAAATTGAGCTGGTTAGGGAGGTAGATGTTACAAATGTTTAGTTCAATATCATTCAGTTTAACAGATGCTGCTACAGCTTCCAAGTGTGTAGTTATTTTAATTGGAGTACTAGGAAAATCAGATTTTATGTATATAACTACACCACCGCTTGCATGGAGACAATCAGTTCTATCAAATCTGTATCCTATGTAGTTATTTAGAGTGGCTGAGTTTAAGTTGTTGAAGTTAGTTTCTTGTAAACAAATGATTTCTGGATTGTGTTCGGAAATTAGTAATTTTAGTTCGTCCAGTTTTTTATAAAAACCGTTTAAATTCCATTGAAGAATTTTTATGTTTTTTGATTTCATCTTGATTTATTGATGTTTTTTGAAGCAGATTTAATGCGAAGATTATTAATTTATTGGATTATGTAAGGCGCGTGAAGGATAGGCTTTAGGTTTGTATTACATTTTTATTCGGTTTGAGAATGCTCAGTGGTTAGAGCTTTGTCGAGCAGTGAATTGCAAAGTCTTGTCATTCTGTTTTTTAGGCTAGGAATATTGATTTTAGGTTTGATTAACTCTATGATTTCAATCATTTCCAAACATGTAATGTTGAAAGGTTCAAGTACTGGGGCTGGATTGGATACGCCAAGAGTGTTTTCAATTATGAACTTGAATTGTACGAAATTTATTTTTTTGTTCGGAATTTCATCAAATTGGCTTTTGATGGGCTCAAGTGTTTCATCAAGCTGTGAGACAAGATTTTCTATGGATTTATTTCTTTTTATTTTTTTTGAAGCCGGTTGAGATGTTTTATTAGGTTTTGAGTTTGAGATAGTAGGGGGAATTTCTTTTGAGATGGTACCTTGTGATGGGGATTTAATGGAAGACGAATCAGGTGTAGAACTTGATGATGTCGATGAAAGTGCTGGTCTTTTTATCTGATTGGTTGTAATAGGTGTCATAAATATACTGTCATCTTGGGTTATTTCCGTAAGAACCGGGTTGTCTATCAAGGTGGGTTGAATTGTGGTTGGGGAGGAGCTGTTCGAATTAGAGTGGACCGTTGGTTCAGAGAGCGTATGGCATATGGGTTTATTGTGTGCAATATTATCATCGGTGATATTGGAGTTGCTTATATAGTTGGAAATCTCTTGGGATTCGTTTATCTTGATTTTTGAAGCTTCTGTCGGGGGATTTTTACAGTGTTTTGAGGTGTGGCCTTTGAGTTTGCATAAATAACAAGATAGCGTATCGTCGGAGAAAAAGATTCTGTGAGGAGTGTTATCTTGAGTGATCAGGACGGAGTTTGGAAGTTTTTGAAAATCGTCGGGATTTATGTACACTTGGCGTCTAAAACTAAGGATGTGAGCAAGTTCTGGAATGCTGAATCCCGCATTGACGTGTGTGATCGGTGAAACTATTTGGATGTTGTAGTCTTTTAGGTGAGATATAATGCTGTCGTTTGGTATAGCAGGTGAAACATTAGAAATTATGATTCTTTTGGCCGGGTTTATTAATCTTCTAATTTTAATTATGGTATGGTCGTTTAATTTAATGCTGGGATGATTTGTTATTAGCAAATCCACAGTGTTTTTGTCATTGAAAAATATACAGAACCGGTTATTGGATATGCGGGAAGCAAATTTAATGTTTTTTGGAGAATTTAATTTACTGATGGCAATGATGTATTCGATCTGGGGAATATTATCGATTGACTCAAAAACGATTGCATGCTCTTTTTTGGGTAGTGAAGTGTTGCTAGTGGTCTCGGCAAAAGATTTTTTCCCGGCTGAGTATTTATCGGTTTGGCTATTCATGTTTGGTTGAGATGCAGAATTTACACTTGGAACGCTCTGTATGCGGTTTGTGGTGTTGATGGAAACGTCATTAGCGTTATTACTATCTTTAGATATCATTGCGTCTTTGGTGTCGTTATCGGAATATTGAAAAGTAGATAGAGCAAGGGTGCCCAAACCCAGGCCCGCGGGCCACGAAGTGGCCCGTCAACGCTTTTAGATTTGCCCGCCAACATCTATAGTCTATACTCTATACTCTATAGTCTATGTCTCTATGACATTTTAAATTATTATTAAGATTTCTTTAAAGTTTAAATTTTGTTGTATATTTTATTTTATATACGTGTGTGTATCAAATTAGCACTAGGACCATTCCACACAGCAATGTTATCGGGTTTTCCGGTGACGACCGGATGCGTTTTACCCGAACCCGCATTTGTCGCGATGTTAATCGGTATTATTTTTATGTTTATAGATTATCGTGACCGTCCGTCGACGTAGTCGTCGTATATCGGCGAGTTATAAGATAATAAATTGTTAGTCGAAGTATTGTACAAATAGCGACCAAAATCAGTCGCTCCGCACCCGCCTTTTGCTACGGTCGTAATAATAATACGTATACTTAATAAATATTAAATTATTTTGTAATAATTGCGTTTATTCTGTGTTTTTACTTGTTAATTTTAAGCCAGAATGGCTCTCAGCAAACCAATTACGTCGAAATTGAAAGAACGTTCTCGGACATTTCACGAAGAATGGGAGATGCAATATTGCTTTACTGAAAGCAAAGCATTGAAGCCCATATGTCTTATTTGCTCCACTACGATTGCCGTCGCCAAAAAATATAATTTAGAACGGCATTTTAAACAAAATCATTCAAGTATTAATAAAAATTACCCGGAAGGAAGTTCTCTAAGAGCTGAGTTTATAAAGAAGAAAAAAAAAGAAATATTTGGTCAGCAGAATCTGTTTGTAAAAAAATTTGATGAACTCGAATCTATGGTAAAAACATCATATGAGATATCTTTACTTTTAGCCAAAAATAAAAAGCCTTTTTCTGATGGGGAAATTATAAAAGAGGCTTTATCAATTTTTTCTGAAAACTGTAATGATAAAAATATAAAAACTAAAGCAGACGGTATTTCACTTTCGAGAAATACTGTAACAAGACGAGTAGAGGAGATGTCAAACGATATTAGCAACCAAATAACACAAACAGTAACGAAATGTAAATATTTTTCATTGGCGTTGGATGAAACTTGTGATTTGACGAGTATGTCACAGCTAGCCATCTTCGTGAGGTGTGTTGATGAAAATTTTAATGTATTTCAAGATTTATTAGAGCTTAGCCAGTTGGAAACTACAAGTACCGGAAGAGACATATTTATGAAAATCAAGGAATGTGTCGACAGAAAAGGTATAGCGTGGGAAAAAATTAATTCTGTTTGTACTGATGGAGCACCCGCTATGACGGGAAAAATAAATGGTTGTGTGGCCTTGTTAAAACAGTTCTTAGGCCGGGAATTATTTTCATATCATTGTATCATCCATCAGGAAGCTTTATGTGCCAAAGATATGAAGTTTAGTGATGTTATTGATCCTGTAGTGCGCTGTATTAATTATATCCGAGCCAAAGCCCTTCATCGAAGACAGTTCAGGGTTTTATTTGAAGAAGAAATAAATGAATTCGGTGAGTTACATTTGTATTGTGCTGTCCGCTGGTTATCTAAGGGTGAAATGCTGAAACATTTTTTTCTTTTGAGGAGAGAGGTCTTGCAATTTTTAGAAGAAAAGCAGGCAATGCCTGATGAGCGAGATTTACTTGAAAGTGAATCATGGTTATGCGATCTTGCGTTTTTAATAGATATTACACAGCACCTCAACATACTTAACCGGAAGCTGCAAGGGAAGGACTGTTCGTTACCAATAATGTTCAATTTGGTTTACGGATTTAAAGCGAAACTCTCCCTTTTTTTGACAAATTTGACTAAAAATAATATCGATCATTTTCCTACGCTTGTAGATATAAGAGGAAAACTAGAAAATACTTTGCCTGACATCTCGAAATATCAAACACAAATTCAATTATTGTTGCAGTCTTTTGAGAACAGATTTCAGGATTTTGAGAAGGACAAAAATAATATTTTGTTTTTCATGAACCCATTTTCAATCACTTTTAGTGAAATACAAAAATATTCATGCAATATCCAGTTGGAAATCACAGAAATTCAAAACCACTTTTCCTTGAAGCAGATATTTACCGAAATCGTATCATCACAACCACAGCTGCAGTCTTCAGAAAATTTATTAAAGTTTTGGAAATTAGTACCAAAAGAAGACTTTCCTGCAACGTGTGATCTTGCTTTGCAGATTTCAAGCAGATTTGGATCAACATATATTTGCGAAAAAGCTTTTTCTACTCTTACATATGTCAAAAATAAATATCGTAGTTCGTTAACTGCACCTCATATTTCAGATTTGATGTTGTTATCAACATCAGATTTATCACCAGATATTGAAAAATTATTAGCTAATAAGTCTCTTCATAGGTCTCACTGATGTTTTTTTTTAAATATTATAAAAATTAAAATTAAAACATGTGAAATTTAAAATGTTGTTTAATTTAAATATCTATCTGTCCTATCTAATTAAGTATCTATTGAAAATAGAATTTTAGATGAATTATAAGTGTAAGAAAGTCTTGTTCATAACATGGCCCGCCAGCTAAATGTAATTGCAATTATAGCTCGCTTCCAAAATAAATTGGGCACCCTTGAGATAGAGGGTCATTAGTTGTGATATCTGCTGGACTAACGGCGGTACCGCCGTTAATTGATTGGACGTTGGGATTATTAGACGATGTTTTTGATGAGTGAATAAGTCTGTCTTTAAGACTTATAACTTTGGTGGACGGGTCCCCCATTTTTATTTGATGAATTAATAATATCAACTGTTCATATGAGAATAGGAATAAATTATATAAGTATTGATATTACCTGAACACACGTAGAAAACACAGTATGCTTCGAAAACTAAAAATACGAGCTGCGATACGATAAGCGTGTTGCTCGGTCGAGAGTGCACACGTAACTGATCATGATTATTGTCCAGGTATAATTACGATAAACAATTTACCTAGCCTTTGTGGCTTTGTGTACCTAATAGTCGTGTTCATTTATTTCGGGAAACTGCATAGTCCATTCCATTACACCGTATCAGGTTATCGTTGTAATAATATTATTAATAACAAAATAAAAATAAAGCATTACATTTTATTTATAAAAATATTATACAAAATTATATCCAGATTTACAGATACATAAAAAACCAATAAAATAATGATTAGTTACGAAAGTTTATAAAATTTCTCTTAGAATAAGTTGTCAAAATTTAAATTAGTTGAAGAAAATTTCGAACCCCTGTAAATATTGTCGGCTACGAATTTCCACATCTGGATAACAGATACGTGTATTAGTCGAATCGTCTTGGAAGAAAAACTAAAAAAAATATCTTACGTATTGTTATACTTACAAATAAGGGTAGCGAAATACTCTCTTTAATATTCCATCATACAAAGATATTTAGGTTACACAGGAATAAGAACTTGATATTTAATGTTTTTATTAATTTTTAGATGAACATTCAATTCATTTTGCCGGGAGGCACGGTAATTAAATTATAACTTTTATTACTATCACTGTTCAAAATTTAACAGTTCTATGATATTAACGATTATAAAATCTACATACATTTTCTACTACAGACGATTAAACATTAAACCTTAAATTATATTTAAAATACAGTATAAAAATAAATTTAAATAATTGTATTCCCTTCAGAATTATCTCGTTTTAAAATATGTTGTATTTTTAGCTTGGGATTATTGTGTACACCTATGGAATAACATAACACCTGGTGAGTTAAAGTAATCAATATCTAGCTCATATTTGCAACAAATGCTTGTATTACATTGGAGGAATCATCAATGTTTTTATTTCCAATTCCTTTGAAGTATAAAAACTCAAAATCTAAAAAATGAAAGGGATTATGGACCTTGACTCTATGTACGTTTCATATGCTTCGAATTTGTGCACATTCCCATTTGTTCGACTGCGACTTCTAAAAGTACATACTAGTATAAATTAATATTAATCACCTTCTATGTAAAGATTCTAATATCAGAATTTAAAAAAGTTTAAATATTAGACAGTTGCAATACATGTTTATATTTGTGACACGAAGGATAAAAAAACCTAAAGTATTGGATAGTACGTGGTCATTAACTAGAATGCATCGCGAAAAATTGAGATTCTAGGATCAGCTAGTTGTACCATTTTTGAATATTTAAACAAAATGGTTCAATTGATTGAACATCACAATTAAGAATAATTGCCTAAATAATGCCTATTTTTTTCTTTTTGTTTATGTAGACCAATTTATGATGATGCCATACTTTTTTTGTGAAAGTAGAAGGAGTTATTATGGTTTGTAATAATTAAGAAATTACTAAAACTTATTATTCTTTCTACATACTTTGATATTATGAAAAAATTCATCTTTGTTAGATTTTTTTTTATTATTATGAAACATTGTAGGTCAACAATCTATTTCAACATTCAACTTTGTTGGTTGTTCATATAAATAGAAAAATTATCTATAACTTACATTTTTCCATTCTTATTTATGGTCGGAAAAGTAAAGATTTTTTTTTAGCTTATTAAATAAAAATCTACTAACAATTAGGTATTACTAAATTAATTTTACAATAGATATATAAGATACTTGAACAGAACTTAATTATGTAAGATAAATATAGGAAAAATTATATTTTATAAATCTTGATATGAAGAACAAGAAAAAAGAAAGATTAATATAAAATTACCTTAAAGTTCAAGAAGATAACTAAAATTTTCAGAATTATGTTTGTAACTGTTTTCCGATAAAAAATTAATTACATTGACTTTATACATTATTGCTATATAATGCTTAACGTTAATTTATTTATTTTTATATTCTGAATACCTATAGCTTGTCAAAGTAAGTATATTATTATTTAAAATTGTTTAAAAATATGAAATAAAACAACAATTTATTAATCTTCTATCTTATTTATAATCGTTCTACGACAATTATAATTCGCAACTTTTTTGTTTCCTATAACACAATTAACACAACAACTACTTTTAGCGTTAATAAATAGATAAATTATGCCTTAGATACATTTTTGGTATCATGGTTACACATAGTTTTCTTAAATGTATAAAAATCCTAATCCGAGTCATGGAACGCTATAAATTTATAATTACACTTATTCTATATTTGTATTTTAGTTGAGCTACAATATGCTAAATTTTCAGGTAAGATTATCAATTTATTATTCAGTTTGATTTTGTTTCATGTTAAATTGTTAACTTATTTCTTTATCAGTATAAGTCTCGATTCTGATTGGAACGAGAAATGTGTTGGTTTTCATTATGATGCGTGTTTTGAATTTTTTATTTTTATTTTTATATTTTTTCTGATCCGTAATTTAAATGAGAAGGGTGGGGTTGAATTTTTAAACATTGTGAACACTTACAACTTTTGAATAAATGTTTAACCTAGATTTTCTAGTAGTATGTCAATTGTACTGGTCTAAGAAGTAGGTATCGATTGGTAATTAAAAATAATATATATAAATAATAAAATATTGAACAGTTTCATATGATCTGCATAAGATTGTAGACTGTAGTATAAATGTTTTAAAATTATTAGTAAAATTAAAGGAATTAAAAGTAATAATAAAAAATAAAGGTTATACAGTACCAATGTTTTCGATATAACATTATTTAATTACAAGTCCTGCGTTTTTATGAAAATTATTTTATAAAAACGGATGAAATTCTTAGATCTAGTGATATATTTAGTACAATTTTTTTTACTGAGTATAAATAAAGTTTAATATTCTATTTATTTATTTTTTCATTGAAATGACTGATGGGTATTCATAAATGACTTGTCACTTGAGGGGGGTAAAATGCATGAGCATTCTAGCATATGTCTCCCACTTTTTCATAAGAAAATGTACGCGTTTTTTACAAAGAATGAGATGAATGGAGCTTACAGAAAATAATTAAGCAGAATGTTTTTTTTGAGATTTCACAGAAACAAAATATTTTATTGACTAAAAAGAAAATTAAAAAAAATCTTGCATCCATGAAATATAAGGAATTCGAATTTGATCGATACTGGTTGAATTCTTTGCAAAAAAGTTGCAAAGTTGAATTCTTCTCTGTTTTTCTCAATTATTTAGAAAACTTGATCAATTTTAAAATTGATACTCCGAAAAACCAAATAAACAAAATTTCCAAACAGAAATTATCCTGGTCGAAAACGTATATACAGATGTAAAAACACACATTATAATAAAACCAATACATCCCTTGTTTACCTTGGAATCTAAACTAAACGCGTTTAGGGTTCGAAGCGTAATACATTATTTTTGACATCATTACACAATATTCTTAAACAATTAAGCTGAAAAGTGTTTTTTCAAAAAAACTTAACCACTATGAAAAAAACCCATTTGAATTGCCTTAAATAATAACGTGTACTACTGTACTCGTATTGTAAAATTCCACTACTATACCATTTATTTCAATATTCATTCAACTTGAATATTATAATTTTTGAATTACTAAATAAATGATTATACCAAAATCTATTTCATAATGTAATCTGTAAAATGTAAAATACATCATATACTCGTAATGTAAGGCTATTTTGGTTATGTTATTGATATCAGATTATCAAGGTTGTAAATCTTGCTGGATATGTTTATCAGGATTCAGGAATAAAATTGTCTATTTCGAAACCAAGAAGTTGACATCCTATTTATTATAATATAATATTAATGTGTTATAGTACGGACTGATGGACAATATTATCATTATTGTAAGTTTATACGACATTATGTTTGTAATTTTACCCAGTGGCAAATCCTCGATAAATAATTGTTGTTATACATAAATGAGCTAGAAATGTGTGCAGAATTTAATGATTTATAGTTCTCAGGGACTCATCAAAACTTAGCATTAGAATTTCGAAATACCCTAGTATGGTTTTGCTATATCAGTCATTCAAATATACAATATTAGAGTGAATAAATTAATTCATGAATTTGGCTACATCTGAAAAAAAATGTGTGAAAAGTATATAAACAATATTTATGGCATTATTTATGGCATTATTTTATTTGGCTATAATCATACAAATAATAGTTTACCAATTCAGAAAAAATACAATATTTTTTAAAACACTATGTTAAACATGATGTACATATTTCTATCTAGGGGATATAAACAAAAAATACACCTTCGAATACGCCTATTTTCTATTAAGTACGTAAAATAATGATTAACTATTAATTTTGCAAATAAAGTGACCTTTAATTCATCCAAAATTGAAGTTCACATGTAATAAAGAATGTATTTAATTTAGACGTAATGGCCGATAATACTATAAAATAACTACCAAAAACCTGAAATCAATAACAAAAATGTTATTTTTTATTCACTTCAAGAATTATTTAGGAAATAATTTATATTATTTTTTAAGTTGTTCTTAATAAATATTAATTGAGTGTCCTGTAGATAATTATTATTTTATAACTAAACTAAAAATATCAAAAACGCATATGGACAGAAAATTGTTAATATTACCCTATTGTACAACAATAAAATTCACACAACGTATACATAAACACTAACTTATTATTTAGTAATTTCTATCACTCGTATAACCGGAGATCTTAACACTCCTTACCCTTAATGAGATATGTGGGCTAAATAATCCCCAATAATTCATACAACCGTTATACAAACTAAAAAATATTCTGTTAAATTCTTGTCGAATTAATTATCTGCTAACTTTTGGTCAACTACATTATACACTTTCTTTGCAGGACTTACAAATGTATACATTTTTCATTTTCAATGTTCATGCGTCTGTGTTTGTTACTCAATTTCGTTAAAGGTCAACATAGTACAAGTGAAGATTATAGTTTCCTTATAACAGTTATAACTAATAACCACTGCCAAAAAAAGTATTTGTGCTCATGCGGAAAGGCAAATAATGAGGATCGTTAACGTTTTGAATGTTTAAATTAATATTCTACTTTAAAAAAAAAATCATTCTTCGTTACAATACGCCTGTACTATTTTTAGCTCCTGTAGATTTTCTTTTTTGTGCCTACATAAAATTTAGCTAAGTCAAATAGATTTTCAGATGATTTATTTAAGTATAAAATAGTATTAAAATCATATTGAAATTATCAATTACAGTATGGTCACTTAAAATTAAAACGAAATTTTTTTTATTATTATGATTACTTCCATGACTTATTTTGTTTCTAAATAGGTTTTATGATTTATTTTGTTATAGATATATTATTAAAGTCACCATTTATTTACAAAAATTGAATATTATTCATATTTTATGTTATTCATTTGTAAAGAATTATGAATGTATTAACAATTAAAACTATCCAAAATGATTATTATTTTTTATTTACAAGTAAAATTATTTAAAATATTATTTTGTTCTTTATTCTCTGAATTATTAGTTTGTCATGGATATTATTTTTATTCATGATTTTGCTTTGTTTGCCATACATCCGTATCCTTATATTTATGGGTCGTCATTCTCCATGAAAATTATACTGTTAGAGTTAGATGTAAGAGTATATCATTTATTAGCAAATAAGTATGTTAGTCTCACAAGGGTCGAACACATATAAATAATATTTTTAATTTTTATTTTATGGTCTTTAGCTAGAGAAATGTTGACAAATTGGGGTAAGCTATTTATACAACTCCCAAGAAGTCTCTACTCAACGAGTTTCTTTTATAAAATGTCTTTTAATGTTTTTTTTATCTTATATGTTTTACCTCAGTTAGAAAATACGTACAACATATGAATGAAAGTTATTATTTTTTGGGTATGAATAATATCAAATTATTTCAAGTAAAACTGTAAAATTAAAAAACAATCAGATTTATTTTTTAAAATGTTATGATTTAATGGTTAACTCAAAAATTGAACTCGTATAACGTATACAATAAATGTACTTACGGTATGTGTTCTAAAGCATACCTACATTACTCTTGGTAACAACAAATTAAATAATGCTTGTTAGCTGATGAGTGATGACTAATATTTAAAATCGTTTTACACCTATTTTGCAGATAGAAGTAAGGTGAAAGATTTTAATTCTTTTTGTAAAGGTATGAATTTTTGTGATACATTTTTGTTTTACTTACAATAAATGATTTGATGTTGGTCACTTATCTTTAAGGTTATGCATTTTTGCATCTTAAATTTCAATATCATAGAAAACATCCATATCCCTCTTAATTTGTCAAGCCGTATTAACGTATTGACTGGCAGCCATTGAGCACTAATCCATCTGTTGCCACGACAAACTATGACACGATCAATATTCACCAGAGAAGACCTAACTCACAAATAAAAACTATTAGCACTTTATTAAACAAATTATCCACGTTTTCACGTCCGCCATCAAAGACTTCAATATTATTCTTATTGATGTGCAATTATTATACTTGTAAAATTATATTGTTTGACCTATGAACATTATAACTGACTAATGACTATATTTAAATATTATTTGGAAAATGGTTTTAGAAATAACTTACTTATAATGCTTATGTACTCAAATGAATGTTATAACCTATAACTGAAGTACAGACTAGAGGATTCATGCTCCTCCTTCACTCAAATCAATTTTTTAAACAAATAACAGAAGGATTTCCATTTTTGAAAAATAATTATAAGTCACCAGTACCTATAGCTTTTTATACTGTTATTTATAACAAATATTGAAGCTCTCTTTAAAGCATTAAAAACTTAAATGTTTTTTAAGCACACTTTAAACCATTCGGATGGAAATATTTGCAGAATATTCGTAGCCGAATTGAAGACAAATACTTAACAATCCATTTTATAGTTTATACAATTTCGAGTGCATATTGTTTAAATAATTTGACTATTTTTTGTTATAATATAAAGTATTGTAGGAACAAATACGGTCTAACATATAATTTATTTACGGTTGTGTACATGTTTAAGGTCGGAAATAACCTACAAGTTGGAAATATACAAGAGTAAATCTGTAATTGGTAAACTGGTTTAAATATTTTTTATTGATTAATGATGACGTACATTAGCAGTTATTCCCAGAGATCCCGACCATATCTGAGAATGTATATTATACATTTCACATTTTCGCATAGTCGGTCAGGTATAAAGCGTAAGCAGTAGGCGCAACGTCCATATTTAACTCGGTAGATATATGATACAGTCCACAACCCAGTCTTCTCGCAATAGTAGTGAATACCCAATAGTTCGGAATTGACTTTCGAAATGTTTTCAAAATACAGAAGTATAAACTTAATATTTTGCAATCCATGTTGTTAGCCAATTAATTGAAAAATATATTGTTTTTTTAATTTTAGATTTAAGTGCGTTAGAAATATGAAAAACAGATGGCCTAATCAATTAATGAAGTTCAGATGATTACATACATAAATAATACTTTTTAAATGATAAATAGTTTTAATTGTTAATAATATAAAATAGTTTGAATACCCGGTTTGTTTTGTATTTTATATTTATGAATTTATGCTTTTAACTAATTTTTATTGTTTTAAAACATGTGCACGAATTATATAATTTTCAAAAGAAAGTCGACACTTGATTATAGCAAAATAAAGATTAATTTAAGTATATAATTTATCTTTTATAAAATCCACTTTTTCTAATTTTATTAATTTTTCAAATACATTGATTTATTGGTATATGTATGTAAGGATGCGCGTGAAATTGGAAGCCACGTCTACGAGTTTATTATTATTATTTATTTGACTTTTATTAAAATATAATTCACTAGCAAAGTGAGGGTCTAGGACCTAGGTGCACACACAATAAGCCCTAACCCACCTTAAAATAACCTAAAAATTCCCAAAAAAATAGAAAAGAAAAAAATTATACTGTAAAATTATAATTTCTTTTTTTATTTCGTAAATTACCTTTAAATCTTATTTTTAAGCTGTACAATCAAATTAAATAACAAATATATAACTCAGATTTCTGCTATGTTTAATAATTGCTCTTAAATTTAAAAAATCACCTAATAACACCTTTAAAAAAGACGAATTGCAAAAATACTATACTAGGTATAATATTATGTACTACTCGTATATACATGAGACTAAATCTCCTAGCTTTGTTTATTTCTTTACCTTGTTTATAATGTATATAATTTATAATGTAGGTAGTAACCAGGGGCGTATACAAGGGGGGTTTTAGTGGTTCTACCCCCTCCAGAAATTTCAGAAAAATTATTAAATACATTTTATTATTTATTAGTTTAAAACGTTTCGATTTAATATAATATATAGGGATACCACGCAGCCTGCGTTGCCATCATAATATGACTTACAATCTCATTTAGTAGCTCGATCACTATCGACAATTGTACCACTACAATATTTTCTCTGATTGTGAAAAAGCAATGCTTGAAGGTGATATTATGCCTATTATGTTGTCCAGAACAGGAGGTCGGCAAACTTGTCGGTATAACACGCCAGCCGATTCACCAGAACAATACTATAAATGCACTATTTTTTTGCCACTATTGGATCATTTTATTCTTCAACTAGAAGAAAAGTTTTCAAAACATCATCGTATAATAATGTCCACTTTACAATCGGTAATTCCTAAGTACATAACTCAAAATACTACATATTTAAAAAAAATTAAGGAATGTGCACTGTTTTACAAACCATTATTACCTTATTTTGATACGTTTGATACTGAGATTATAATCTGGCAACACAGTGGCAATATCTGATGATGATCGTCCAAAATGTTCATTAATAATTACCTTAAGTCAAATGTCTAGCGATTACTATCCAAACATAAAGTGCCTTTTAACAATATTAGCTACTTTGCCTGTAACCACTGTAACTGCAGATCGTTAATTTTCAACATTGCGGAGACTGAAAATGAGAAATAAATAGTACCATAATTGAAATTGTGTAAATTTCATGTTAGGTTATAGGTTAGAAGTTAGATTATACAAGTATAAAAATGTATAACCAAACCCAACCCCCCCCCCAAAAAAAAAAAATTTTTTTTTGTGTACGCGCCTGGTAGCAACGTTGCAAGAAAGTTAATATTATTTTTAATAAATTCAATAAATTCAACTCGCACAATTGTTCGCCTAAATAGGTACTGTCCTTTAATACCACGTGATATATTATCATGTTATTTTATATGTAAATATTTCTTTACTCCCAACAAGCAATATATTTAATTCTTAGAATAAGACTCTTATTACTTTTCCTTAATATTATAACTTATAAGGTACGAAAATCCAGGTACTTTGGCCACTTAAAAGGTCTTGGTACATGGTTGGTGGAGGTATCGCAGCAGGTTTTAGAAAATCATGTTACAGAACAGCGGTTCCCAATCTTTTACGACAACGTCTTTGAAAAAAGTTTAATTTCGAGGAACTTCAATTGCCAGGATCTCAAATATATCTTATTCCAGGGTACCAACACTCTCTTTTTATTTAATATTGTAAGTGTATGGACAGATTTTCATAGTTCAAGCTGGCACAGTGGCACATGGCATTTTCTCATCTGTGATTCCCTCACATTGCACAGCAACATTGTAGTATTGATACTCGTATTTATAACAATATGATAAAATGGTTTAATAAATAAAACAATATAATATATCCCGTGGAATCCAGGGGTTCCGTAAAACACACTTTGGGAATGACTGTTTTAGAATGTTAAATTTTAGAATACCAAGTTGTAGGAAATCAATGTCTTGGAAAATAAAACTTTTAGAAAATCAATGTTTAAAAAAATAAAATTTTTAGGAACATTTTTTGTTATTTATTTCATACGGATACATTGAAGAGCTTATATTTTTTGCGTATAAATTAAAAAAATTGAATAAATAATAATAAATAGTTAAAATAATTAGCAATAGCTCCCAAAAATTCGTTTATTATTATTCATTATTGCAGGGATTATAGAAATATGTACAATCGGTGTTTCTTTGTGTAACTGCCCATTACACCGGACTACCGAAACCTTTCCGCGTCTGTTACTCAGATGTATCCGCTATTTATAGAAAATCGAAGAACTTTATTGACTGGGCTGTGCCGGGACCTGAATATTTGTCCACTATTTAGAGGTTTCCGTTTAGAGAGGTTTCACAGTACGACGAGCAAGTCATTTAACAATAAACTGCAACATTCTTGGATCGTGAGGTATTGAGGTAGGTAGCTCTTTCAATTTGTCTCAAAACTCGAAACTCTTGGAGACTCGATTGCTGCCCACGGGATCCACGAGCACGGCGTCGATAACGTCCGGCCTTACGGTGCTTTGGTGAACGTTGATGAACGTGTGCGATCGCTGTCGGATACCCACGAGCTCGAAGTATTTGACGGTCAGCGCGAATATTCCGTTTTCGTTGCAAAAATCTACAATATGTCAAGCCGTATACCTTTTTGTGTTCACGGTACATTTTTAAACAATACATTTTAGCAATATAGTACGTACAACTTACAATGTTTGCTTGAAAACTAAAATTTATTTATTTTTATTTAAATTTAATTTATTTTTATGGTTTATTGTTAATATATTATTATTACACAATTAACAATATAATGTGATATTTGTCTTTGATTGTTTTTCGTAATTCGACTTTTACTAGGACGAATTAATGACTGTAGTGGCACTCAATTTATTATTCTAGCTCTAGGAGTGTTTCTCGGTTTCTCCTATTTATTATCTTATTGTTTATAATCTTAATTAACCGATGCTACTACTCCAAGTTCAGTATTGAATCCATTCGGAGAAAACTTTGTGAAGTCTTCGTAGTATTTCAGAATGTGAGCAATGTTCGTGGTAGGTGAAATACTTTTAAAAATCGAAATAAACACAATACATTGTAATAATGCACTGCACATTAATTATTGTACTGAATTGTGTGAATTTTGATATTATTTAAAAATTGTTATTGAATGCAAAATGTGTCTGCATTTGGCATATTAATAAGAAATGTAAGTGTAAAAGTTTAACTTCACAGTGAAATTCAAGATGCCATAATAGTTGCCATAATAATCATGTAATAATAAATAAATCTACTCTAATGCTCAATTTTTCAAGAAATATGATCAATTTAATTTCTAGTCATTGACTCAATCATTTAACAGAACAAAACTTTAAATTTAAATTTTTTGTTATATTATTACTTAACTTATTCGTTTAACTAATTGTATGGATAATGTTAATTATTGGTGGATAAGATCAAACATTTAGAAATTAGCTAAAAGTGGCAGCGTTACTTGTGATTAGCCACACTCCTGACACGAGCCATAACATATAAATATATCACATTCATAGATACAAAAAAAAAAT
This sequence comes from Periphyllus acericola, assembly GCA_949715065.1. Lineage (NCBI taxonomy): Eukaryota > Metazoa > Arthropoda > Insecta > Hemiptera > Aphididae > Periphyllus > Periphyllus acericola. Next base: position 40,406,301 of record OX454266.1, read on the forward strand.
ACTCCAACAATTTTCAAATAATAGGTATTGCATTCATATAATTTATTGTCAAGATAATTATAAAATAGCCGTACACATTTAAAAACTTACGGTCAGATTGAACAATTTGTTAATACTACATTAAGTTACAATTACAACAAAAATAATACATTTAAATTAAACTTTATAATAAATATTCAATTGGAACATAGATTTTGTGCAAGGAAATGCAGACTAGATATAAAAATAATCAATCACATAGTGAATTTTTTGAACATAACATAGACAATTTAAACCAGTTACATTTGTGGTTAGTCTTTCTTTTTGGTATCTACTTTTTCATCTTTGTTATTTTTGAATGCTTTTGTAGTGTAATCAAATATTCCTCCAAAGAATAGTGCACATATTAAATTTTCAAAAGGCAACATTGGCTCATGTATACCCAAAATCATTGAAGAAAATACCTGAAAACAATTGAATGTATCATTAAAACATTTACATTATTGTTAATATATTCTAAAATATAATGCACTAAATAAAGTACAATGTAAATCACTTTAAATTTCTAATGTAAAGGATGATATAATTACAACTTAATTATTGTACCTTATATATGACTATATAAAGTTGGCATAAATAAAGCATGCACTTAAGTCTACATTTAGATTAATTAGTCTGTACATCTTAAGATCTTATCCTTAGTTTTTTACTTAATTTTATTGTATATATTTTATGTATAAATCAAAAAATTGTATCATAAATATTAAGAGCATTTATTACTTTATATTATTTATTTTAACATCTCATTTTAAGAAATGTTTGCACATTTTATTGAATATATATCAATTGTAATTGATTTCTTGCTTAACTGTCAGTTTGCAAGTTGCAACGAATAAATAAAAAAAATACTGTATCACAGCTCAGTGATAATATAAGAAATGCAAATTTACATAATTATCTTATCTAACGTTGTATATGATGTAATATGGTTACATAATTATAATAAGAAATATAGTCTCTGCAGTCTGCTCTACTAAAACATGCAAAATATTATCTTTATGCCCTCTTAAATAAAATTTTACTTTGTGTGATTAAAGTAATTCTTTGAATAATTTTGATTTTATTTTTTCTTTGATCCACCAAGCAAATTAAAATGTCTAATATTAAATAATAAGTACCAATGTTTAAACTATTTACTTAATTTAATTTATACCTTAATGATTATATTTGCATATTTTCTCTCTTTTTTTTTCAAGTCACCAACATTATAGATTAAATTTAATCTATGCTTACGTTTACTTGTAATATTTATATTATAAATTTGCTGTAATCATTGCCACACAAGTTCTAATCACTTATTTATACAATTAAGTATTATTAATTATTTTTATAATAATATACAGAATTTGAATGTGTTATAATAAGATGCTTAGGTGGTTAGGTTAAAAAGTCTAGCAATAAGTCTAGATTAAGAACACGCTACACCCGTATGTGTAGTATTCGTCTTACAAACGTAATACATAGCAAAAACTGTTTTGCATGGGAAAAAACCAAGAAGGCTACAGTCATAACTAAAAAACGAAATTTTCACCACCATAATAAAGGAGCACTTTAGCTGTGAAATATTGTTTTTTTTTCGATATAACTTATACTAAAAAATTTATTCAAGCTTATAAATAATTGATTTTGAAACAATAACTTTTTTAAAACAGTTTTTGTTATGTTTTACATTTGTAAGACGAAGACAACACATATGGGTATAGTGTCCTCTTAATATTAATATGTTATGAAAAACTGATTTAGTACTTTTTAACACTTAAAAATTGTAGAAACCTATTTAAAAAGAAACTCATACTTTTTGTGTTCCGAAATAAATTAACACAAACTTAATATTTACAGAAATAATCTCTGTTTTATCTTGCATATAAGTTAGGGATAATACCTTTATATCATTAGCTGTGATTATCCAAGATACTATGTATGTGGATATGTTATCTTTCTTAAATTTAATTTTAACTCATGAAACTTATTTTATCTTATAGTACTACTGGCTACATCAAATATTTCTAAATAAATAATAAATGGACCCATATAATAAACTGAACAAACCTTAAAGTATATGAAGAAACCGATGACAAAAACATAGACAAATGCATGTGGAGCAGATATCAAATCACTTTTAATGTCAAGTACAAACACCACAGATGCTATAATACATGCTTTGGTAGTACTGTAAAGAATAAAATATATAAACACATCATAATATATTAAAATATAGTTATGGTTATATGTAACATGCATGTGAAATTGGTAAATTTTGAGGTATATCATATATTTGGAACATGGTTCATTAGAGTTTTACAGAGAATTTGTAGAAAATGGTTTATTTAGACAACAATATTGTTCTCCAAAAAAATATTAATGCTATTGATTGTTATAGAAAAATTATCTGTTGATTAAAATAATCAATTTACACCATGATCGAAAACATGCAATAATATATGATATACAGAGTCGGCCTGGCTACAGCAGGGGGGAAGGGATTCCAGCCTCAGCCCTAGGTGTATTATAGTTTATGGGACCCCCGTTCATATAACATGACCATATATCAATATGTTTAATATTAAATTCTGCAAAAATAAAATGATTAAATTATATTTATAGAAGAACATTGGAAAAATGTTGACTATTCAATAATCTACGTATCGATTTTAAAAATGTTATAATACCATCAACCCAAGTAACCAGTGAGTTTTTTTCTAAATTAAAAATTATAATTATAAGCTCAGGTAAGATCTCTTTCAAAATATTCAAATATAACATCCATGTAAATTTCAATAGCAAAAAATATAGCCAAGAGTGTGAAAAATGAGAATATAGTCTTATAAGAATGGCATACAAATTCATCTACTGAACTAAAACGACTTCTTCAGTAATATGTAAAAATGTTATTTGTTGTTAACATAACTTTATATTATAAATAACATATAATCTTGAATTTAAAATATATATATATATATATGTATACATTTTATATACAACACTAGATTTTAAAATAAATAAATTTAAGAGATAACATTAAGCTCTTCTTTATTTATTAGTTTTCCTGAAGGTCACTGGGCCCTAGGAAAAAATGGTTTGTCCCTATAGTAATCAGGCCAATCTCGAGTAAAAACACAAAATAATAAGAATATTTTACGTACAAACTGGGTTGTAATGTTTCAATAGATGTAGGTGTCCATACTCCTCGTAGCAGTCTTTCGATAATTTTAGTAAATGAAGCACCGTTTCCTGTAATAAAAAAAATTATACAAATTTCGATTAATACCAATTTCACATCACACTAAACACATTGATAAGTCGTAATACCTTTAAGGGTTCCAACTATAACCATAATGATGTACGCATTGGGATAGAGTTTGGCAGCATGCAATACACCATCGTGGACTTTTTTGCAACTGAAAATGTATTACATAAAATCAGCTATTAGCACAGAAACAAGACAAGCATAGGAATGTAGTACGGTGGCGATTGATTCATACCGGTAAATCTCTTTCATAACAGAAAAGACCAACTTCACGGGCAGAAACTTTGAAACACTGTATCCAATGTCAAACGGTGTGTAAAATACTAAATACCTGGGGAAAACAATAACATGATGAAACTATTGGGTACAAGACTATAAAGCCGAACTGAATTACCAGACTGCTGTAGCGATCACAAGCTGTTGGGTGTTTTTGAGCGGTGCTAGAGGAGGTTCACCGAGTAATGCAGCACTCAGCATGCCACCGGCAAACACGACCAACATTGTCGACAACCAGCACGATATGGGGTGCTTGCGAGAAAAGGCCAGCGCTCCTGCGGAACGAAGGTGATCACATGAAATCGTAGGTATGTCGAGATGAGTAATCATGGACAACGTGTGTGGTGGTCTTACCCGGTCCGAGGTCGTCGCGCACGTGAAGCGCGCACAGAACGCTGTGGGCCACGTCGAAGTACGGGTACATCTTCCACTTGGTCACTTGACTGGCGAAATCCAAAAACGACTCGGCGTCCATTTTCGATGCTGATGCGAACGTACGAACGGTGTAAATAACGTCAATAGCTCCGACACGAATGCAGACGTTTTCACTGCGAGGCGCTCGTCGTCGTCGTCGTCGGGAGGTTCCGTGCGAAAAGGTTGCCGGCCCCAAGTGCCGCAGAGCGTGTGCCGGTGGACCGCGGTATAGGATAATTATAGCACTGCGCCCGGGCAAGTCTTTCGGTGTAAAAATAAATCGCGCGACGGACGGCCGATGAGCGCCGCCCGAGGTGGAAAACTGTTGCCGGCACACGGACGACAAACGATCACACGTAGGTATAACGGTGTATGTTTATGTATTTTTGTAATTATAAACACACGCGCACGTAAACTTATCTGGCTCTCCGCCTCCCACCGGCCACCACCCGTTCCCACCGCCCCGACGACGCGACTCCCAGCACTCGCAGCACCGAACGTTCGGTGTACATATGGCGCGCGCTCGGTACGGTTACCGCCGTTATCAGTATTGTGTTATCACCGCGCGTCGCCGCCGCGTGTTCGCAAGCGGATCACGATTATAGATAACGATATCGTAAAATGCGATCGTAGCGCCGGTCACGGAATAACACCAAATGTTCCGTTTCCGTTTCCGAGACCAGTGATCGCAGCAGATTCACAGGTATAATAATACAGTAAAACCTCTGAATAGCGGACACTCACGGGACCGACCAAATTGTCCGCTATTGGGAAAAATTGATAAAATAATATGTATGTATTTATGTCTGAAAATTTAAATTTTATTGACTTTTTAAACATTTATTTATCATTACATAATTTATTATAATTAGACGTAATAAAATATGTTATACTAAATTACTTATTGAAAAAAAAAATCTGAAATTTTAGTTTTGTTTTTTTTCTTGAATTGCAATTGACTCAAAATTAGACTGGCGTTGATTAACTAGTGACAATGAAACTGCATCACTCTTATTGAGACAAAACGTCTTCACTGAAGACTCATCAGCCTATTCGCTAACTGTAATGCTTCTTTGAGCGTTATTTTTTCTTCATCTACACCGTCTGTACTATCTTCTTGTTCCACGTTATGACTTTCATTCTCACTCGTGCCATCATTGATTATGTCTTTAATGTTCAATGATAAGTCTTCGGTTTGTAAGCATTCATCTATTGACGAATAGTCTTGCGCATTTGTTGCACATATTGTTGAAACTAGTTTCGATAACTCATGTCCATTATTTAGATATATTTAAACACTTCGGACTACCTAAACCTGTCCGCGTCCGTTATTCAGAGGTTTCCGCTCTTTAGAGGAGCTTTATCTATTATTTTCAACGGGACTATGCCGGGACCGGAAATTTTGTCCGTTATTGAGAGGTGTCCGCTAATTAGAGGTGTCCATTAAGAGAGGTTTCACTGTATATGTAACAGGTACCTAAATCTGTTTCGATTCCTTTGGGAACAAAATAATAACTTTCCTAACATTTAAATAATAAAATGTAATTTATAAAAACATCCCGACAAAAACACTCCGTGTAAAACAAATGCTATGTGGAAAAAAACTTAAAAAATACCGCTTTAAAATGAGTGATATGAGATATAAGTGAATAGTCTAATCATTAAGAATTGTTAAAATTGTATTTTATACTGATTAATCCAAATTTAACATAAATCAGTATTCAGTGACGTAATTTCAATTTTTTGTAGAGTTCAGGGTAGTCGGTAAGGTTTATTATTATTTTGCCGACTCAAAGTTTGTTTTACGTCAACAGTCAGACGCTTGTGGGTTAAAATTTTGGTGGGTGAAAATTCGTCTGTATTAATTAAATTCTAAACCGAATACACTTTAATGACTCGTTTAAAACGAGCAAGATGTTTGATAGGCACAATACATTAAAGTTTGATACGCTTACTTTAATTTTATATATTATATAATATGTATACTTCACAATGCATTTTAAGTATACGTTTTAAAGTGTATATCATTTATTAGAATTAATATTTTCCTTTTTTATGCATTTTTTATATTTGATGGAAAATTTGTATATTTAATACCTATTAAGGCATATATTGCATATTTTGACATTTTTTAATGAATATTTTATTGAATAAATATTATTATTGGTCATTAACATCCGAGCTCTACTAATAACCAATTATTGTTACTGTTGAGAATAATGATCTACTGAAAAAATAAAAATAAATACCATAGTGCACCGCACGGGAACTTGTCAATGCGTATTATTTTCACTAAAATATTCAATATTCATACGTATAATATTATTAGTACATATACCCCTTTTATGATTTTAAAACGGCCGGCAACATGATAATTTAGTATTACACTCGAACTCCTCCACAGTCACCCCCGCACGCGACGGTGTAATTAAGATAAAATATCAATGAACATAACGCAGGTCAGCTGTAATCTATATCCACAGCAATTATAGCAAATACGGCGTAGTTTAATTTCACGGACAATTTTTTTATTCAACTTTTGACATCCAGGCATCCAGCCGGCAACAAAAGTATTTCTACAAACTCATGTACAATGCGAAATGTATTTAGCCACCGATTACACCATAAGTTCTTCAACGCTACTCGTTATGGTAATATGATGTTTACAGATAAAACTTTATCTACGTTTTGTTGATTTAGAATTCATATTTTCTTAGCCAAAACAATTCTCTGAACGTTTTACAGCTAAGTGTTTACTGTTTTTCTCGGTCGAACGCTCCAGCCTAATATGACCACCACTAAGCATAATAATTTATTGTACATGTCCGTAATTTATCAGAATAAATTGTGAAACTTGATCATTGACATTTGACGTGACGTGTGATGTGCCGATGTATGTCGATTGTCGGTGTTGTAAACGATACTGATTTTAATCGAATTATTATGCACACAATAACAAAAAAACTCAGACGACAGGTCTCAGATTGCAGTACATATATAATGTATATGATGGTGATGGGGACTTAAATTGTTTTAACAAATAGGTATCTATTTTCATTATAGACATAGACGCAATTTGGGGGTGCTTAACACTCCCAAAGTCTGTATGAGCACCCCCAGATCGTTAGTTGCGTTATTAAACTGTAATGATACGAGTACGTTGGTACCTATGTCATAGGTACTCAGACATTTTTCGTTTTATTAGTTAAATTGACTTTATTCGTTTATATGTTTTCATAATCATAAAAATTACAAGTCAGAATAACAATTATATAGATAGGTTATGTTGTAATAATAAAACATGGGTACTTGGATGTTTCGAAGAAAGTCTGTATGGCACGAACTACGAAGTCGATAACGATTATGCAAAATAGAAATTTGGATTTGGATTGAAATAAAAAAAGTGGTAACTGAAGACGTTTCTCCAAACATGTTTAAATTTATTCAAGTAGGATTATTTATTCATGTAAGCTCGGATACTTCCAAAAGGTTTTTTTCCTATATGCGCCGCGTAAAGAATTGGTTTTGGACAAGCATAGGATAAACTTACCGATTCGGAAATTATTAATATTAAGAGGGATCTGAGTACTTGAATTATTAAAGAAAAAATTATAAACAAATTTAGTAAATGTGCACGACGCATACCCTCAATGTAATTAATATAATGCATAATATTGTTATAAATATATGTACAGGATGTCCCACCAGGATTTACACATCATCAATCAAAATCAAATTCTATTTTCTTATGAGCATCCCTGGACAAAAGCAATTTTGTTGAAAATAGTTTGGTAAATACATATAAGTAAATTATTAAAGAAGTTACAAAATCAACTTTTTATTTTATGACTTTTATAGATTTCTAAGATAGCCATTTTATAGGACTTATTTTTCTGAAAACGTTGATGGTTCAATTTTCATTTATTTCATCATAATTTTTCTAGTTTACAAGAAAATAGTTTACACAATTTTAAATGATAATAACATTATCAGCAAACTATATCGGAAAAATGACGAGGTGATAATAAATTATATTATTTCTTTATAAACTAAAAAAATGATTAAAAATCATGAATCCAATGAAAACTGAAAGTTGAACCGTCGACATTTCAGAAAAAGAAGCCCTATAAAATGGCTATCTTTTCCAAAAATTGTGAAATAAAAAATTATTTTTTCAACTTATTTAATAATACACATTACACATATTTACCAAACTATTTTCAACACATTTTTCTTTGGCTAGGGATGCTCATAAAAATAACACTATTTGATTATCTCTATAAACACGGGAGAATTCACTCTGTGTAAATCCCGGTGGGACACCCTATAAAATAATATAATACATTAAAAAATGTTAGATTAATATTTCTATAAAAATATCTATATTGTATAATATGAAAATTTAATTAGTGTTTTATTTTTTGTAATTCTATTAAAATTAAGTTATAAAATAACAAACTTTTTATTTATATTATAGTTTAGGAAGTTGATTGGAGTAATGCTGGCGTATGAACGGAAGCAGTCGAGCCCTCTCGGGTTACTTTTATCCACATAAACCTTAGCACCCCCAAAAAATTTAACCCAAATCGCTCCTATGATTATAAATTATAAGTACGCTATAACACTACTAACTTTTTTCGTAATTTTACAAAAGTTTTTCCCAATTTATTTATTATTATATTATTATATTATCCCCAACGCACCAACCAAACAACATTTGTTATCGTAAACTATTTCTCGTTTTGATAATCCGAGTCATGCATTGATTTGGTGATAAAGGGTATTAGTGAAAATGTAATTTGGTAGAAATGAGTAATGGTGGAAAAGGAAAAAAGTACACTTTTGGTGGAAACGTATTAATCCCCATTCCTTCCATTCAGTTTTTAAAAAACACACCAGTACCAGGTATCTACATTTTTCGCCTTACTCAGAATCTATAATACAAAATTAAGTGCTTGTAATTTATAATCTCGAAACAGTAAAGATATATAAGGCATTTGTATTTTAAATTTGCTGACTCGATATAAATTTTAATGTATAATTGTATATTTGCATCTATAATATACATACATTAAATCAATAACAGTTAAAACATGCAGCCTGAAGTGGATAACTTAAATTGAATAAATACATATTTGCTTGTTGTGATTCATAAACTATAAATATTGTGATTTGATAGTATCTATACTTGATCCAATTATTACAGTAATGACATAATGAGTGAGAAAATAAATCTTGACAGCATATTAATTCTGTGACTATCACGATGACCTTCTCTGATGAAACCTATTTAGCTAACAGCAAGTATTGATGAACCTATACGACCTATGGTCATCAAACAGCCGTCTCACATGAATTAATTAAATTAACAAGCTCGTTAATGTTCCTACAGATTTATACTTCTAAAAAATAAAAATAATATATGTAGGTACCTATAGCTTTTAATTCGTTTTTAAAAATACAGTCAATATTCATGAAATATCAACAATCAGGCCGGACGGTCATACATTTTCTACCGTATACTCGAAGACAACTATAGGTACTATGCGAAGCCAATTTTATTTAATAATAACTCGTATTAGTCATATATAGTTTAATTATTTGTTATATTATCAGTTATAACTTATAAGTATTGTTCATTAGTTCGTTGTTCTTGTGTATACATTAAATTATAATAATATGCATTATTGATTAATCACATGAGTATAGTATAGTTTAATCGTTTAATATTATCATGTTATCCTCAGCATAAGAACTATCTTTCATGTGTTCTATCCGAGCGTTTAAAGTAAGTAGAACATTTTCTTAAAAGAAAGTCTGTTGTATTTTTTTTTAACCAACAATCATTTACATTGTAAAATTTTTAAATAAACAGTAAGAATTTCTACATACACCAGTAATAAGGCATGAGATTATATAAGATATAAGATATAATTATTATTATTCGCTCTATCTGTACTCTGCAGTACTTCCTCTTAAGGGGAAATAATTTAAAGGGAATCTGAGTGAAACGAGGAATGTATTGGTATGATGTATGTTTCTTTTTCTTGTGTTTGTGTACACGATTTCGACCAAAAAGGATTGCTCCAATGTATATACAAACCTGGTACTTTTCTGAAAGGAATTTTTGTCTTGAAGATGTTTTTTCAATTTTTCGACAGTTTTCTGAATAATTGAGAAAAACAGAAAATAAAAATGCATATAACTTCGATTGAGACCGAGAATTGAACCCTGCACCGTCAAGTATTTTTCGTCATGCACGATTCACTTGTTTATTTTTCATAAGATTTTCTTTACTTGATTGTTATTTTAGGAATATTAATCGTAGTTACTCGAAAAATACATGTATTATATTTTATCATCAATATTATATTATAGAGTACTAATATTAACATTTAATAGACATTTCATAATTTTCGTAATATTTTAATGAAAGTAACATGTACACATGTGCTGTTATAGGCACTTGAAATATTTACGATTAAATTTTGAACCTATATATTATTCAGAAATGTTGGTCTACTATACTATATCATCCGTCTTGAGAAATATAAACTGGTCTACCCGACCTCTTTCAATCAGAATCCTGTTTTCGAGTGCAAAGATATGCTGGTTTTAAGTTTAAAATACCCATCCCTGTACATGCACGTAAACTTGAAGTCTAATCCGACCTAGGAGTTTCATGCGTTTTTATTTTTAGAATCGTGCAAAACTCCAAGGTTGGGTGAGACTCCACGTCAGGTTAAATTCAAGAATAAGTGAATGATTCAGTTACATTGGTTTTTTAAACTTGAAACCAATATACCAATGCTCTCGGAAAAAAAAGATTCTGAGTGAAAGAGGTCAGGAGGATCAGTTTATATTTCTAAGAATGGTTGTTATTATATAGTAGTAGAACAAAATTTCTTAATAAGGAGTATTCGCACATATAATGTTTAACTTTTGCGAAAAGAAAAAGGCATCTCTAATCCACAGTCTTATTAAAAATCTTGTATTTTATTTTCAAATTGAACGTTTTATGAATTTTTAACTACCTACAAAAATGTTGAGGATATTCTTCATTCTTGTCGTTATATTATTCACACAAATTTATACTTTTAAAGTATTTTGGTAACGGAAATTTTTTTTTCCTTTTAGGGTTAAAACTTGAAGTATCAAAATATTGTTGCATAATCTATAGTCCAGAAGTTCTCAAACTGTGGTACGTGAAAGGCCGCGGGAAATAAGTCAATTAATAACATAATAAACAATAATAATCGACATGCACCGAATACACGTAAAATATAGATAAAATTTGATTATTTTATGTATATATACTCTTATATTAGTATTTTATGTTTTATTTGCTATTTTATATCATTTTTATATCAAATATTTTCTCTTCGGTTGTTTACTTTATTCATATAAGTCAACGTAAATAGTTGTGTTTACGTCTTTAAATATCTACGTTCTTATTTTACTTGCGCATATAATAATTACAATTTTCAACGTAGGTACATTATTTTATATCAGTACTAAAAAAAGTGGATAAATAGCTAAATAGAGCAAAATACAACAAATCTTCATCTGAAAACTGTTCAGTAAATTCTACTTCAAAATCGGAAAGCGCAAGTCAAGATGTAAATAATCCCATGAAAATAAGAAAATGTTTAAGAAAATATGATCTTGAGTAGATGCATTAATATTGGTTTCACGGTCATAGACGTAAGCAACAGTGGCGCAACCAGGGGGGTGGACTCCGGGTCTGGACCCACCCCTTGGCACGTATAATAGTAAATTAATTTCATTTTCTCAATAAACTTGAATAAAAATTAAATTTATAAATATAAATTGATTTTTCGACTACATAAATTAAGTATTCATTGTAGTTCTCATAACCTTAATCTCTCAATATCATATTCTTGTAATTTACCACAAATCAGAAATACTATGGGTACCATTGAAAGTATTTACTTATTTTTTAATACACCTAAAAGACAAAAGTTTTTCACTGAACAATTAGAAATGTTTAAAAAAGAAGAAAGTATGAAAGAAGATGGTTGTCATTCAAATAAAGAAAAACTAAAACGTCTTTGTCCAACCCGCTGGGTAGATAGGTTATATAAGTGTTTTTTCTAAGATTTCTTTTTTTTTTTAGTTTTTGGATTTTGAAATTGAAATTGTGCATTTAGGGTGTTAATTTTTTAATTTTTAACAACAAATTGTTCATGATAGATACAAAAATGATCGGGACGAGTTTACAACCGACCTTTTTTATTATCCTAAATGTCCGGGCCGAGTTTACAATCTACCTATTTTATAACCTAAAATTTCCGGGCCGAGTTTACAATCTACCTATTTTACTACCAAAAATTTCCGGGCCGAGTTTACAACAAAAAGGTAACCGCGGGCCTGTTTACATTTGCCCGGGTAGATCGTCATAGTTCTGTTGAAACAATATATGATTTTCTACCTGTCATTGTGAATAGTTTGGATGAAATGATTACATGGCCGGATAAGGATGGAGCAACGAAAGCTAACCAAATACTTTTAACATTAGGAACTTCAGAATTCAACATAAGTCTATCTGTAATTATTAAACTATTTCAGTATACTAAACCTCTTAGTGTTTACTTACAAAAGAAAAACATTGACTTGGTTGAAGCTATTAATCATATCAACACTATTTAAAATGAATTAATGAATATTCGTGAAAATGCTGAAATAGTCTTTAGTGGTTTGTTTAAAAATCTTATTAAAAGATCAAATGAAATGGATATTGAAATAAAAATACCAAGACTTGCTAAAATACAAAAACATAGAAATAATTTTTCTACAGAAAATCCTGAAGATTAGTTTAGAGTATCTGTTTTTATTCCATTTATTGATTCTATAATACAACAATTAAATTATCGTTTCAGTAATCATAAAGAAATAATATCTGGTTTTCAAGTATTGATAAATCCATGTGCTAAAAGTGATCTTCATCATCTTGTAAAATATTATCAAGAAGATGTTGAAAGTTATGAAAAAGTTGTATCTGAGGTTGATTTATGGCACAGATATTTAAATACAAATAATATTAAACCTCAGAATGCATTAGATGCGTTACTTATATGTAATCAGGACTTCTATCCAAATATTTATAATTTATTGCACATCCTTGCTGTACTCCCAGTTACATCTTGTGAGTCAGAAAGGTCATTTTCTTCACTGAAGCGAATCAAAACATATTTGAGGAACTCCACTTCTGAAACCAGGTTAAATGGATTAGCGGTTCTTAACATACACCGAGAAGTTCCAGTTACAGAAGATGAAGTAATTGAAGTATTAGCTTCAATATATCGCCTCTTAGATTTTTCATTGTAAAATTATGTCTTAATTAGTTTAGTACTTATTTAGTATTTAAAATAATAATCACATTTAAAAAATGTATTGTTAATAAAAATATAAGAATATTGTTTATAAAAATTAAGATGGTTTATTTTGTCAGACCCCCCATTAAAAATTCCTGGTTGTGCCACTGGTAAGCAATGAAACTCGGCCTCAATGTGACACCTGCTTTGAAATTATTTTGTATGACAATGTATGACATTGTCTTTATTAAAACGTCACCTTACTTAAATTTTTCCGTTAAAAAATTGTCTGAGATGAAAAGCACAAAGAAAGTTGTATCATCTTTGAGCGCTATTACTGAAGAAAAAGGTGGAAGTTTTTTTTTAAGTGGCCTTAAGATCAGCGAATTGTGGAAAACCTCATACCATCGGCGAAGAACTGATTTTACCGGCAGAAAAATATATGGTAACATGTATGTTAGGAGAACCGTCAGCTAAACTACTTGATATAATATCACTGTCGAATGATACAGTTCACCACAGGGTTGAAAGCATGGCATTGAATGTTAAAAAAAAGTTAATTTCTCAAATTCTTCTTCTTATCGTGTCCGGTGCTGTGGCTATATGCTATTAATAAAATAATAAAATAATCTAACAATAAGTTAATAAGTAGGTTAAAATATAAATACAAAATATAAAATGAATGAATAATAAAATGCCTAGGCATTCAAAATTTCTGAAAATGAAAAATAGTTATTTTTTCCATATAACTTGAAAGTACAGATGTATCAAACTCTGCTTAACTTATGGTTTACGTACGGCGAGTATTTAAAACTAAAATTAAAGAGGATTTTTTATTTTGTGAGGTACTATCAACACAAACTACTACTGACGAAATATTTAAAAAGTTGAACCATTTTTTTGCTGAAAATGGATTAAATTGGAAACAGTTGGCTTCTGTTCCGACGGTGCTCGAGCTATGACAAATTAACACAAAGGTGTTGCCGCTAAAATAAAATTGGTTAGAGAAAATCCATAGAGAAGCTTTAGTAGTAAAGCATATGCTAGAACACTTGAAACTAATACTCCAAGAAGCTATAAAGGTAGTCAATTGTATCAAATCTCGGATTCATCTCGTTTATTTTCATTTTTTCAAAACTGTGTAGACAGAAGTGAGGTGGCTATCTCAAGAAAGAATGCTTACCAGGTTATTTAAACTACATTCTGAGATTTAATTATTCAAAAATTCATTTTGAACTCAGTGATAAATTGACAGATCATCTGTGGATAACAGTATTGGCTTACTTATCAGACATTTTCAATCGTCTCAAAATATTAAATTTAAGTTAACAAGGTAAATCAATAAACCGATTTTCAATCAAATTAAGACATTTATTAAAATAACTGAAATGATAAGTAATAATATTTCGAATACAAACATACAGTATTTTCCTGATTTGGAACAATTTGTAACTGAGCATGAACTTCAAGTGAAAGATGATCTCATAAAAAACATAAAAAGAACACAAATGCTAGAAACAACATTTGAAGAATATTTTAAGGAAAATTATTCTGATTTTTTGGGATAAGAAACCCATTAATTTTGGATTTGGATGACATTCCTAGAACACTAACTAATAATAAAAAAGTGTCTCTGATAGAGATATCGTGCGACGAAAGTTTGAAAATGTTATTGACTTAATTAGAATTGGGTAAGTTTTGGATGAAGATTAAAAATGAATATCCGTCGCTGTCTAGAAAGTAGAAAATTATTATTATTTTTAATACCATTCAGAACAACACATCCTTGTGAAATTGGTTTCTCCTCAATGCTCGTAGTAAAAAACAAGTTTCAAAATAAACTGAATCTCAATCCAAATTTACACTTAAAATTAAGTACACCTGAACCAGATATTTCATTGCTAGTATTAAACCTACAAATCGATAGTTCTCATTGACAATTTGTTATTTAATTAAAATCTTATTTTAAAAAACTAATAAATGTATTTTAATAAATAAACAATAATTATATTGTAGTATTTTACTGCCTTATTATTAAAAATAAATGAATTTAACTACGTAAAATTTGAACCGTTCTATTATTTATCATTAACGGTACTCAAATGATTGATAATAGTGATGCACAACGATATATTTTCCATTACCGATATCGTATCGCGATATCGAATTACAAACGATATCGATATCGATATGCGATATACTCGTAATGATAGAAATATAATTTATAAAACTAGAAACATTAAATAATACCAATAATACTATTACCATACTGATTTCTGGTATTACTTAGTCAGTAGTAAGTAGTAGTACTTACATAATTTACTGGCAAATATTGGAATTTGAAAAAATGTTGAAATTGTAGATAGTATGAAGAAGTTTTAAAAATAAGTATGTTATTAATAATATTTATTACTCATAATAATAATTTAAATTAAATAGTGAATAAAATACACCAAATAAATTCGAAAACCGACTACGACGACCAACAAAAATAACGAGACATATTATACAAATTCTTTCATGTTCATGTTTATGATGGGGGCCTTATCGTTTTTTTTTTTTTTATTAGATTCTGTAAAAACAATTAATCTCAACAATTAAAAGGGAGGGTGACATTGATTGGGGGCGGAAATTAATTTAAATAAGGAAGCCGGAATGGTTGAAGAAAGATAAGATTGGAAGTATTAGGTTTGGTTGAGGTGAAGATAGAAAGTGCTGGATATTGAATGGTATTTTGAGGGAGTTGAAAAGAGAAATTAGATCGTAGCGCTTGAGGGCTAGTTTTGGACAGTCAAAGAGGATGTGCGAGATATCGCAGATCGCGGGATTATTGTGGAGAGTGCAGAGGTTGGAGTCGTTAAGTGAAGGTTTGAAGGAGTGAGAAGGAAGTATCGCGATCGACCTGTTGGCCACCCCTGGCCTAGACGAAGTCGAGAGAAGGAGCTTATGGATTTCCTGGAGAGGTTTGTGTTGTGGAACCAGGGATAACGAGAGGTCATTGGGGAGATAAATTTATACCATGAGACAAAATTAGGAGGGAGAGATTCCCAATATTTTTGCCATAGTTTATCTATGCATATGCTGAGATACGGATTGAAGTCAGACCAAGGGATTTTTGTGCAGGGTGGGCATCTAAGTGAGGCTGTGGATTTGGCTAGGTGGTCTGCGTATTCGTTACCAGCTATTCCTAATGGCTTTATCGTTATAGTATTGCTTATTATTTATTATATAGTGTTTATCGTTCTTTGACATTCATTATTTGTCAAAACTAAAATAAACAGAAAATATAATCTTTAATTAAATGATATCGTATTTCGATATCGAATATCGATGTACTTTCGATAAATTAATCAAATCGATATCATAAAACTGGTTCGATATCGAAATACGATATATTTGTGCATCATTAATTGATAATATACCTACTTCAGTGGTACGCGAAAAAAAAGTTTGAGAACCGCTGTTCCATACTCTATAATTCAACCACTTTGTTATAAACAAGGGCGTCCGCCGTGGTTGGCAAGTAGAGGTAGTTGCTCCCGCTTGGTTTTTTTCTGGGCCAATTATCATAACCATTATGTATAAGAAAAATACAAAATAATCATTTTTAAATTGAATTGGACAAGAAACATTATTTTATGGTAAGACATAATAATTGTACGTGCTCTTTCAAAATATAATTTCTGGATGTTAAGTTCAAAGTTTGCTTTACTTTAATTTTAACTGGTTATGATTATCATTTCTGGCTAAACAAATACTTGTTATGTATTATGTATTATGTAGTATGTATTATTTTGCCGATACATTTTTTCGTTTGACACATTTTACTAGCTATTTTTTTGGTCGCGAGAAAAATGCTCGATTAAATTCTAATAATTCATTACATATCTATATCAAAGCACTTGCGCTTAATAAGCATGAGAACAATTATGTATATGTGTGTCATTAATTGTTAAAAAAAGTATCTATTATTTATAAATCGTTTGGTCTCTCTTATCATTCACGTTTAAACATATACGTCAGTTGGTCATATATCATTTAAGAAGTCTGTAACTTTCCTACATTATTTTTTGTTATTATTCTTAAAGCTATGGTATAAACATTATAAACCCAGTGCAATATTACAATACAATTATTACGTAAGTCAAGAGTATCAAAAGTCTATATTAAAAATAACAATCTTATTTAAGACTCTTTAACCGCGACCTAAACATCAAATGTTATTAAAAAATGTTCAAGTTAAACAGGGAATAGTGCTCAGGTTCGTATAACAATTAATTTACTTATGTCACTGTTCTATTATTTTAGATTTTAAAAATGATAAATTATTAAAAAAATAGTGAACTCATTTCATTAGTAATAGGAGTAGGTACATACATGTTATTTTATGAAAAGCGCAAATTTAAGGATACGTTAAGTGTTAAGATTATAGTTTTATTAATTAATATGTTTAACTCACTCTAGTTTTGGTAAAGTAAAATCAAATTTGTTTATTAATAATTTTTAATACCTAAATTACAAATTGTATTAAAACAGATACTAACAAAATATTATTGAATATGATTTTGAAAAATGTGCAATAGATAATTAAAAAAAAACTTAAAATTAAAGTGTTTTATCAAATACAAACTAGTAATTTTTTAAAATTCCATATTTTCCAAAAAAAAATTCCATGAAAATGTTCTTAAAACAAATATAAGCTAAACGTTTCTAAATGTTATGCACCTATATTACACTGATTTAAAAACACTACTTATGCTCGTCTTACTGATTGAGGCTATATTAAACACTGCACATAAGTACTGTAATTACTATATGATGACATCATTTAATTGATTTATTTTTGAGGAGAAGCTAGTTTATCAGCACACGTATAAACCATGCTCTGATAATAGGCTATTATTAATTCAACTGACTGTATAGTTCGTAAAAAGTAAAACCTTCGTCGCTAGTGAATACGGTATATTCAACGACTAAACTTTAAAACGTATGTAAATAATTTTGAGTTCAACGCTTCTCACTTTTCCTTACAGTTTTCACCAGTTTGTAAATAATTTCCATCCAAAGTGAAATTGTAATCAGATTTATTCAAAAAACAACAAACTATTTTAAAGAAAAAAAAATTGATATTATTTTGCTATTGTCAATATTATCTTTGTTTTACTCTTGTATTTTAAAATCGAATCTAATAAATATTGATATTACATAATGTAAAATCTAATGTTCTAATATTAACTATATTTATATTCAAAAATATAGTAGTACCTACTACTTACTAAGATGTAGTATATACGTTTTACTATTCTACATCCTATAGTGAGGAATATAAACTGATTAACATGAAACGAGTAGAAGAAATAAACTATTTTCACAGGAACAATTTCAATTCTTCGTTAACTGAATAAAAATTGAATGTATATAATAATCATTATTATTAATCATTTTTAAATATTTTAATACTGATTACAATTTACAACTTGATTGTTCATAATTGTATGATATGCATTCTCAGCAGTGTAATTAATGCGAATGTTAAGTGCAAAGTGATAAAATAAAAACAATGGACACTTTGCCTGTGGGTCATTATATTTTAAGATGAATAAAAAAAATGTATTATTTTCATGTAAACAAAATCATTTTTTTTTATGTCAAAAGCAGAAATTACAACAATAATTTGCAAATACATTAATTAATTTAAACCAGTGCGTTTATTTTGTGCATACTTTTAAAAATAAACAACATTTTTACAATGATAATAATTTTTCAATGTTGATTCAAATTATTTAACTTAAACCTTTTAAAACCATTGAGCAAAGTATCGTATATTATATTATACCACGCAACGTATTCATTTAGATTAGGACGGCGTTTTATTTTCGATTTGTTTTTAAATAAAATAAATAATAATAATTTATAATACCAGTAATTATACTATTATATATAATTAGAATATTTTGAGGAACAGAAAATGTGTGGCGATTACTCGATCGCCTCAATTAAGTTAAATGTATTCTGAAATTTTGTACACGAACGATGTGCGTACCGGTCGTTGATAGTTATTGTAGACGACGGTTCCGGGCAAAATGTGAAAACACAAATGGTCCAATTGTGTTTTGAAAACGCAATAAAATCCTCGGCGTTCATCAGGGAATATTATTATAATATGTACCTATAGGTACGCGACGTTGAATTTGACTGTTTTGTTTTCGCAGAGATTATAACTACTATGTTCGCGGAATAGGAGCGATAACCATTGTCAACAATAAATCATACATTATTATAATATATATGTAAGCACGAACACGGAATAACATATAACTATGATATTCGAGTAGGTACGTCGAAATTACATGGCAAACCTGCGCCGGTCGCTGAGACAACACCGCGCTACGACTGCTGTACTACTGTGATATTGCCACCGTAATATTGGGCCACAGACATCATGAAGTCCGAGTTGCGCTTGCATCTGATCGTATTATTCGTCTTCGTCGTCGTCATGGCCTCGATACAGAAAGTGGCAACCACGTGCAACGATTACGACGACCTTTTGGATTTTTTCGGTATCGAGCACGAGACAAATAAACCGGAATTTATCACAACTTTCGACCTGATGAAACTTACGGACGAGAATTATGCGCTAAAAGTGTTTTATTGCGTCATCAAGGAGAAACCCTGTGACGACGTCGGAGAAAGAATCAAAGGTATAATCATTGTTATATCTTTATTATACTTATACGTGTATTATAAACAGTGGCGTAGTCAGATTTATTAATTGGAGGCAGAGGGTATATAATTACACATAAAACATATTTTTAATAATGTTATTCTTTATTTTTACGAATTAGTTTAATAACGTTAAAACCACATCAACCGCAATTGTTTTGTTTTGGTCGTTAATTTGTCGTCTTCGCGAAGAAAAACAAAACAGCCGCCAAATTCGGCGTTATCGTTGGCAGTGCAATTCGTTTACCGAATTACAAGAGAAAAAACCCAAAGTAAGAGTTACAATACCCATAACTCCCCTGACTGGTTACGCCACTGTGTATAGTTGATTGATATTAACACACTAAAAGTAAAATTATCCTGAAGGATATCAGAGTATCATGGGAAAATATTAAATGGAAAAACCAAAACCATCAAATAAATAGCTTTATTTCTATCAAAACCTAATTGTTATTAATTTCAGCGAGGCGAGGAATATTTTGGTTTATGATAATGTCTTTTTTTCACTTTCGCGTTTTTTCTATTTTTACAAACAATTATTTTTTAAATGATAAATTTCCATTAGAAGTTTAACGAAATCGGAGACTAAGCATAAACGGTAGTTTGAACGGGCGTAATGGTTCTGGACAAGTATATAATATTTTCACTCCAATAAAAATTTTAATTGACTTTGCAAGTTTTGTAAAACGTGTTTGGTTGAGTATTATAGGGCAATGTGTGTTGGAGCGATAGGATCTAATTAATTAAATTAATAAAATTAAATCCGTTGTAATCCACTTAGGATTGATTTCCATTTAAGCAATTAATGAACTTGGTCGTCTTTTTTTTCGTATAAAACGTTTGGATAAACAGCATTTTTTCGCCTATAAGATTTAACAAACTCGGGACTGCATATTTGATTAAATATTAAAAATTATTATAATGCATTATATCAAGAAATGGATTTTTTTCTATAGATGATAATAAAAACAATAAAAATATAAAGTATACACTAATAACGTCGGTTTGTAGTACTATGAACAGAATATTACTTCGTTCGCAGTCATTTCCGATGATTTATCATTGATTTCAAATGTATACAATTAAGACGACGGCTTAACAACATAAAGAACTTACACTTGGAACTAGTATCTTATAGGTATTTTAATTTAATGTTCAAAATGAGAATTAATGATTGTTGGTCGGAATGTCGCATTTACATGTTGGTTTGATATAAAAATAACAGTATTAGAATATGGGATGGACAATGAAACTACAAAATATTAAGGTTTTTTATTAATTTATTTTATATTTTATTCTTCACACTTTAATACGAGTTAAAAATTATCTTCCATTAAATTGTAAACTGCTTTATCCGTTCAAAATTGTTAATAGAATTTAACATATGTACCTACTTATTTATTCGACATTTATTTCTTTATTCACAGTTCATGTGTTTGTTTTCAGCTAGTATATCCGAAGAACTTTTAAGGAGCTGCAACCGCTGTTCCCCGATCGAGAAGAGAAACATCGAACGTGTTATAAGTTATGTGTCAACAAATTTTCCTGATTTGTGGAATCGAGTTTTACCACTTTATAAAGTTTAAAAACTTTTAAAATTGCAATAATTATTAAGTTATAAATATATAAATAAATTTTCACATATTTTTACATAAATAATTTATATTTATTTTAACGGAAACATATAAATATATGTATTTAATTAATATAATATAAATGTATATATACGTATAGCATAATAGTATTATTAAAATGCATAATAATGTATAAAGTGCAATGTAATTCTGTTTTATTGTGGTCTTATGGATCTACACTAACATGAGAAGTATATAGGAATGTATAGGGGAGGGTGGAGAAAACAATTAATGTTTAGCTGATGCGGCTGCTGCAGCTGCGTCTTTTTCGTATTTTTCCAGCTTCTTCTTGTACTCGCCGGTCGGGTCAAATTTAGCAGTCAAACGTTCGAAGTCAGTGTTCCGGTTCTTGATCAAAAATCTAATCACTTTATCGGATCTGTTCTTTTGTACTTCTGTACATTTGCTGCAGTCGGTCTTCAATGCATCTGGTAAGACTTCTGCGAATTTCCGAAAAACACGAACAATTAATTTCCATAAACATACATATTGTTACTATTTGTGTACGATGAAGAATATGGGTGAAATAAAGGTTTAGTTGGTTATTTTCATATATATATATATATATATATATGAATTATGTTTGAAGTAAAATATTGTATACCCTTTGTTTCCTTCTAAACACTCCACGGTGAGTCGGCCCAGATAAATAAAAATTACAACACCTGGTGAAAGTGTTATCTAACTGAGCCTGCAAGGTCTTATAGTCGGAGTATTATATACGTATTATGTGAAAGTGAAAATTGTAATCTAGTGGCTGGTAAATCGATAACAATAATATTATTGTTGTTGTAACTGATTGAAAATGTTTTTAATTTTCTTATTTTTAAATTAATTATTTAAGCACAGAAATACTACCGGAACCATTTCGATTTGTAAAGACCATATTATTATGTTGCTAGTATTTATCGGTTAAAACCTACCAGTATGCATTTATTTAAAATAATCGTTAATAAATTATAATGTTAAACTATATAGTTGTGAACAGTTGTCTTACTCTTTAGTTCTCTGCCTTCGTTGGTACAATTTCCCTCATCGAGCAAGCACTTTATGTAGCTGGTTAAGATTCTGTTGTTGTTCAGCACTTTGTCAACATCAAAGTTATCGAATTTGGTGGTGTACTTTTCTTCGGCGAATGTGCAGTAAACCAACGACGCGACGACTAAGAAACATAAGTTAAGGCGAGCCATTTTTTTTTCTTTTGCGGTTATTCTAGTCAAATATTTTGAACAGTCAACACAGAAATGTTTCAGAACACTAAACACAACTGATAATGTACCCCGCTATTTGTAGCCTTATATATTCTAGTCCCCGGCCGGTCAAAGAGGTGTGTTCTGTTTGGTTTGAAGTGGGAGCTGTATACCGGTTTTCAATAACGTACCCAACCCATAGCAAATGGCAAATGCTAACCAACTTTGAAAATCATTTACTTAAGAAAGTATTACGCAGCTTGTAAACAAATTAAAAGACAAATAAATCTCAATTTATCGTGATATTTTATAAATTATTTCCCAAAATGTTTATGTTTATTAAAAAATGAAAACAACCATTTTTAAAACAGAATTAATTGCACATTTCAAACAAATTTTTCAATATTATAGTATTTTTTTGATCTATACTTCTTTTTCTAACAAAATTTTAATTTTAAAACAACACCACCTCAATTGTCTTCAAAATTATTTGATAAGTAAAAAAATTGTTTGATATAATATATTTAAGTTATTGTTTCCGTTAAAATACGAATTAGTATATGAGAAAATGTATTGTCTTTATTATACCCGATTGTACCTACTATACATTATATTACATTGTTAGATTGGATTTTCATGTTAATTTTTATATTTTTATTAAATTATTATTGTGAAAAATGTAAGTGTACTCTTTAACTGTTTATATTAGCGTATGTATATTTAGTCACCTATATTGACGCACGTATGTTGAACAAGTAACAATTAACAACCTTTGAATGTAGTATGTCACTTTTACTGTCATATTTTGAATCGCTATTTTTATACTAGTATATTGTTATTTTTAAGAATATTTTGAGTAGTACTATATTTTATATTAATATTATAATATGATGGTTTGTCGAAATTAGAGCATAGATTTTTATGCATAAAGCGGAATTGAAGTAAGCCGTATGATATGTAATCAAAGTCGTGAAAATATGCAAATCATATGTAAGAAAAACATGGTAAATTTTTTAAAAAAAAAAGAAAAATAATTGATTGATGTTTATTATTATTAATATTATTGATTTATTGATTTTTGAGGTATGACAATAATTTAAAGAAAATAAAACAACTAATAATTAGGTTGATGAACTATTTGATGAAGAAAACAATACATTTTTAACTGACATTTATGTACAAGTTATTGAGCAATGTACTTTTTATGTAAATTATATTTATCATTAATAATGAACAAACCATTTTATGCATTTTCAGTTTTTCTTCTGTCTGTGAACATATTTTTAATGACTAAGAACGATCGTTCGACGTCAACTTATAAGCTTTCGGAGCATTAATGAAAGAACCTAATACTTTCGGACTTTGGTAAATATCATCAAGCTGAACGTTTTCGCCTAATAGTACGTCATTCGTTGGTCGTAGTACCAACTTCTAGACCTTTGTTTCAATTGGAAAGATCATGTAATTTTGTTTTAAATGTTATTTATTTTGATCTCGGAATAGCATGAACGCTTCATGAGTTATTGAAAAGTTTTCATAAATTGTTATAAACGCGATACACGATAATCGTAATCGATTACAAATGGCTTTATTTTAATTACTATATTAAGTGCCTAAAAGTTTATTTTTGAATTTTTCCACTTCATAAAACATTATTTTATGACTTTTTTTTTCAATTTTCGACTCAATATGCAATAAATTTTGAATTTTATCAAAGTATGGATAAATATACGACAAGCCGATATAACCATTCAAATGTGCAGTGATACGAGAAATGGTATTAGTTTATAAACTATATGAAACGTACATTTTACTGACAAAAATCTAAAAGTAATAAAATCGAAATGGAAAAAGTATATAGTTGTATGGAAATTCGCGCTCTAGTCATAATGTTATATTTATATTTTACACTTCTGATCAAACAAAATGTATTGACGGTAAAACTGCTCAGTAAAACGTATCGTGAAATGGAAAACAATAGAACACAATCGTTATCCAAAACCAGTTCTTCGTACCTTATACCATAAGTTTCTAAAAATTAAAATCACTTTTGCTTCTTCTATTATTTGACATTGCCAATCGATCATTAAACCGATTGAATATAATATGTCAAGGATTGTCATCTTAGATTTTATGGTAAACAAAAAACGAGCCGTAAAATTTCGCTTCTTTAACAATTATAATTTAACTGGCCTTGGTCTTAATTCACTAATGGTTTTCGGTATTTAAACCAATAAATAGTAGTAAAAATTCAAATAATCGTGCCAACTAATTATCCGGAAGTCATCTACCCAATTCCTACGAAACCTCTGGATTAATTATTCTTCGGATTTCCCACAACGTCAAGGTAGTTTTAATGTCGTGCCACTCATACATATTATGCATTTTTAAGTATTTTAAAATACAATTATGGACTATATAAATACAATATTAAAATATATCCTTCTATTATTATGTATACTCTATATTATTTATACTTAACTATTCAATAATCACTATTATCCAGCGATTGTAAACTGCGCCCAAAATACAGGTAAACATAAAATCACACATGTAAACTGCGCCCGAGTTTTTATCAAGAGTAAAAAGGTGACATGTAAACTGCGCCCGGGTAAAATTACAGGTAAAATACTTAATTCGTTACAGCCATATAATTTGAATAATTAAAAATAAAATATAATTTAAAAAATTAAAATAATTATAAATATTACAAATAATAACATATGGTGGATACATATTCATCAATTGGAATTTGACTACTATTATATTTATTAATTAAATTTTCTAACTTTTCGCGTTTTTTTTTTGTTTTAGAGTTTTGGAATTTAAACGGTTCATTTATACTATTTAGTTTATTGTATACTTATATTTGAATTTCTTTTAACTTTTCTATGAACATGAAAATATTTGGATGAGTTGTATAAAAGCTGGAATTAAAGTGAGAATGAAAAGACTCGCATGCATTTGTGGTTAAAGTTGGCTTTGCTGATGCTTGAGCCCATACTTCAGGTGGATACTGAGCTTCTTCACTTATATTTACGTCTACCAAATAATCCGCAAATCGTGTCACTCTTTCGTCGTCAGGCTTTGATTTCATTAAATAATTGACAAAATACTCAGATACACTTTCTGGACTTAGAAATGGTAAACCGTAACAATGCACTAACTACCTTCTAATATCACTATTTTTATCTTTATAGTCATTACTTAAACCATTTTGTTGGATACTTCTATTCCAAGACTGTGCTAAATGAAAGCGACATCCGTGTATCTTTATCTGAGGCCAAACAGTATTACATGCTAAATGAATAGCTTTTTCGAAATCTATTACAACATCGGATGGTGATATAATAATATTATTTTGGAAACTATATTCACAAATAGATTTTAAGCAATCAGTATATGATATTGTACTTTTATCGGAGAGTAAACATATGGCGAGTGGTATGTAATAGCCGTTGATAAAACCATGTATTGTAAACATTGTGTGAAGTATTTAGGGCAGTATGAAAATGTACCATCCATGTACAACCATTTTGATAGTGCAAGAGCTTTTAAATTAGAAATGCAACTGAAAACAATATATTTCAACTCCTTGTTGTTTATTAATAAAAATAATTCATCTCTATTTGTTTGAACACCGCGTTCATCAAGAAGTAATTTAATTTCTTCAATTGATTTAGGGAATGGAGGCAATATCTTCATATAACCATCAATTATCGTATTACTGCAATATAGATATTCGATAACGTGATGGTATTTCTTGACGAAAATAAAATGTCTGTGATATACTTGAAAAAGTACACAATCGTCAAACATAGAGACTTTGATAAGTGAAAATTTAATAAGTTAATAAGTCGAGCGCAGTTTACATTATATCTTTTTAACATAGATAACATTTCGGGCGCAGTTTACACTATACCTTTTCAACTAAGATAAAAATTCGGGCGCAGTTTACAAAAAAAAAGGTCATTTGGGCGCAGTTTACGTATGGCCCTATTATCTATGTATATTCTATATTATTTGTATTTACCTATTCGATAATCACTATCATATATCATATTGTTATTTGTTTATAATCATTTTATCCGTATTTTTCATTAATTCAGATATGTTGTGATCATTTATAGTGAATATGTTGAGTATGCATAACAAACACCGAACTTTGGTATAAATACCTCAAAGCAATGCTTATACATTTTTATTTACAGAAACAATATTAAACACTCGTAAAGCAGTAAAGAATTGTTTTCATAATGAGAAAATCTTTACATAATTAAGTTGATTACCCTCATTCAAGAACAAATGTGTTTTTTTATTAAAGGTATATAAAAAAAGGCACAAATGTCGTGACGATATAATTGTAACAATCATTGAACTATATTATATTATTATTTTCGACAATATTATGTTTTTCGTTCTTGTGAACTGTAGATAATAATAGTAATAGTACTAGTATGCGATAATTCGCTAATCATTGGCGCAATTAAATGTATTTTATCAAAGGGGTACTTCAGCTGCAACCTTTTTTGTACCGTCGCAGCGCAAACGTATAAAACGCATAAACATTAGGGGGGTGCTTGTTTTTCATTAGTGATTTTTTTCAGGTTACTGCACGGTTATAGTTTCGATTACTTAAAAAAACCATACGAAAAAAGTTTCAGGTTAATTCATTAATTTTAACCCGTGATAAAAAACTTTAAAGTTACAAAAATAGAATATTTTCAAAATTTTCAATTTTTTTAAATATTTTTAGACATAACTCTATAACATACATAACATTTTGTATGCCGTAAGGGTTTGAGCCGTTTACAAATGTAATGCTCATATACTCATATAAGTACCAAAAATGTGTCTTGCTAGCAGTTAAGCATTGATATAAAAAAACAAGATGTACTATCGTATTCTGCAGCCCAATAGTATTTATAAAATTAATATTATGCGATAAAAAATATTACATTAGTAATATTTATAAATGGTCATAGACATTTGCCTTAATATATTTATGGCTAGTTAATGATAAATATTGCAATAGGTTATATAATATGAATAATAATTAAAAAAAGTTTTAAAAAAATGTGTACTGTTAATAATTATAAATAGTCAGAACTAATAATTTGAATATTGGAATTGAGAATTTTTCGACGGTTCAAACTATAAATTATTGAAGGTGTCAAGTATGTCCGCTGACTAAAAGTATATAACGCTATAACTAATGTTCAATAAATACCCGGACAAAATGTATTAAAAATTATATTTCAAACTTACAATTTATTTAAATGGATCACCTTCAAAATAGTGTCCTTTAGCTTCGATACAATGATCCCAACGGTCTTGCCACTTTTTGAAACACATTTGAATGTCCTCCATAGTTATAGCCTTTAGCTCATGTGTCGTTATATATTGTCTCGTATATGTTGAAGCTTGGAAATATTTTTTTAGGAACAATAATAAATAATTATTGTATAATAATGTTTGTATTATTAATTGTTCGCTACGTTTTATCGAAAAAAAGTTGTATTAGATAGCTATAGTATTATATTATTATTATTTTTTTTTTTTTTTATTTAGCCGCAACAACAAAGGTTATTGGCATTAAAACATTAAGACATTAATATTATTTAACAAAAATAAGCGACATTAATAATAGTATATACATAGTAATAGGATAAGAGAATTACAATAAAAATTGATAGATATAAAGATACATATATAAATGGATACATAATAATGAATGGAATGTTTGGAATATATCTAGGTTATATTAGGTGGTATAATCTCGTTAATTTTAAATATTTAATTATTTGTTTTATATTGATTGACTGTGGACTAAGGACTATATAGTATTATAATAACGTGATAAAAGTACTATATGTCTATATATTAATGGTTTTGGATGCAATATATCGCCTATACATTTTTCCCTTCATAAATAGTATTTAAAAAGCCGCATCTTACGAATTATACGGCAATGCTACATTTAAAATCATACAGAATCGAACATTTTGCTGAATCGTTCCTAACCGAACTAGATATTTATGTAAATAACATATCTCCATTATTAATTATATAATAAAGAGACGTTAGTCAAATGATTACATGTATAGATTCTTTAGCATTATTTTAAATGTAATATTACTCTCAATAAATTTAATATCTGTAGGAAGTTGATTCAATAATTTTACACCTCTGTTTATATAATAATTCTGCTTTAATGATGTGTTTGGTTTGATAATTCTCAAATTATCATTATATCAATCAGGATTTCACTGAAATTATTTACTTTATGCTTAGAATTAATATAAACTACGATAGCACTATTTTGATTAAAATTATTTTCCTTGGTTTGATAAGAAGTAAAATCATCAATCTCAAGATGAATAACACAATTCCTAAGCCAGAATTCAGTAAGGATAATACAGTCAATAAATTGTAAATTATTATTTTATATATATACTTTGCTATTTTCATCTTTTCATACTAAAATATCGGTTCCACTTATTCATACATATTTGTGGTTTTTTTTGTTTTGTCATTGATTTTGGCCTTCCCAACAATAATCTATATCAATATATTTGTATTAAAAAAAAGTGATACAAATATTACGATAGCTCAAAAATTACAAAATTCTAGGGGGTTGCCGAGTTGAGTGAAGCGAACATACATTATACGTAAACTAAACATTACAAAAAAAGATGAGTTTCAAATAGCGATTTTATGCAAAAGAATATTACAATTATGCAAATAAAGTTTTACATTTAAAGCCTTATAGTATGCTAATTGATACATAGAGTGGATTGGGTTTGTTGGGCAATTGGGGGTGCTAATAACCCAAAGTTCCCATCCTAGTTATGTCAATGATGGTATCCATCATCAATATTTATTAAGTAAAAGCATACGGGGCATAAGACATGGGTTGTACGTTAGTGGTGATACAAAGAAAAATATTTTAACTATCATTTAAGAAATACTTTCCCCATTTACCAATTTCAGACATTTTCTCAATATTTAGCAGTGATTTGGTACAGCGTAAAATAATAATTTTAATCCTTCAGTAGGTATGACAAAGTAAATATAAACGTGTTAATGTGCAAACGTTTTAACGGGGGATTAATTCTCAATCAATGGGTTATAGCTATCATACATGTTTTTCCCATCTGAAAAACCATAAATATTTTATATCTGAAAAAATAATTTATTTAAATTGTCTTTGTTATTACATAGAACTCCGATAACTAATCAGTAATAACGAAAAGTGCGTGTAAAAAACATGTTAGCAAATAACATTATATACGAGTATACACGGTATAGGTGCACATATACATATTATTTATGTAGGTATTTCCGCAATGAATAATGAGGAAAATGTTTGAAACAAATTAAAACGCGTAAACATATGTATTACGCACGCGTATGTGTATTGTATATAGAATATACTATTAACTGTAAAGGATAAAAATAAAAGTCATATCGCTTTACGATCACGTAAACAATATTGTTATTACGTTTTTCTTGGTCCCCTCAGTATATCCAACAGCGTACATACACTGCAGGATTGTTTTGTATTGTACCTATATCCTTATAATTTTGATTGCGGTTACGGGTTGAGTATAAGCCACGTGATTATATTTTTATAAGCCACACGAAAACATTTTCCCGATCAATTGCTGTTGTAGTCTGCTCGTTTGGAAACATCGCAATACACGCGATGTCGATAACTGTAGGTTCCAGGAGAAATTTCTAAATTTCAAAAGACGTCAGCGTACCGCGTACGTCATCTTATAGTACGATTTAATTGTATATATTCGACCGGCCAACAGGCGTCTAGTCGTGCGCGTCGCGTCTGCGTCACGACCATTTTTTTTTTCTCATTTTCTTGATGCACTCAAGTGGGTACCAAGAGATATAGTGTTTAACATATTATAATTTATATTATACTGCTGGCTTAAAATAACGAGTTTCGTGATTGACGCTGCATTTTTTTCGTGTAATAATTATCTACATTTTTAATCCGACCCGATCCGACGGAGATTATGCTAGGTGTTTAATAATAATAATAATAATAATAATAACATTGATTCCACACTCTCGGCGACGGTTATTGCGAACAAGTTATTTGATTTTTAATCGCGTTCGTTCGAAAAGCCGGATCGGATGCGCTGCAGCGGCTACGCAATGATTCCGCCCGAAAACGTGATCGCGTCCGTATCGGATTATAGTATAAGCGTGTAACACGAACTCGTAGCTCTTTGGCCGCTCGGCATTGTATACAACTGCAGGATAACGGGAGACTTATGCGCGTTTTTCGATCTTGACTGTACAATGCCGTTTATAAAATACTACATAATATAACTTATAAGACACGTATGGTGTCGATATGATATAGAACGCGTGTCTACAGCCGTGTGCCTATAGTGTACAGACGAACCAAACAAACCGTATTCATTTGGTATTTATTTATACGAATAATAGTAATACACAGTACCATCGAAGGCGAATCGAAGGTTTGTCGGAGGATGGACCGCCGCATTTGGTTCTGTCTGCTGCACTGCCTACGGATAATTTTTTCTCACGTTCAAACCAGTTTTCGTAAATATAGGTACATAAAGGCAGTACATGTATAATGTTATACCTGTAGCACGTACAAAGTGTATACTTTAAATACCCGCGGTGACTTTAATAATGTTATCCGTCCAGGCGAGGTGAATATCAAAGATTGTTCGGCCGGTTGGGTTTTTTCGTTTGATGTAATATTATGTTAATGAACTTTTCTCAGAACGCCTACTGCAGTAGCACAGTCCGAGGAGTATGTGGCTGCATGATGATATGCAGTGCATATATTATTGTTATATGTATGTATAACATACATGTTTTTCTTTACAAACGTTTGTGTAAATGTTGTATCTCTTTCGTGATGATCAATATGTTTTTTTTCCTACATATATTGTAGCGGGAAAAAACTTGAAGCGAACAATTGTTGACTCCAATAATGCATTTTAACCTTGGATCTCGAGGCCAACGCGCCACTATCATGCTGTTTAAAATCAATTATTATCGTTGAATCTTATATAAGAACTGCAAAGATACATCAGCAGAATCACTCGTATTATTATTATTATTGCGCTAACGGAGATATTAAAAATCGTATTAATTACTTAACACAACATTCAATAGTGTCGTTTATTCGCAAAAAATATTATATTATGAGTTATGACCTTTTAAATATATTGTTATACAAGGTACCGTGTACCATCATAGTATGTACAGGGTGTCCCACCGAGATTTACATAGAGCAATATATCCCGTGTTAATAGGGATAATCAAATTTTATTTTTTTTTAATGAGCATCCCTAGGCAAAGGCCGTTTTGTAGAAAATAATTTGGTAAACATAAGTGTATTATTATTTTATACCCTAATGAAATTCGAAAATAACCATTTTATAGGGCATTTTTTTCTGAAAATGTCGACGGTTGAACTTTTTGTTTTCATCGGATTCGTGGTTTTTAACAATGGTTTTAGTTTACACAGAAATAATGTAAATTATTATCACCTAGTCATGTTTCCCTTAAGGTTCGCTGATAATGTTATTATTATTAAAAATTTTGTAAATAGAATACTATTTGCTTGTAAACTAGAAAAATTATGAAAAATCAAGAAGTAAATGAAAATTTAAAATTGAACCATCAACGTTTTCAGAAAAATAAGCCCTATAAAGAAATGGCTATTTTTAAAATCTATGAAAGTCATAAAATAAAAATTTGATTTTGTAACTTCTTTAATAATTTACTTATATTTACCAATCTATTTTCAACAAAATTGCTTTTGTCCAGGGATACTCATAAAAAAAACAGAATCTGATTATCTCGATTAACACGGGAGATATCGCTCTGTGTAAATCCTCGCAGGACATCCTGTATGTAGGTCATGTGCATGTCGTAAATTTTAAATTAAAAACAATATTTTGTTTATTGATTTCAAATTAATTAGTTTCCAATTATCGATAGCCACTGGATGGGTGACTACCCGGGTTTTTAGCGACGAAACCATGCACCAAATACAATACGTGTTTCAAAAATGAATAAAAACCTACCGTTCCAAACACCAAACTTTACTACCCTACAGCTAATAATTGCCATTTGCCGAAACTTTAGATCATTAAAAAAACGTAATTTCGATCATTCGAGATTTCTTTGGAATACCCGATTTCGTTAAAATTTAATTTTAATTTTCTAACGCTTAGAATTTTGCGACTTCACAGCTAACTTTTTTGTCTTGACAACAAATTAAGTAGTTATTATTGTGAAGATATTATGCAGTTCTATCAAACGTCGGTATATTATTACGATAATTATAAAACGCATGATTTCGCGTTGTTGATAGTTACTTATATAGGTATACTTTCAGGTACATATAGATACATGATATACGTAATACGCATAGCACATTAGTACTAGTACGTACGTACCAACTTACGTAAACATCGTAGTCACATATAATAATTGCCAACGTCAATGAAAACACGTTCGTATACACGAACTGTAGTGTACAGCGATGACCGATGAAGTGATGAGTGGTTTTCGTGATGACGCTCGTAGATCATCGAAACGAGCTTGTGCACATTAATATAACGTATGTACACGGGACGGATCTGTTGACGAACAGTTTGGCAAACACGTTTAACCCGCAACCCACCCGTTCGTGTACCGCATAGACTATATAGGTATTATATTGGTAATATATCTACGTCGTACATTTATTATATATACTTTCTCCGGCAGACCGTTTATCCTTCGAACACGGTGATTGCACTTAGTTGTTTGTTTTTTCGTTTCGGATTCTTAGAATATCACTCGGGAATATATAATATGGGTACCTATATTTCGAACATTATAATAACACTACTCACCGTACGAATAAATTATTGTTGTCTCAAAAACCCAATAACAACTGTATGTGTGATGCAAAAATTATGCGTAAGATATACGTAAATAAATACATGTATAAATGTACATGCGGTGAAGGATCACTGCCTCGTTAATGTTTTTATTTCTTGTTAACCTAACCGTAGTACGTCATATACACACAGTATAGTGTCCGACGAGCGGTCTCAACAAATCGCAATAAAATTGTAAGAAATTGTTAAAATGTCGACACGCGATACTGGGAAAGATTAATTTATTCGTGTTTAAATGACTAAATAAATGAATAGTTTGCGATATTATTTCGCCCAGCCATACATACGAAGTAAACAACGATACGTCGATACGTATTGATAATCTGTTTCGAAAGGCAACAAAATATTCGCAATCTATGGTGATGCGTATTAAACATGTGTAATTATTTATCAAGTTTGTTGAGCTACGAAATAAGGCGTCTTAAAAGTACATAATATGTTCTCTTCTTAAATTCCATCGTTCGAAGACAACTAACGATAAAAAACATAATATTATAAGCTTGTAAATGGTAGGATGTATTTCAAAGCAGATTCATATTGTCAACAATGTGTTCTGCGACACTTAAATATATTACTATTATACTGACTTTAATTACATTTGTTTATTTAGTATTTAAACAATAACACTGACGCAAAGAATGTTCGTTGTGTTGTAATCACTATATATTATACGTGGTATCTATAACAATATTGAAAAAAAGTAAATCTGTTGTTATTGCTATAATATAATATATACTATATACTAGAGGTAAAATTGTTGGAAGTTGTTCTAAATAAGTGGTGAAAAGTGATGGATTTTTATTAATACCTTAATTAATTGATGTATATTTTGCAAATAATTTTTGGTTTTTTTCCCCTAGCTAAAACTACTGAGTTATTAAATCGCAACTTGGTAAAAAAGTTGTAAAACAAATATATCAACAATTTATTAGAGTTATACATTTTTTTAATCAAATTAAATAATCAAAACACCCAACTTGATTAATTTAAATTTATAATAAATCTCCAGTGAGGGATGCATTTTACAAACCAAACAATAAATGAAGGAACGAAAAGTAAGTAGATGTACGAGTATAAGCCCTAAATTCTCCAATTCGTCACTTA
Organism: Periphyllus acericola; assembly: GCA_949715065.1. Taxonomy (NCBI): domain Eukaryota; kingdom Metazoa; phylum Arthropoda; class Insecta; order Hemiptera; family Aphididae; genus Periphyllus; species Periphyllus acericola. The sequence continues at coordinate 40,441,218 of OX454266.1, forward strand.
ACGCAAACTATGTTGTAAAATAATTTATTTGTTTGTATACGTGAAGTACTGAGATTAAAATCTATGCATGTATAATATTATATCTAACCAAATTTATTCTTTGAACACCACTAAAAGACCTTCTAGTAAAGATAGATTTTTAAATCATTATTTATTAAAATTAAACTTGACTTTATAACAAAAACGATTATTTTATCGATTACACTATAATACCTTTAATGACCATACAATTAAAACTAAATTAAAAATGTATTATTTATTACACAATACTTATTTATAAGTCATATTTTTCAATAATACAGCAGCTATATATACAGCAGAGTATATAATTAATCTTTATTACGTAGAATTCGAATTTATATACCTACGTAGGTACATAAACATTCAAACACTCAGAAATAATTGATAACTTATGAACACAACAAACATTTTTTTAAAAACACCTATCATTATTTTAAAAAAAATTATACAACAGTCAAGAAAAATCTGTAAATCGAAGTTTCCAAGTACAAATCGATGCAATTTAAAAATTAGTGTGCAAGGGATTAAAGTCCTTTTTTTAAAATATGCATTTGAAATTGATAAAAAATTTACTATAATATGACTTCACTTGTAATTTACTACATGAAGAATATTCCCTCGTAAACAATTAATTAAATTACATAAAAATGAGCTTGTTTGTGAACAATCAGTACTTATATTATAGATCGTTTAGCTTTTATAACTAGGATAAATCGAAATACATAATTTTAACGAAATTGTTACGTTGAATAAGCAAAAAATTTTTTGTTTTATCATTATTTTTTTAATTTAACTTAGATACATTATAAAAATGTATATTTGTGTTAAATCCAGTAAATTTTTTTTAAATATTCCATAATTATCAGTTCCAAAACTAGATTTTGTGGGGCCCTGGTACGAACAATTTTAAATGTAAAATATAATCATAGATGAAAGCTTTTTTTACACTATTGTTTCTATATGGCCTATAGGAACCAGCCTTCATAACTGGATTTGATTTTGATGACTAGAAATTGTAACACAACATATATTATTTCGAATGAAAATGACATTTGATATTACAAAAAAAGTGACTTCCTATTATGCCAAAATCGAGTATTACGTAGGCTCGTGATCGGAACATATAATGGGTAGAGTATGATTAATATATACCCTGTACAGTCAATGAGAATTTTCATTATTTTTAATTAACCTTTTGGCTTTTATTATTATTTATTAACTGCCTACTCTCAAATTAACTTTTTAGACCAATAGAGTTCTACAAAGTTCGGGTCTTTGGTGGTGTTTTTCCCGCCGTTAGTTGCGGCATTGATAACAACTGCTATTACAAATACTACAGAAACGAAATTATTCTAAGATAATAAAAAAGTTACTCTTTGCTGACAACTCTAAAATGCAAAATAAAATAATCTATGTATGTCTTTGGTGTTATCGTAAGATAATTTTTCTTATACGACTCTTATATCATTATGTTATAAAATATTTTAGTTCGTGTATATTAAAAGTTAACAAGATAAAATTAAACAGCTTTTAAAATTGATAAGATACAAATAAATATACAATTAAGTTCAAGCAACGTATAATTTAGTCAACAGAAAGAAATTAAAGTATAGAGAATTACCGATTCAAGATCACAAAAACGCATTAAAATTGCATTGTTTTGTTGATGTTACTGTTATAATTTCTTTATCATACTATAATGCGGATCGCAATAATATATCGAGTTCGATTACTTGTTTCCTTAAAAAATATCTAGGTAATTGATTTCGTCTAAAATAAAATAATTACAAAGAGAGCTAATTAGTCGTTTATATTATTTGATCATAATTCAATGCATTGTATTACATTCTAAAGTGAATCTTATCCACACTTGGAGCGGTAAAATTAAGAAGGAGTAAATACACGTACACTGAGCACCAAGTAGTAAATATTTATAATATATTTACAATACTGCGACAGAATACTAATACAACACATTCATACATTTTCTATTAAGCCATATTAAATTGTATTACAGTAAAAAGTTTCAATTTTAATTCGGTTTTATTTGATTTACATGATACTGATGCATTATGATGCACTAATAAATTCTTCATTGGGATACAATATTTAGAAAAAATCATATTTATATTTGACGTAATATATTCAAGTATGATATTATTTAAGAAAATAAGTACAAAGTATTACAACTTACAAGTATAAATATAGATTCAATCACCACGTTTGGGAATGCTAAAACACTATTTCCATTTTTATACATTGAAAATCAACAGTTTCATTTATTGTGCTTCATAATGAAATCATTTCTTCCAAATGTTGGTTATTCAAACTAACAAAAAAAATTACAATACACCGTTAAAATATTATTAATATTATGATTATGATTATTTAATCATATTTAGATGAATATTTCTATAATTGTTTTAAGAACGTATTACTTTTCGTGTTCAAATTTAAAATAATAGTTCTCCGATATGCCTCCAAATCCATTCACATTTGTTTTCTTATTATTAAATTTACTCATCGTATAAATTATGTGTATTGTAAGATAATTATCTTCAGACTTCAAGCGTTAACGCTTTTTTAATAATAATAAAAAAATTGCTCTGGTGAGGCACCAATATGAGAAAAATATGAAGACTGATCGATATAATACGAACTACTGATGGTGGTGAATCCAATGTGTGCAGGATAATAAAATACATAGTTTTAAAAAAAAAGCATCGTGTACTATTGGAATATTATTAACGAATAAACAATTCAACTATCTCTTCTAAAAATATAAGTATGAATAAATTATCTTATTCCTTCAAGTCTATAATCATATCTAGAATAGGAGGTTATATAATTGTACATATAACCACTGTTATATAGACGATAACCACGGTTGGTAAAATGGAATTTGGGTGAATTAATTTCACATAGTAAAATACCACGTAATTTTTAAATGTTGAAAAATATTAACGTTATTAATACAAACAAATTTGAAAAAAAAAATGATTATTGAAATTGTCAACTATTATATCAACAGGTGCCTACTTCTTAGCATTGCACATAAATAATTTTAACGAATTCGTATAATTTATACATTTATAAGCATAAAGAATAATATTATAATATATCCCCTTTAGGCAGTTGGACCTTCTCTAGCAATATATAACTGAAGAGAATACTCTAGTGGCATCATTGAATGTTTACGATTTAAATTACTTCCTCACCTGGAATAATTTCGAGATCCATCATCCCTAATCCCACATCGGTGTTCGCATTGCAATTATTAATATTTTTTATTTTTTTTATTTTATTCCGTTAAATTACGACTTCGTAAGATTACGTTGTACGCGTATCTATGTATATTACGCATGTATCATTAATAATAAATAACAGCAATATTACAATTTTACTGTAATACTTGTAAGGCATTCATTTTTAATAGCACTACAATACTTATATACCCCAATAGATCATTTTTTAAGTTGAAAATGTTTATATAAATTATATTGTATTATACAAAACTACAACAGATTTTAAATTGCTTTGACCACTATTCGCGGTTGCATACAATTATAAATAAAGAAAATCTAACATTTCAATATGAGCTACAGTTTTCTTAACCGTTCAAATATATATCATAATATGCGGTATAATGTATATCGGTTGTTTAGTTGTATAGTAGTACGTATTTATGCAATAATCATAACATTTGTGTTGTGTTTCGAGTTGTATGTCACCAGTTAAGCCGTTAAGTGTTTTCAGACTGAAATGCATTTTGATATTTGTTTAACTTTAAATTAATATCATACATTTGCACAAATATTCTGAGTTCCAACGAAAAATAGAAAGTTTCATGTGAATAAATTATTTTTTGATTATTGTTCAATATATGTATATAGTACCTATATAATTCGTAATAATATAATGAAACAAGAAATCAAACTGGTTTATCCTACATATAAATGTAAATTTTGTTTTCTACTTTTAAAACTATTTTGTACTTTTTTAAGGAATGATCACCCGTATTACTATTATTTCCTGGTATTATAATTGCATAATATTATTTTGTATTTACACCAATTGTTTTTTGTAACTGTAAAGGCTATGAATATGCGATGACATAATGATGTAATCAAGTACTTATAAAAATCAATACTATATATTGTATATTCGTATGTAATATAAACTCTGTGTATAGTTCCACATCGCTGTAAAAATATCCTGTTTTAAACAAGTTTATTTAATTATCAAGATTTATTTAATTCGATATCCACAGTCCATATAATTTATAACAGGAGCAAATACAATTTTAATATATAAGACAGGTTTTTTTAATGTCTATGATCGGTTTTTGATAGGTCTCAGTTCATCTACTACATCTAACAAGCAATGTTAATTATACGCATTAATTATCAAAAGTTATAATAACTAGACCAGAAGTCACAATATCTCGAATTCTCGACGTACCTGTTACACATATAGGTACTTAACAATGAGCAATATCGCATATGAATACTTCATAGACACCATAGTGCATACTCGCCTATGTCTTATCATAATCTATGAAATATTTTTACACATTGATATAAACTAATAGAAATCATTAAATCGTTAAATGGCATAAGAAAGGAAAATATTCATTTAAAACAATAATACATAGCTTAAGTTTTTGCGTTTGACGAAGTTGGAAAATGATAATACAAATCCTTAAGACATATAAATCGCATACGATAAAACTATCTTCAGTCTTACATTTTTAAACGTAATATAATTATTTGAAAGTTTTTTTTCATAAAAATTGTATTCGTATAATTGTATATTTAACTACTACCTGTTTATATGATTACCTAGTGATATTTTATGTAACGATAAGTGAAATATTGTGCCGTATTTCACAGACACTATAAAAAGTAGAACACATTATGTGACATTTCTTAGTGGCATTGTTTGTACAAGCTTTCACAAAAAAAAAAAGATTTTTCCCGCGAATTAATTTATTTTGAATTGACGATAGACTTTTAAAATTCTATTAGCATATGATAGATTAGCATTAGTTTTCTGCCCAATTAATTTTGATATAACTTCCTTCAATGCATATTATTATCGTAAATGCAACGGTTAAGTTGGTTTTCAGTCTATCCTGGATCGAGGGGACTGAGATGGGTGATTCGCTGTCTCCGTCTACCATTGCACGCTCAACACAGTGGTTTAAATGTATTATATTTTCAACAAACCTATCGATCTAGTTCGGCAATACGCGTTTGGGAAACAGATTTAGAATTCGTTATGATTGAGTAAACTCGCGAGGTTGTCATTTCCGCACAGATTTGATTTGACCCGTTCAAATCCCAGTGAAATAAAAAAAAATTGTAATGTAAAAATTGGCATGGTTGATTTTGTAGAACTTGTAGGAATTTTTATTTTTTTACAAATATAAATTATATAACGTGTCACTTGCGGACTTCGATCGCACAATGTATGCTGTAAAACTCAACCGAAACACGTGATAATGGTGTTCATCAGGTAATTAGGAAAAAACTTGGAAAAAATAATTATCTCTGTCATAATTAATTCACGTAGTGTCTTCCTCTTTCATATCCCTTTTGGTTCGGTGAATTATTCAGTCCTATTTTACGAATTATAATAGCGAATAGGATATGTCGCTCTTATTGGAGGATTTCCTTATGTTTATTACTATATTGATGTTTTTATAATTTATGCTGTTATGTACTTTAGATTTAAGATTAATATATACATTTGTATTGGGCCTAGATACGCGATTTCGACTGTTCCGATCATCACAATTATTGGAGGTTTTTGTTAAGAAATTATATCTAGTCGGTACTTAGAATGAGGTTATTTTTTTAATTTCTCAATAGTTTTCCGAATAATTGAGAAAAGTTTCAAACCCGACACGGCGTACGCGTTATTATTGTTAATGCGTTTACATAATTATATTTAACAACGTCAGTAAAACGAACCATACGTACGAGTACGTAGTAGTTGCTTCATACTAATCACTATCAACAAGTAATATTTTTGTTGTATAGGCTGCAGTGCGCATATAATTAATTTATAGCTTGCGTTGCGTTACCGCTCAACACTAAAAGCGCGTAGTGTAATCGTGTATAATAATATGTAGGTACGCTACACCCCAGACGTGAAATTGCCTAGTGAACTGAACAACGCGATAATTAATGCTGCTCGAAATTCATGAATAATAAATTGTGCAACTGCCATTTGCTCATAGATTTATATTATACATCCGAGATCTAACGAATCATTTTAATGCAGTACTTGCCTGTAACTACTTGTTTTCAACGGCTTTAATCGATACTTAACTCTCAAAGCGAACGTTTTCCGCGAATTGTTTTTTTTTTTATTCATGACAATAATTTATCGGTTGTTTGGGAACTGAAACCGCATTATAATGTACAATTAATAACAGTCTTACAATATTGAACAATGAATATATATATACCTCGTGACAAAAAATATTTCCCATTTACGTCGATAACCATACACGACTGACGTAAGAAGGTATAGAGGGTTGACTACGGCGTGCGACAGGCAGCATTGATTACTTCGAGATAATGAATGCTGTCCATAACACGCATGTTACATAATTCAGTTTTGAGACTAAAATAAAAAACCTTCAAGGTATAGTTACCAATAAATAAAATAAAATGGGTAATTTTATGTTCATAATAAAACCTTCAGGGTTGATTCAATTTTAATTTATCAATGAAAAAATATAATTATGAAATAAATACCTAATGGATAGACTAATATAATACAACATGAAACTTTTTTATACTAGTTGTAATTTTATTACAATAACGATAAGGGCTATTCCATAATGAGAATACTCTATAGCATATACCTGTTAGTCGACTTCAACACTTTAATAATTAAATTATTCCTCCTTTTGTACACTTCAATAATCACGCCACTGATATCCTATGACTGCCCCATGAGTATGGGTGCCTGCTTTATCTATTAAAATAAATAAGATCCAAATTTCTCAAAATAAATGTCTAAGAATACGCCTAAGAAAGACGTAATTCATGAAAAATCACCATATCTACAACGACACTGCAGGAATACCCTTCATTAATATCTGGTAAAAATTTCAAGTCCCCTCATTTAATACTTTTTAAATATCAATGATAAAAAAAATCAAAATATACATCCCGTAAATGTTGCCGTTTTTTTGCAATTTTTCATCAATTTCTGCCATTATTGGGAAACCTGTTGAAAAGTTTAAAAACTGACATTTTAATTGAACCAGCTAGACAACATTGGGAATTCAAAACCTTTACTGCTATTGATGATAGGATAACGTGTTCATGGAAAAATCGCAATGACATACGCAAAAAATAAAAAACATACATCATGGTGAAACTAATACATTCCTCGTTTCACTCAGAATCTAAAATTTCATCGCCAAACTTTAAGACTACGACAGAGCCTGTCATTACAATCTATAAAGAAAAGCCTCCAGAAGACAACGGGCCTTCTACATTTATATAAATGAAAATCACTTTTTATAATAATATATTTTATAACAATTCACCTGGGTTAAAATTGTGGGTACCTATATGACTTTATTACTTATTAGCAACATTTAGAATAATTTTTTTCGCATATATGCGGTATATCATTCACGGTTAAGACTTCACTTTATATTTATTATTCAGAAGCTCTACATCTATAGTTCTCGGTTTATTTGCGAGTTCTTTTCTCTTTTCAGCCCATATTGCAATCGTTAAGTAAATATAGTTGAATAACAATAGAATGTAAATGCAATAAATCCGTTTTCCATTAACAATACCCTTGAAAACGGTCACGTTGCCAACTAAGTGGACGCAAGGCATATTTGTGCGTATACGGTTTTAACCGATCTAAATCAAATATTGTCTTTTTGCAGGCTTGTATAATATCATATCGTCACAACGTCACATAAGAACCATCATGGCCAATTTCTGTTTTTTGAAATTTTCAGGAGAAATAACATTGTTTTGTGGCTATGCATTTTAAATGTTAGTAAGTATACACATTTTAGGTAATTTTTATAGCAAACCTATCGACCTAACTTAAAAAATAATAACAATATCTTTTGTGGCTTGCAAGCACGAATCCATTGATATATAAGACGCGTAGTTCATTCGATTTTTTAAGAATGGCCATAATGATGTATTTTAGTTATTAGATATAATTATATAATCTAATACATTATTATAACGACAACATCAGTAACAGACTGTATAATATAATTTTATTATTTTGTCTACGCATTCAACATAATAATATTTTAATATCTAATACACTAAGTGGAATTAAAATTTCAATATTCTAATGGACACTTATAAAACAGACAGTCATTGTTTGGTAAAAATCAAATTTTCAGGCCACGACATCTTACATAATTGTACAGACAAGGTGCACCCAGCAATATATTATACCGTATTATTTATGGAATGCGTACATTTGTGTACCTCGAAATAGCGCATGTTACGTATACTCACTTTGACAGCGATGTAACCTGCAATTACGCTATACCTAACAGACAAAAACCACGTGTGGATTCGCTATTATATTATACCATGTACGTTTATAATACTTAATAGGTACATGAACCTTATGTATAAATAGGGACAACCACGATATTATATACGTACACCATTGGAGCATCACGTATAGTTAATATTGTAATATTTTATTATTCGTACGGGGCCTGCATTTGGCTGATACATAATGTACCTATATCTGAGCGACGCTAGTATATTATCATCAAACAACATAATATCATGGGGATATACTTTATTATTTAGAAATTAGATTATATAGACTAAAAAAACCTCCAAGCGGGGTATCTGGGTATCGCTACAACGAGTATGATAATACATACGAGTATGTACCTAGCGGCTATAGCTTGAATATTTTGCTTCACATCAACGCATGAAAAATGTTGTGCATCGTGCAAGTGTGTTATACGATCAGATGCACTGGTCGAAGTTTCCTGCGCTGTATTATTCCAGATTTTCAATGCATCATTGTTTTTACAATCGATTTCCAATTATTTGTTCGATTTTACCTACCCCAGTACCATAGGTATCGATGGGGGGTAGGTTGGTCAAATACCCCCCCCCCTGCAGCTCGTGGATTTTTTTTATAATAAATTTAATAAATATTAGTATACGTAAATGTAAATTTGATCTTCTACCGTATTCACGTTGAAAAAATGATTATATTTGGTTCATTAATGTTGTTAGAATACTGTGTTTTTACTGGCTTCAGACAGAAATGTATTGACTGCTGTAGAAGTTATTGAATCATTAAAGAAGTTACTCGTTTCTATGAGAAATATTGAAAGGGTTTTCACAGGTATATATCAAAAAACCATTCAAATGTGCCAAAATTACTAGATTGAAATTCCACAGTTGAAAAAAAAAAAAATGTTCACTTAAATTGACGGTTTGAATACATAGCACCAAAAGTCTTCAAAAGCAGAAGTAATGAAGGTTACTGTACACTATTCAACATTGGGTCATTTTATTAGTAGAATTTATATTAGATTCAATCAGGATAAACAATAAATATGCTTCAAAGTATTGAAAATTTAATAACTTTAAATACAATCAGCAATGACATTTCAGTCTTGTCCACAGCATTTGATCTAAATTCTGATATGCTGAAAATAGAAATAAACCTTCTTAATCAATCGGCTAGTACACCGAAAGACGAGAAAAACAAATGCAGTGATTGGGTAAATTCTAACCGAATACAACTATGGAAAGAAAGCTATATTTTGTAATGTCGTCAAAGCATTGAAAACGTTCATGGTTTATACCAAAAACGATCTGTTCTTGTGAACGAACTTTGTCCAAGCTCAGTATTGTGAAAACCAAGTTATGCAGTAGGACAGAAGGATGGAGTTTTAAATAATTATGTTAATATATGTTTATATGTTTTGGTTATAATGCATTTTTTATCGATACCTTTTATTATTATCATTATTATTCTGATTAATATTACTCTTATAATTATTGTTTAGTACAATAATCTTTGTTTCAGACATTTCTTATGTGGAGCCCCCCTGCGGATAAAATCTGCGCACGCATATGCCCAGTACCCCATAATATATGATGTCGACTGTTTTTTTTATTATAGATTTAAAAATGTATTATTTTTGAATTTATACCTAGTAGGTTTTTTTTGTTAATCAGCGATCGACCAACGACTAATCTCTTCATATTATATCGTTAGATCGAAGTCCGATCGACAGTCATATTTTTGAAATATCGTCTTTCAGTACACTCGATACGGTTGCGTGACCTATGTTTATAATATTAATTAATTAATATTTTTGAATTATAACACAAGTATTCATACGCGTGCGCAGGATTTTGTGTCAGGTGCAGCACATATGTTTAAACGGCCCAACTAAACAATAAGCAACCCACTTATTCCGCTCATTATCGGTACAAGAAATGTAGTAAATAATAAGTAAAATTAATACAGTTATAATACAATATATTACCATATACTTGTATAATAATATTAAACATAACATAATCAAACTGATAGGTACATAATTTAATAATGTATTGGAACACCTAGAAATTACATAAAGCAAATATAAATAAATTTACAATATAAGTCTGCGGTTACTCGGTAGCAAATGTTTAAGCTCATCAATTACATAATTCAAATCAAAACCAATCAAAAGTTCTTGTTCGACAAACAAAAAAAGAAGAGCGTCTAATCTTTCCTGAGGCATAGTACTTCTTAATTTATTTTTAATAAATTCTGAGTTCTGAAAAACTACGTTCATAGCTACAACTAGTGACGGAAACTGTGACAAACAGTTTAAGACAGTGAAATTTTTTTTTTTTAAATGTCAGATCCACCATACTGTCTTACCCAATTGAGCCAATTGTGTACAGAACTTGAGTTTTTATTTCATGGTGTATCTATAGCAGATCTTAAAACATTAACTTCACAGCATAAATCTACAGATATTGAAAAATATGTGTATAATGTTTTATACGTTGAAATTTAATTTGTATTATGTAACTTAACTAATAATCCAATAGCAGAGGTTATATTTAATATATCAAAATAAATAAATACCTACGATATACCCATCAGCCCATTAAATCCAAAATAAATTGTCAAGTGTAGCAAAAACAGCATTCGCTGTACCGTGTGCACGCCTATGCAAGTGTTTCAACATATTAAATGTATTCTAATTGTATACACAATATGAAAAATTTGTGTATCATTATAAATATTAACCTATTTATTATTATCATGAATACCCATAGGCCATAAGTAAAGTTTCGGGGGAGGGGAAAAACAATTTGTACTTTTATACTTGTTTCATATACTTATTATATTAAGTGTAACAATGATGTTTTATTAAATTACTACAAGTTCGTAAGGTAAGAGCCTGGAAATCCTTTACCCCAATGGCTGCCATAATTATTATAATAATACTTAGACCAACTTTTAAATGATCACTTCAATTGTCATCTATAATAATCAGCTATAAGACTAGTAGCACAAATAGGAACACAAAGAGTTCCCCCAGAAATATGTGTGAGCGTGTTTTTTTTCCCCGTGAACCCTAAAAAGTTTCTTAAAGTTTAAATCCAATGCACGACCTTTAGTCTTTACTCTTTACATGCAAAACACAACCGCAGTACTCGTATTACAAACATCAACATATAACGTACTTATCCGTTGTTTGTGGTCAAAACCTTGGCACCGAATCACAAAAAGTAAGACGTTTTCAAAATTACTCATCAATATGGTAGGATTTGTCAAATATGTGTAATTTCTAAAAAAAAACGTTCTCTCATTTAAGTGAAAAAATAACATTTTCTAAACTTAAAATGAAAAAAAGTATGACTATGTTGGTATCACTGATCAAGACTCATAATTAGAGACCAGATTTATATGCACGAAAAATCCTCAAAATATGCTTCTAAAAATGCTGAAATATGCTACAAAATATGCATTTATTTTTAAATATGCACTTAAATTGAAAACATTTTATTTAAAATTATTTAAAAATAAGTATTAACTAATTAAGTATTAAAAAAGGTATAAAAAAGTATTTTGTCGTCTTCACTAAGTTCGCCATAACAATCTTTATCTTCAATCTATAAAATATTAGCCCACAAATAAAAAGTGAAAACAAAAATTAAATTCATATTTTACCTTATTGCACTGGATTATCAGAAGTTGCTTAATGTGTTCGAAAGTCAAATTCCTCCGATTATCTGTTAGTATATTTTTATTGAAAAACGTAAAAAACGAGAAAATACCACGAAAAACAAATATATGTGCTATAAATAGTAATATGGGCTATAAAACTACAAATATGCATTAAATATGCATTTAATATGTAAAAACGTTGAAATATGCAAAATATGCAAAATACAATAAATGTTATTTTAATAAGAATGATCGAAATCGGGCACAATTCTCATCAGATTTCAAAAAGCTTATTCCAATACATATATACATTTGCATATAAATCCGGTCCTTACTCATAATATACCTAGATTAAACCATTTTGTTCATAATAAATAATAATTAATGAACAAATATTGTTGTTTGATTAATGATAATAATATATTCATAAAAATAAATCGATGCTAGATACTTTGTTTATTAAAAATAAAGAACTACAGATACCACATACTTTTATGATTTTGTTTCTTTATACTATGGGCTTATATTCTTATTTATAATATAATGTGTATTACCGTATAAGCCATAAGGTATATGATTATAAAATTCTAAAATTGCATAAAGCATTAAATAATAAAAAAATCATGGCTTTTGCTTCAAAAATCACATATGCAAAATTATATCTGCTTAAATTTGATATTTTAATAAACTATGTATTTCAAACTAAACAGGAAGTTATAGGTACCTACTTATACAATGAACAGTAAAATGATATGATACATTTACGTACATAGAATTAGTTTTTAAACATAAATATTAATACAGAATTCAGCTATAACTTATCGCAACATACAAGCACATTGGAAAAGTTTAAAAATGGATCGTGAAAATATTGATAACAAACGTTAGAGTCTTGTTTAATAGTGTTTCCAACTTTTCAAGTCTACTTTACTACTCTGACATTTCTAATACTCTTACCGACCAATATTTGGATCATCTAACATTTTATAAACGCCCGCCAAAGATTTCGCCTCGGCTTTACATGCCATACACGTACGTCGGTCATATTAGAACACCTAATTAAGTCTCTGATTTCGAAGACTTTTGAATTTTCTCTGAACGTTTCCAAGAGTTGAATTTCGGAGTTTACAGAGATAGAGTCCAATGCATTTGGCCATCTAGGTACATAAAAAACGCAAAAGTCAGCTCAAGGGCATACATTTATCGCTATAATTCATAAACCGTGAACAATGTTAGTCTAACTACTGTTGCTTTAGTCAGAGCCACTGAAAGTCGGAACAAGAATAGTTTTACTACATTTTAGTATAGCTGTTATTGTACAGTTAAAAGATTTGATAATAGCCCAGGCTTGAGGGCCGGGGCATAGAGTATCTTGAACTCAATGGGCTGAGGCAGTGACGGCACAGTCAGTCGCACAGCTGATTACATAGTAAACTTAACATTTTTAAAATAATTGCAATTGTAATCGGTGATAATATAAACCGCCGCAGCGTTATCTTACATTGATAAGTGTTATCACACGTTCGTTACAGTAGATTTGCAAGGTAGAATATTACTATTGTGATTAATCCATAAACCACCTTGAAATTTGGAGAACGTGTCTACTGTCTAGTGAATACCATAGTGTCTTGTGTCGAAGCAATAAATAACAATACATCGTGAACTGTTTGGCAATACAACGCAATATCAATTAGATTATTCTTTTTTAACTTTATCGTTGGTGATTCGTTGACGCGTTCGGGTAATTTCACTACACCACTCAACTATCATGGTATACTCTAAATGGAACAGCCCAGCGTTTCAAACAAAAGCTACCAGCAGCTGTTAGACATGTCCGACACCGAGAGCAGTTCGTCTGCGCACGTCCCGCCGTTGATACTGACTTCGCCCAGGAAGAAGAGATACAGAAAGTACTGCCAGGTTAACGCAACCCGTGTCCGGGGCGCTTAATAGATTTTTTGATTGGCGTTATTTAATCACTATTGTTTTTCACGTCTAGGTTTGGCAGTCGAGACAAGTTTACGGAAAAAGTGACTTTTGAAAAATGTCACCTGCAGACGCGCACCGTGTGCGTGTTCTTCATACTTTCTGTGCTCATCGTCTGGCTGGTTACCATGAGTTGGTTCATCAACGCTTTACAAAACGAATTAGACAAATTCAACCATACCATCATTACAAGTAAGCCTCAATTTGGTTTTCTGTTTGACCTAAGACAACCACTGTTCCTCCTTTCTTCTGCTTTACATTTCAATGGTGAATTCCTATAATTTTACTGTATACATATAGTGTAACGTTCATATGTTAATGATGAATTTTATGAATCATAACTCCCCACATATGTTTTTTATATCGTAAGAAATTTTATGTCTCTAGAGTATCAATAGTGAATAATTCTCTGACAAAGATGCTTTGATTGCCATTATTTTCTTAACCTTGTAAGGAGTATAAAAACAACTGAATAACGAAATCAATAAAAGACACGGTTTAATATCTTTACTATCTGACTCATGGGTATTTAAATTATTATTAATTATGACTCAGTTAATTTAGGCATGTTTTTGAGTTTCAAAACAATTTTTAAGTTTTTATTGGTATTCACTAAAAATTATTCTAATAATAAAAACAACCAGTATCGATATATGCATATTATTATGCTAACTAGATAAATTTGCATTTAATTCGGTAAATTTACAGTTAAATTCATGTAAAAACTACTTCTATCATTTTCTAAATAATTAATTCTATGTTAGGTACACCTACATTTTAATTGCTTGTACATAAATAACATACAATTCATAGTCTTATTATAATGTTAATTCACTTTATCCGAATATAAAAGTTTTAATTTTCAAGATAAAAACTTAGTTTTATTTTTATCTTAATGTATTACTGGTAAAAATAATTTTTTACTTTCAATTATGACTTATTTATTCGCCTATTGATATATTCAATGTTATTTCTTTTGACGTATTTTTATTCAATTCAAAAACTGCTAATATTTTACCAAATCCAGGACAAATTTAAATATTTATCTATAATAATTATCACATTAAATGTATGACAAATGTTTGATTATGTTCCTCTTATCAAGAATAGCCAATAGATGAATCATAAACCATTTTAAAATTGACTTTAAGAATTTATACTTAAGAATGACAAGGTCCACTTTAAAATTAAAAAAGATAATTTTGCTGTAGGTAACACTATTTAATTGAAAATTAATGAACTTAAAGAGATAAGGTATTCAAACCAATTTTATTCTAAATTGTAAAAAACCTTGTTATATATGCTTTAAATAAAATGTATTAAAATCATTGAAATCATTTTGACATAAATTTTGTTTAATTCATAAATGTATTAATTATGAGGCTTAACCCTACTTATGTTATGAAACATGTTAAAAGTTATACTTTAGGAGTATAAAGGTAAAATAACCTTATACAAAAGTTATACCTCTAATTTGATATTCATATGTATTTATATTTTTTAATATCAACATCAATATACTTAATTGGTACATGAATGATGTAAAAAATATAATTTATTTTGTTTGATACATTTATTTTATTTTATATAATTTCTATGACTCACCTAGATAGCTAAATTAAAGTATAATATTCTGATGTACCATAGTTATTTTTATATAACATATAAAAAATATTTTATTTTGTGTCTTTTATATTTATAAAATACAATTTGATAATTATGTGAAAATTTATAAATTACTAAATAGAATCTTATCAAAAAATTAAATCTTAAAAAAATGTATGTAGGCTATATTAAAGCTAAGATAATCTGATTATTTTTTCAAACAATTAATACTTCTATAATGATGAAATAGTGTAACAATTGACAACGGCCTCCCGCTTTTGTCGCGCATTGATTTCATAACATTAACACAAATTATGTTCTTGATTATTACATCATCGATATTAAAAAATATCAATTCAATATACCATTATATTTTTATGTGTTTTCATATAAACAATTATCTATTTGACTATTGCATATTCAAGGCTGTTCAAATTGTTCATAATCCCCACCATTTTTGTTTGGTAAAATTTGAATAGTTATAAATTAGTATACTTTATATGCATATATATACCATAAATATGTTGGTACTATATACCGTGTGTCCGCGGAAACAGGGTACACTTTACCACTCATTACCCTGTACATATTTTTCAATTTTGTTTTCGGGACATTAAATTAGACTATTGGATCTTTAATTTCGATGACTTACAATTTTTTTTACTCACGTATTTTGCGCGTGCGCAACACAACTTCACTTTTTTTAAATGGCAACCCCTATTATTAATATCATTTTCGGATTAATGGATTTTTTTAAAGTAATTTTGATCTAACAACTACTACTCTCAATTCAATATTGACCGAATGAGAGCGATTTAAAATTTAAAAAAAATTATTTTGTTAACATTTATTTTTTAATTTTAATTTTATTATTTTAAACTCTACTACACATTTTTTATTTACAATTCGATTTACAAAAATCACAAACATAAGTTACTCGATAAATTGTTCGAAAGTTTCTCCATTATTTAGAATGCATGCTTCAAATCTACTGCTCATAATTCCCGAATTGTAAAAGAATTTTTAAAAGTAAGATTTGGTGAAAAATACATTGCAACACACGGACCAGTAGAGTGGCCTCCAAGGTCACCTGACCTTACATCGTTAGATTTTTTTGTGTGGGGACATTTGAAAAATGCTGTGTGTACTGATCCTCCAATCAACATTCAAGACTTAAAAAATAAAATTACACACGCATGTAACCTCTTGAATGAAAATCAAATACTGTCAGCAACTAATCGTGAATGTTCACGTCGATTTGAAGCATGCGTTCTAAATAATGGAGGAACTTTCGAACAATTTATCGAGTAACTTATGTTTGTGATTTTTGTAAATTGAATTGTAAATAAAAAATGTGTAGTAGAGTTTAAAATAATAAAATTAAAATTAAAAAATAAATGTTAACAAAATAATTTTTTTTAAATTTTAAATCGCTCTCATTCGGTCAATATTGGATTGAGAGTAGTAGTTGTTAGATCAAAATTACTTTAAAAAAATCCATTAATCCGAAAATGTTATTAAAAATAGGGGTTGCCATTTAAAAAAAGTGAAGTTGTGTTGCGCATGCGCAAAATACGTGAGTAAAAAAAATTGTAAGTCATCGAAATTAAAGATCCAATAGTCTAATTTAATGTCCCGAAAACAAAATTGAAAAATATGTACAGGGTAATGAGTGGTAAAGTGTACCCTGTTTCCGCGGACACACGGTATATATATATATTATTATTATATATATAATTATCATTGTTGTCCTGTATACATTTCGCTTTTGTTTATAATTTTGAAGATATAATATGCATCAAGTGCCTTATTGTTTTCTGTGAACTAGTCTTAAATTTTATTAATTTTATTTTAAATATTATAACATAACTTTTTTTTTTTTGTTTTTAAATTTTAATATTGTACAAATTACGCGTATTACGCAGGATCGCTGAGAAAATCGTAGGAAATATATGCATTTGGGTTTGCTGAATTAAAAACCTATAACTTTTAAAATATCTACAAAAAACTAGTTCTATTCTCGTTGAAGTTGCAATCCTAATTCAACGTCTCGAGTGTTGTTGTGCATATTGTATTATATTTCCTGTATCCCGGAGCTTTTCGTAGAAATTACATTTTTTTACAGTTTTAGATAAATATATACATATACCATGGCGGGCGGCAACACGATTTAACTTCGCCACCGCCGCCGGGTAAGCGGTGCCCCACGCGCGTGGGGACATCAGGGACAAAATCCCGCCGGGTCGGTGGGCGGGTAGAGGTGCAGGAGGAAAACTATTGATCAGACCGCGTGCACTGCACTTGCGTCGGGGTGCCCGTTTAAACTCCACCCATTGGGCCGCGTCGGCGGCCGCTGTTCACTTGTTCGACGCGCGGGACAGTAGTGTTACAACGCAATCGACAGCCGGCCGCTCAGCGATAGCAGCGAGATGGCCTCGGGTTGAAGTGCGTATCACTCGCGACACGCCCGCCCGCCGATTTCGCGGTATCGACGACAGAGTAACGTACCCGGAGCGAGCACTGCGCCACATCTGCGACGACCGCACAACGGGGGCACAAACGTCGTCGGTCGTACGCGTGCAGCGGGACGGTGTAGCGTCACACCATGCGGCCGTCGGTGTGAACGCCGGACCGTGCACAGATGAGCAGTGACGTGAGCAGGAGATCGTCGGCCGTGGCTGGTGGCAAGAAAATGCGCAAGCGGAAGGAACTGGACGCACTGACCGGCGGTGGCACCGTGCAGGTCGGCGGCGTCAACCGGAACCGCAGGCTCATGTGCTCGTCCGACTCGGACTCGTGCTCGTCGTCCCGGGCCCCGACGCCGATAAAGCTCCGGCGGCAGATCACCCGCAGCAGGCGGAAGCGCAGCTTCATCTCGAACACGTGGTGCAGCGCGCTCCGGATGTTCCTGACGTTCGGCTGCATCGTGTGGGTCGTGTTCGAGACGTACACGTTCCTCGACATACACAAGATCCAAGTGCACTTGCAAACGCAGCTCAACGAAGGTGGGAAAGGGGAATTATAATACCGACTTGTACCGCGATATTCTATAGTATTACGTGCTCGGCGTGGGCGGTGGACCCTTTCTCTAACCGCGTTCTCACGTGATAATCGTCCTTGAAATTCTCGCTCCTAGCTCCAATACGAAATCCATCAACCCCTTGGTTACGTTGCGCACTGTTATTCACCAATCACTGATCACTGATCACCCCGTATTCGTATACCATTTGGATAATTAATGTTGTTGTTTTTTTTTAACTCCCTCTTCAATTAGTTGCTGCCGGTAATCGAGGAGTTCCTGATGACTTACAAAAATGTCATGCCATGTCAAAACAACTACAACAAAACCAAACAGATATTAATCAACGACTTACCGTTTACGATGGGCAAATAACCAACTTAACACTGCAGGTGAGTGTTTTATTTTTATCATCCGATGATATGTAAATTATTTGAGCAATTATGAATAGCTGAAATTTTATAGCATTGGGTTTATTCATTTTTATTTTCCTATAAATCACTTAATGCATATTGCTGTTTTTTTTTTCATTCAAGTTGATTTTATTTGCAGATCACTCATTTGGGTACCAGACTATCGTTGGTTGAGAAAAATATCAAAGAAAAAACTAGTCTGTTATTAACTTCGGATGCTTCAAAAGAATTATCACCACAAGTGGCTAAACTCGGTAGCAACTACCAAGACTTGAGTACTAGTGTAAAATCACTCAAAGATACTATTGGTTCGTTGCAGTCATACCAAACGACATTAAAAGCAAACATTACTTCAATTAGTGTATGTAATAACAAACATTTAAATAAATAGAAAGTATACAATATAAAATTATAAATTGTTTAAAAAATTATAATACTCATATAATATAGAATAAAAAAATTAATTTTATATTGATAAACATAAATATAATATCATGCCAAAAGTATTTGAAGTATTATGTATTACGACTAGTTTTGACCATTCATCATCATCAGGTTATAAGGTGAGTGTGCTTTTATAACTTGGGGATGGCCAGGGTCGAAACTAGTTGTTATAACACTAAATACTTTTGGCATTATATTATGTTCATGTTTTTCAATATAAAACATTTAAAATTGTTTAGTATGTTATTGTTACCTATTATTATTTCAATTATTTACACTGCGTATATACATTTTTTATTTTAACATTCTTTACAAAAAAAAAAATACCGTGTTTTGCAGTTGTTTGTATATATTTGTTAAAGTCATTAGTCATTAGAAAACAAATTATTCATTTGCACCCCACATCTTATAGATATTTTGAAGTAGTTGTTCTCGTTTCTGTTCTGATTATATTATATAATGTATGATATAGTATATCTTTTATCACTTAACTCTTAACTTTTATAGCATTAATCCTAGAACTAAATTAAGCATATATCTATGTGTAATATATAGTCAGTGTATTCAAACACTTGTTATGATTTAAACAACATACTAAATGAGTGCATTTAGTTGTACAGTAAAAGTATAATAATGTATTTTATTTTATAACAAATAGGAAAAGTTGAATAATGTTGGTAGTGTCAAGACTGATGAAACTAAAATCAACAATGTGTCTGACAAGTTACATAAGCTAATTGATGATATTAGCACCAATGTCACATCAGTGAACCAAACACTTACAAGCAAAATTGGTTGGCTATTTGCAGATCAAAAAACGGATCGAGTAAGAGAATACAATTTTTATGGTCTATATTTTAATTTTAATTTTGAATTGTTACTTACATTTTATCTAAAATTATCTATGAATATTTAGACGGAAATCGAGAAGTTGAAAGAGGACCGCCAGCAGTTAATTGCTCAAGTAAAAACAATTGAGAGTGAATGCAAATCAACTGAAATTAAATTTACCAAATCATTTATTGAAGTTGACTCAAAAGTACATTTATTATACTTTGTAATAAACTTTTTAATTATAACTGTGGTAATAAACAACATTTATTGTAGATGGCGTCTTTAAATACTCATATTGACATGATTGCAACCAATGTTACCAATTTACATGCTCAATCAAATTCCAATGACTCTCTTACTGGTTCAGGTCAATTAAAAGGTAACATTTTTGGTATATTTTTATCGTTGTAAAACCTGTATGAATTTTTTTTAAATTAATTAAATTTTTAATAACATTAACACAATATTTTTGTATATGGTCATTGCATTTGTTTTTAATAAATATAATATTATTGTAATTAATACATTTGAAAAAAAAAATCTAATACAAAATCATTAAAAAATAACAATTAAACTATGTTAAGTAGGCTAAAAAAGATTGCTGTTGTTATCAAATCTAATTAGCTTTATCATATTAAAAGTAAAAAAAATATTGTTGTAATTTAATATATATAAACTATTTGTTTTTTTTTCCAATTATTGTTTATTTTTATACTTTACATGCTTCTTAAAATTTCAGCTATACAATAACTAATAATTTTTTCTCATCATTCTTGGGGAACAGAAACTTATTTAAGTAGGTACTAAAAAGGCTAATGAATCTATAGTACTGCATTAGACCCCAAATAATTCTATCAAAAAATATTATAGTTTTAGACTTCAGCATCAAATTAATAAATTGTAACCTTATTTTTTAAATATTTTACGTAGGCACCTAAGAATAATTTGGTAAAAATTATTACATGTGTTAATAAATATTTAATTTATTTCAGGTGAGAAAAATGGAACTCAGACAAACTCCTAAAACTAGTGTTCTTTATGTTTAATTGTATATGCACCATGTTGTTGAATAATTTTATTCGTTTATCTTGAAATAATAGTTTGAATTGTTTATATTTATTTTTGGAGTCCTGTTGAACATGTGATCGATCGTATTATATAACTTGATAACCTTATGTGTATGGACTACTAACATTAATACATTTATTGATTTATGATGTTATTATAAAAATATCTAAGTTTCAAGTATCTCAGATCAGTGTTGTATAAATTAGGGGCATTACATGCCCTATAGTTGTTAATGGTACATACATTTGTGTGTGTTTTTAAATAATTTTTGTTTTTAAAAACATATTTTTAATTTTTTTTTACAATGAATAAGATGATGAAATGTTTATGATAAAATATTACTCATGATAAATTAATTCAGTATTTAAACCTAAAAAAATCTTTACTAGACAATTATTATAATATTTTGTTTTGCACAACAATGAAATATCACAATAGTATCTACAACAGACAATTACTAGAAACTATGAGTTATGAAAGAAAAAGAAGAGTTTATCTTAAGGTATACTAAAGAGGATCTTATCAATCAATATATTATATTGATTAAACTATTAAAGGATTTTTACAAAAGCCAATTTTGATGGAAAATACCCTAATACCCTTACAGTGTATTATTGAATAATGTATTTGGTTTAAAATTGCTTGAAATATATTCTTAATATAATAATATGATTTATCTAAGTGTTTGGTAAATCGCATGTTTTACCGGTTTTTATATTTTATTTTATATGGAATACTGTTGTTGTGCAAATTACATTGGATTTTCCTCTGTTTAATTCCTATTATATAGTAGAATCAAACACATTGTATAAAATTAATGTTTAACGGGATGATTGTGTTTATAGAGTAAACAATATTCAAAAGCAATATTTATTAATTTTATTTTTATGCTATGAATAATATTGTATTTTTTTTTCTTATTAATACATATAAAAGATGATAATAAAATAAAATAATTTATTTTTCTACGTTTATTGTAATTAGATTCATCCATATGTATTTTCTGAGATAATAACTTATCGTACTGATGGTGCACATTGACACTGGTTTACTATTACATAATATGCTGTTTCCAAACATTCAGAACCAATATTATATACTCAGAAAGAATACCTTATATTACTATTAAAATGTGTTTAAAATAACATAGTGTCAATTGACAGTACGCATTATGTGTTAATTATATATTTTTTGGTGATTTTTATCCTGTAATTTTTGATACCAACTACCAAGTCCAATACACAACATATTAATCTTTATTAAATTAATATTATTTGGCCTAGTAGGTAAGTACTGATTATGTTTTACAGTTTTACACAATGTAATATAAGCAGAGGGGTGCCTGAGAGGGCTTCAGCCCTCCTCCAACTTGAAATTTCAGGAAATCTTAAATAATTATCTAAATAATCTCCAATAATATAAATTATAAAATACTACATCTCATTTAAATGTATAGTTTATGGTTTTAAAATGTTAAATACATTTTTTTTCAATATGATGATTGTGATATTATGTAACTGATCAGCTCCTCCCCCAAAAAAAATTCTGGATATGCTACTGAGTATAAGTATTTGTATATTTAACCTAATATTTAAACGTGTCGATAGAGTTCTATTTATAAATGGTCCATGTGACTATGGACCTACTTCAATATTAATCCATCTCAAAAGTAAACGCTCATTCTGAATAGTCTGATGATAAATTATAATCAATCGACAGTTTACATCAAATCACTAGTGAAATTTTATATTATTTTCAAACAAGGCTGATTGATTGCACAACATTGGTTAATATGTTAATAGGTACTTATTACATATTGTTGGTACCAAACATGTGAGATGTGTTTAAAATTGTTTTTGATGAAAATTTAATTTTAACCTACATTGGTAATCCGTAATAGTACATTAGTACATGCATATACCCAATTATAAATATGGCATGATATTTGGTATTATAGATGACTTAAATAAAATTTATTACATAAAATGTCGATCCTTGAAGTCTCGCATTTTTTTGTAATCTCCTCTATTTCTATTGGCTTTTTTTGGAGAATCATAGGGCTGACTATTGCCCTTCCCCTGGATCCAGTATTAGCTGAATGCAACTTTTGGTATCCATTTACTATCCGAAAGTTTGATCACTGAAAAAGGTAAACTTCATTATGAAACCAAATACCAATACCTATATCTATTGGTACATTTGTCGTCCAACACACTTAGTTGAAAAGTTAAAAAATAAACTAATTTTCAAAATGGTTCCTAATTTCCTATACTATATTCATAAAGAATATTAAATTTAAAATGTCATATTGTTTTTGCTATTTGCTAATTAACAACTGTTATGTTATGTTGCAAAGAAATATTGAAAAAACAAATATTCAGGAAAAATGAAATACATTTGTTTACAGCGAAATCAAAATTAAAAACATATTATTGTGGCTGAAGATTTATTTACCTAATATTGAAAATAATATAATAAATTTGAATAATGTAAATACCGTGTAACCATGTTAGTACCAAAACATTTTTTTATTTTTGGTCACATATGAAATATTGTGTTTTGGTTTTAATAATTACCGATCGAGGTATAAGTTAATTGTAAATTAATAAGCCTAGTGCGCTTTTTTCAACCTAATATTTTTTTACTTATTGCTCTAATCTAAGGTAGTAAAATATCTCATGCGCTAAGTCGGGTATAATTCAGCTTTTAGGTATACCTAATAAGTAATATTATATTTTAATTAAAATATTAAAAACTACGACGGTCGTTATCATTTAGACGGCGTATATCATAGATTATAATCAGTACCTAATACGTATAAGTAATTATTTTATTTTATCGGCTATTAGTCTAAACTATTACAGGATCAATATAATCTTAAATTCAATAATCCTTATGATTAATAATATCATTAATAATAATAATAATATACTATAGATCCGTGTATTTTATCGGCTATAGGTAAGGTTACGTAGATAATTTTTCCAAAAAAGCCTGAAATAAAGTTAAAAAAGATTAACAGATTCTTTCAGTTTCGATGTTCGATTAACTTATTTATTGATTTGGTTAAATCTGTTGATACTGGCTTATTTCCGTAAACACAGCGAAACAACTTTCAAACGAGAGTGGCTACAATAATAATAATATATTCATCGTCGGAGCACAGCATTTTTGTTCATTATCATTTATAATATTTATGTTAAGCCTTCGACACAAAAGAAAGTCGTATTACTTCGCGATAATAATAATTTGAAGGGACAGACGTCACAACAACAAACAACGACGAACACGACATTTTTTTTCCCCGCGTCGTAAATAGCACGGAGTTGATGCGTGTGTAACAGTATTAGATTGTTTGTACATTTCATGGAAAACGCTGGTTCTACGCATTCGATCACAATCGGTAAACAGTTTGGTAAAAATAATTGCCAACAGAGTGAACTGAGGAGGACTAAAACTTGTGCAGGAAAATTATGTCGGCTCGAATTGTGCCGAAGCGGTTTCACAACGTTTCAAATCAAAACGCTAGATCAACGCTGTAACCTCAAAATCATTCTTAATTTGATTATACGTCAGTGCGATGGTACAAAAAAATAAAAAAATAAATAGTAAACAGCGTAAGGATCGAGCAGAACTGGTGAAAGGTCCGGCCAATCAGATGCGTATTAGTCATATTCTTATTCGAAACTATATTATCGTATTCACGTAGCTCGTACATGTTATACTTACCCGGCCTGGGATCGAGATGATTTCGTTGCGCGTAAAATAATAAGCAGTACGCTGTCGTTAAAATAATTAATTTCCAATTAAACATTTTCGCGATGGACGGAAAACGAAATTAACCCTAATGCGCGCGTGTATTTATATTAGGTATAACTTGTGATTTTTTTTTTTTTTTTTGGCGAACAAAAGGAAAAGTTTGTTTTAGGGAGATTTGTTATAAAATGCATAAGATACGTTTTGGCGGAAAAAGAGTTTCAGCCAAGTAATTGCAATGCACGCACAATTACCCAAACGGTATACGCCGCATATTAAATAAATACAGAAACGCTTGTGTTTTCTCGCGAGAAACTTCTAAGCCGAGTAGATAGGTATACCTATATTTGACGGAATCGTTTCGCATTAGATCGACAGATATATGGGTACTTGTATGTTATTGCGACAATAATTTGTTATTTTTATTCTCGAGAATCCTCAATAAATACTATAAACTTATAACGTTGCGAGTAGGTACCTGCTACCTGACACTTGTGTAAGAAAAAGAACCTAACGGTTACAGCAATAATAATAATAATATAAATAACGCAGGCATCCTATACAG
Source organism: Periphyllus acericola (assembly GCA_949715065.1). Lineage (NCBI taxonomy): Eukaryota > Metazoa > Arthropoda > Insecta > Hemiptera > Aphididae > Periphyllus > Periphyllus acericola. Next base: position 40,467,148 of record OX454266.1, read on the forward strand.
TCTACACAGGCCTTATTATTTATAAGATTTCGGACTGCGCACGCAATCAATACCACATAGAATATTTTAACACATTTTATCGGTACGCTCAAGGTTGGTTAGTCGTGCACTGTCTGCTACAAAAAACTAATACGAGTATATAATAGATATCATAATCTTATAATATAATAAAAACAACAACTTTTCACTTTTTAATAAAAAATAGTGTCTATACGTATTACAGAAAATAATAATAAAAATAATATAAACTTAACTTAACATACAATATCTAGCAGTCGAAATTTATAATAAAGTATTGTTAAAACGATATTTCGTTGCTGAGCACCGATGAATCAACACTCAAGAGTTTAGACACCTGCTTCGTTCCATTTTTGCAGTCTTCCCAATGGATGAACTTGTGAATGCCTTTTTCTTTTATCATTTAACCATTTTAAATACTGCAGGGAGTGGGTAGATTTCAGTGACAGTAGGCATATTAATTTTTATAAACATTGCATTTTTATGATTTCTGGTGACAAAGAAGATCTTTTACAAGTTTTCAGTGCATTCAAATATGACATAGTTTGTTCAACATTAACTGAATAACAGATACAGTGATAATAATGATTGGAAATTTCTTAGTCAAACTTTTTTAATTTCAAACGAATAAAAACTTAAAATATTACCTCTCTAAAGTTTATATTTTTATTTTGCTATTCACTAAATAATAATAATTACCATAAAACGAATACTAATAAATAATAATAATAACAATAAAAATCGTACAAGTTATAGCAGTAGTAATAATAATAATAATAATCACTATATTAATATTAATAATATCAGTAGTATAATTAGTTATAATAAAAATACATTATCTAATAATTGTCTATCATTTTTTGAACATGATTAAAGTCCACTCAACAATTTGATTCCAGCCGCTCATTTAATTTAGCTCTGTCTTAATTGTTCACATGTGGCCTGTATTTTGCTTGGTTCTAGATATTGATGAACGGATTTGCATAGACGACCGTTTTTTAATGGTCTCATAAGAAAACATCTAATAGGACTAGATCTAGAGATCTTGATGGCCAAGGAATTATTCTATGATTACCAATCCAACAGTTTGGATACATTTGATTCAAATGTTGTATGACTATGATTGCATTATGAGCTAGTTTTCCATTTTGTTGGAAGGACATATTATCTCGCGTTAGCCAATCATATTGGCAGTTGATTTGTTGAAATAATCTAAATATCGTCAACCATTGAGTAATCTATCTTAAACATACAGATAATGTCATGGAATATCTATAATTGTATAACTATGGACCATAGTCTATGGTATAAATGTATTTATAAAAACGGAACTACTCAAATTCACGTAAAAAATGACACGTTACGATAAATTTTAAATTTTAAACGACTGTAACACAGTGACTTAAGAAGCGTTGCCATAGGTGGTTAAATTTATTTAAAATGAAAAACAAATACTATTGTTGACAATAGAAATCGAAGACTTTGTTCTACATTCAGCTGACAAAATTTCATATTCGTTTTTAACTATAAATTTCTTCCGCTAAAAAATTTTAACAACAATGGACTTTTGGAGGAGATCAGTGAACATTGACGGGTCGGATCACATGTTCCTCGCAGGTACCAATTGCAGTGGCACGTCCTGTCACCTATGCGGTGTGCGGTGCAAAAATATCAAACAGACAAGGGACAAGCGTGATCAGCCCATCGCACACAAGCCGAAAGGTACGGTCTATATTGAAGAACGAAGTTTCGGCGCTAGCTCGTGCGGAGCCTGTACGAATAATACCACTGTGGCGCAGCAGAAGACCGCAGACGACCGGGTACGTATTGAAACCCCGCAGCTGCACTGTTCGAGGCCGGACGCGATGGACGGACCAGTTGTTCTGGAGAAGGTGGAAGGCCCTATTGGTCGCGGCCGGCCATCGCAGGGTTCCAGGCGCAATGTTGCAGGGACAGCGATGCAGTCATCGGACAAGACCGAAGTGGACGAGCTGTTCCGGGATGCGGACTACCACAAAACGGACAGGTTGCGTCTCGAACAGCAACTGAAGCGGGTGGATGAAGATCTGAAACGGCTACAAGACGAACGAAACCAGCTGTTGCCGCGAATATGCCACGAGAGAAAGAAAGAATCCGAGAAGAAAGTCAAGGCGTTCGAATTGCTATCCCTTCACGAGCAGAAAACTTCAGCTGGACGGAATCAGAAGTCGTTTCCGCCACCGTTCGATCGCGATACTAAGACAATCGGACAGAACCCTTGTGTACCTGCTGCACGCGACTATTGCACAGAAAAACGGTGCAACTGTGGATTATCGCGACCCGAGAACGATAGCACCACCGAGGACCGAATTCGACGGGAATTACCGCAGCGGCCAGACCCGTCGTACATTGACTGTGGTACTGGTATTACCATCGCAGATATGGGGTCGTACCACGGAAAACCGCGAGCCCAGGTGGTAACGTATCGTGAAGTCGATCCAGGAAAACATTCACGGCCGCCCGACAAAACCTTCGCGTCCGGGTCACCGGAGAAACCTTGCTCGGACGCAACTCGAACCGCAGCAGCTTCGGAGAACAAGAGTTCCGAAGCTCGGGCACCGACCGATAGTCGGCAGACCGAGCTGTCGTGCGATTCGCTGTACTCTTCGTCGTCCCAGTCCAGCGAGTGTTCCGACCTTTCTAGTTTAGATGCCTTCTGCGGCTCAATGCCCGGCATGATTAAAAAGCCCTACAAAGTGAGTGATTGCGTTGGCGACGTGTGCGGGTACGTCCCGTCTAAAGCGAGGCGTGGGCAGAAAAACGCGACCGCGAGCGAGAACAACGGGTGGCGAAACAACCCGGCATCGACGAGACGGCTGTCGAACGGTAACAAGGACGTGTTCACGTGGGGACATTCGATTTCTTCATATAGACCCTAAAGGAACACTTCGCATTTCATGCCTAGATCGAAATTAGATTTACGATATTCCCGGGTGTTGACAAAAGAAAGAAAACCTACTGTTCAACCGACATTTACCAAGCGTTTTCGTACCTACCGTAAATATACACGTATTTTTATTTCAATAATTTCGATGAGATATATGCTGTTGCGGATAGATTAGGAACACCAGTCCGTTTTTTGCTGGATCCGGCTTGAATATCGATTACAATATTGCATGGTAACCAGCAGGTTACATTTCGCGTTGTCAACGGTTGTAATTATCGTGCGCATGATATCAGTCGACATTTTATTATTATCTTAGCGCGAGCACCTATACATCTTTACCATGCACGTATACTTAAAGTAATAAACATCGTTGTGTTGCTATCAGGGCCCTACTTTGGGGACAGTTTTAGGGCGCTGCGAACCCGGGCCCCAAAATAATTAGGGGCCCTCTATATATTAATTTGTTTAAGTACTAAATATTTATAGACGTATGGAATAATTTATTTATAGTCTTGAAACATAAATTGAACACCAATGAATAAGTTGTTATAAATTAACAAATTTACATTTTACAAGATTGGCGAGTATATACAAATATTAATCAGGGACTCCTCTACTATCTATTTCAGAGATAATACATTTATATTCTAGTAACTAGACAACTGTAATGATGAGATGTACCCGGTTAGACTAGGCTACCTACCCGGTGCCTCTAAGAAATATATCGAGTAGATCTATTACGAATAGCCGAAAAATATCATTTTTAAAAATATAAAGAAAATTTAAAAATTCTTCGCGCTGAACAGTTTACAAACTGGTGGCGAAATTTGCATAAATGAAAATTAATCAGTCTAAACACAAAATTGTTTACAATTCCTTTCTTTTTACACATATTGAGAAGGACCACTATTTAAAATTTCAAGTGCATAAGTATTGTCGTTATTGAGGTATAATGATCATAAATCATGATATAGTGGTTACTTATAGTTATGATAATCATGTCTTATTTACTGTATTAGCTGCTCTGTGGTCAATCAGAAAAAAATCATCGGTTGTATCAATATCAATAACATATCCATGGGAACTTGTTGTAAGGATATGACTCCAATCAGTAATTATTAGAATTAACATATTGAACAAAATAAAATATTTCCTTGGTTACCAACAATTTAATAAATGTAATATTCATATCCAAGTCCTTCATTTTTTAATATGAATGATCAATTACGAACGTTTACGAACTATATGACTCTTTGATTTTTTACGCAAATTGAAGCTTAAGAGATTCCTCCGTAGCCGTCGCCGTCTATACTATCCTGAAATGTGTAGTAAGCGGCCTCTCTGCTGCTGCTGATTCAAAATTGGAACATTTATTCGTACTGATTGAGTCAATCCACAATCGATTTTCGTCAGTTACATTTCCTCGACAATCTTATGTATATGGATAGATAGATAGTTTTACACAAAATGCGATAAGGTACCATTACTATGGCGACCAAATTGCTGTTAGGGATGTGAAGCATTTTACTAATATTAATATCAATATTAATTACCTAGCAACACCCCCGGTGTGCATGTGTGGGAGTTTGTAATTCGCACCAAAACAAAGATATGCAATTTGCACCACCGCAAGTAGTCGGAAATATGAATTGTAATTTGCACCAAAAAAGAGATATGTTATGAAAATTAGTATCGATTATGGAATATTCGATTGTTTCGCCGACGATAAAAATTTGGGATTTTTTTTTAAATTCTATGATTTCAAGACAAAACACAAATAAAACATAAGGAACATGTGGAACATGTTGTCAACAAGTGGAATTCAACCAATCTGGCAACCAAAAATTGGTTTACAAGTACGAAAGGTTAAATACATTTTTTCCAAAAATAATATCTTATATTATATTATATCTCAATATCTTGTATCAAAAAAAAACGAATTATTTTAATAATAATACATTCAACAGACATGTACCTATAAAATATAGTTTATTATAATCGTGAAATCGCGATCGCGCGTTCAGCTTTTGTACGTTATAATTTATACTGCATACGCGTAAGACGGGTAAATACGTATTGTAATATGATAATATACCACCTATACACACGTATAGCTCCACGACGTCGCGCCATCGACATGCGCGTGTAGGCCCTTACAACAATAAACACTGATATTGAATTATTATTGCCACTACTATTATTATTATTACTGTTGTTGTTATTCTATTATGACTCTGTTCACTGTTGGCTCACTCCACTCGATATAATGTATACCACATACCATTAACCGCATGTGTATGTGTGTGCGTGTACACACTGCCGAATAATTATAATTCGTTCTCGAACGCCGGCGATTCGATACAACACAGTGCGTTGACTCACTCTGCAAGCCGACATAATGTTACGTACCATTGCATCGTCGTCGCGACGTTACACAATCGTCTGTGGCGATAAATAATAATAATTAAAATACACGCACCTACAGGTTTGGGTATTCGCTATGAACTCCACGGAGACCGTACGAAACGACGGGCGTTCGCGTCGTTATAATTATAAACTATAAAGGGGAGAAAACGAATTTACATTTTAAATCATAACAGTCCGAGAAAAGTAAAGGCGGATGACGATTAATATTAATTGATATGCACCGTATAATGTGCGTATATATATATTGCGTGGCGTCTACACATTATTTTGTTTGCGTGTTCGTAGGACCTGGGAAAAATAGTCGATCGTGTCGAGGTAAATATTTGGTATAAATAGACACGTGTGAGCACAAAATATATAGTACGCGCGCAAAACGAATAGGACCGTTTTTTGCGACACTATTTTTATATAATGTCTTATCGTAGCTAATCTCATAGACGACACTTACATAAAAAATGTCGACGTCCCACTGATGAGACAATAAAATCGGTTTTGTTAAACGATAAATAAATAACATTATTAATATTCTGGTTCGGTGCCCAGAAATTACCCGACAGAGTAATTTAGTAGATAGAAAAACTAATTATTATTTATAATTAGTAGTATTATACCATAGTATCAGACATAATATAGTATAATATGCGTACGCATATTAAACATTATGTTTTAATTATTGTACATACTCTGTTTTCCGTCTAAAATTAACGAATATTTTCAAATATAGGTCAACACTCAACAACAATCTTCTGCAGCGAAAAGAAGTTTTAGTCCAAACTCATATTATAATAATATATCCACCGTGGTATGACTGGTGTCTGGTATGGCTTCTGCAGGTCGTCTGGGCAAATCCGATGCCATTTTACAAGAAATATACCAGAAAATGAATTACGTTCTAGATATTCAGGAGTATACTTTATATTTGGAAACAAATCTGCGGAAATAGGTGATTGACCGAAGATTTTTTGCTGCGATTATACCGTTTTTGTAAATTTAGAATATACTTATAACTTATTATAAACACCAGTGCAACATTTTGGAATTCCTGATTACGATTCAGATACAAATTTAAACTCGGTTTCACCTTCCTTTTTTCGGGTTGGATCTCTAAGCGAAAATCCATGGATAATTTATTGCCCAGCGTTTTTTTTATTCAAATTTTAAATTTTAATAGCCATTTCATATAAGCAACTTACATCATGCTATATATCCGCTTTATTGAAATTATGGTCTAAAATTAGTTCCACAAATATATTAAACTACTCGGATTTAGATTTAAACCTATTAATAATCATTAGAGTTATCAGTTATTAGTTATTACTTATTACACATATATGCTTAATAAATAATCTATAAAACATTTTACATCAATTGTTTCTAAATCGTAGCTTACTGACGAATTTACGATGCTATTATAACATTTTTTATCAGTCCAAATAGATGTAAATCAAATTAATTTAAATTTAAAAATAACAAATCATCGTACATACAAAAATCGTCAAGAAAAAAGTGTGGTTTATTGAAACAGATATGTGGAGTATAGTTATGGATACATTTAGTATTTCTCATCATACAGGTACTTTGTATGAGCTATAGATTAACAAATCACAAGTCTGTTTTAAAATGGGAAGGTATCAAAGGAAACGTTGTCGTTTGAGCTATGAAGTTCTAGACTCTAAACGGACGGATACTTATGCCTTATCAATTACCGTGCTCAAATAGTACACGATCAACTCTAAAATCTCAGCAGTGATTACACCTAACTCAAATTCATTAAAGTCTACCGGTCCAAACGGACCATGTCAATAACATCATACCAAAAGTGCTTATTCAGTACTTCAGCACCTCTGTTCTCTAAACATCAATACTGTGACTAACAGAAATTATTCTTATTGGTTGTTTTTATTTCCCACCGTCAACGTATAACTCATACTGCAGTAGAAAATAATAATATAATTTTGTAAATTTAGTTAACTTTACTTTCACTTAAATTTACTTTAATTACTTGTAAGTTTTTTTAACTGTCCATGTTTCAAAACTGTTACTTCAAAAACATTTTACGATTGATTATTATGTGAGGGTTAGTGATTACTGTCATTTATCTGTAACGATAGTAACTGCTTTATAATCACCTGCAATATCCTCGTCTCCGAATATTGCTAATGACGACAGTTATAATAATGTACATTAGCCTACTTTTACCAACTTTTACCTACTCTTTTTTATACATTTAATTGTATTAGTTTCTTAGAGTTACATTATTTAGATTTTAGAATTTTTAGGAGTACGTATTAATGTTTAAACTATTAAAACTTACTACTCAACAATGATGAACGATGACTCAAGGTTTGATAAGTTATTTATGATGTTTTTTTTACAAAATGTATGCCGTTTATTAAAGTTCATTATATTTTAAAACCTTACTGTCATTTATAAATTAAAATTAATTTTTCAATAAGTTATGGTACCTACTTAGCATCAGCCTGACTATAAAAAAATAGTGACCATACTTGTTAAGTCCTTATTTTTTTAGTTTTTTTTTAATATTTGATCCATATTACGGTTGTCTTAGTCTTTAAGGTTTTGACTTTCGAGTCTTTATTCTTCAACTGTCTTCGAATATTTATGATCTCAATTCTTTTCCAAAACTTTTCTTCACCATCATCAATAATAATTGTCGGGGACCCTTCATTTATAGATAGGTGTCAGTACAACTACACTCAGACTGTATAATTACACATGTTATACCTGTTAAGACTGCTGTGCCGTACGAAGTAGATACTTGTAAATTAGTATAATATATATGTATACTATATCATGTACACTGTATTGATTTTAAACTATACTATTATAATTATACTATCATAATATATTACAAGTTATAAAATCAATGGTCGTACCTTGCGATGCGTCGAAATCTCATTCACGCGCTACATACGTGAGTGGTCGCATGTAAGTTACATCGAAGTCACGCCACCGAATTAGTTGGACGAACGGATGATTTCGGTCAGGAAGTGAAAATTCAGTCGAAAATGTCAATGTATGCATTTGTAATACAATATTCAGAATCACTGACCGGTCCACAAAATTTGAGTATGATTATTTGTGTACATAATGTATAAGCTAATGCCTGGTAACAGTACCTAAACGACTTAAATGCCTAATATGTATAAGTAATATAATGTACAACGCGTCACGGTTGTACCATTTGCGAACAACGATTGAACTACAGGTATAAATTATGTATAATGCGTTTAACGATATTATAACGTTCGAAAAAAATGTACAATGCCGCGTGCAGCAATAATTACGGTATTTTGAATTGCACAACATTACTGCAGCACGGCGTGCAAAAACGATTGCTTCCGCGCAACCAGTTTTTCAGTTAGGCACATAATTTTTTATTTTATTCCATTTTTTTTTTTTTTTTAGTAGTCTTATAAAGACTAGTATTTCGAAACCTTAGCTGCTTCTTGGAGATTTATTTATTTGTTTTAATGCTGGTCCGTTAACGTAGGTATATAATGTTCCACAAAGACTAGTTACTCTTTACCGATTCCGAGTATTGTTCATTGCATTTTTGATTTCGAACTATATAATGTAGGTTGGACGTTGGTACTACATTACAGTACACAGTTAATCTCAAGAATTATACGAAACTCATATAGTACACGACATGTTATTAGGGCCTGGAAGTCTGTGCACTGAAAACCATCGACATATATTTAAACAAGCGCATGCACATGCAAGCATAACACGTGCGAGTTTAAAATTTCAAGAATATGTAATTAACATTTTATTTATATTTAAAAAAAATAATTTAATGATTAATAAATAGGTACACTCGTCGTTTCACTCAGAATCTAAAATTACAAAAAAAGAGTACTTTAATTTTTACTTGTAAACGATTTCATGGTACTATTAGATTTTAATATACATAGTAATGTTTTGTATGAAGTATGAATATCATTTATAACTGAAAAATGACCCAGTGACAAATCTAAAAATAATGTTTATGTAGATAGATAATAAATTGTATATGTTCCATTGTTCCGGTATAAGTCTGAGAAATCAGTGTAGAAATTGCAACCAAGCTTGGTACACATATGACCAACGTTTTGGAATCACTCCTTGGGATGAGTGTGAGATTGTGGAAAGGAGTGACATACTGACATGTAAAAATAATCAAAAACAAACGATATTAGAGTTGAATCCATTTTTGTTTTTGATCGCTAAGCTGTCAATTAAACATTTCAATTGTAATTTGTATTCAAACCAAAGTTTAGTCGAATAAAATGAATAGAACTCTGAATAACTTTCTGCATAGTCCTAGAAACGATTAGAACTCCATAAAACCTATTAGAAGATTCCAATTTATTGAAAAATAAATGGGAATTATGTGCAAAAATGTATATAACAAAATCAGATACTTAAATCTAACAATTTTTGGACTGTTTTAGAGAAGTACATGTAAATGTTTAAAACATCATTTTGTATTTGTATCAAGTATGATAGTATAAATATAAAATACGTACTTACACCTTTATTTATACGTGTTCGTATGTGCGTTGTAGAATGTTCTCGAAATTTCTCCAAAGTATCCATCCAGTTACGTTAGTTCACGATAAATGTGATAAATAATACATAAGTCTGTCGAGTGGAGCCTGTCGAAATCACAAAAGATCAAATTATCAATTTTCAAATATCGTAGGCAATTTTCTGACTTGTTGTATAAATCAGAAAAATTCCAATGCATCCACGGTACGTTATTTTGTTTTAATCTGTACATATTTTACCTATTTTAAAGCACAATGAGTCACTCAACAGTTTATGAAATTATTATCATACATGGTAGTTGATTATTAATAATAAAAAAGGAAAAATATGTCGATGCATTTTATAAATTATAAATATTATATTATAAAAATTATTATTAAATGTGTAGATTTTAAATTATTAAAATTTTGAGATTTTATCTCAATTATTTTTCTACTATTATAAGTACACGCTTTATAATGTTAATGCGATAGGACCAACGCACATAAATACATAATGGTAGGTTCGTACTTCGTTTTTGGTCTAGCCGGTTAATCAAATGTACTCGCTGATCGAATTTTTCCCTGTAACGAAATCGTTTTAATTTTTCGGGCTATATCTAAACACGAACTGTACATAATACAACCTAAGATGCGCAAATTGTATCTCAGCTTAATGCGGATGAAAAAGCAAATACAAATAAATAAAAATAAGATTTATAATTTTTTTTAATGCGTTCACGGAGCAATATATTTAATAATAGTGTAGTCTTTGATACGACCATATACGATAGGTACTAGAAATGTAAAAGTGGTGCGTGTTCGTACCAACGTGCAACGTTTACAATACAAAAAATCCTCTTGTGAAGGTATGTAACGATTTGTCTTGTGTAAAATTTTAAACTAATAATACTAAATTTTAAACGAAATAGCACTCATATGTCTCAGGATCTGTCGGATTTTCCCGTGCTGTATAATATTGTCTTAAAAGAGATAAATGTCACGATTTTTCTCACGAATCCATTAGCGTTGTGTAATATTGTTTTCTCGTTTATCTCTGCACGCACGACGCACTTACGCCTGAAAAATTGTGTCCTATGCTAGGTGTGACTACAGCTGACTGTATACGTTTGTATTATATTTATTTATATATACTCGTAGTCAGTAGGATGATGTACACCGCGGTAACAATCCGAGAACTGGATAATCAATTAAGATGGGTAATTAGCATAAACCTTACATTATATATTATATATGTATATGATGAATATAGTACGATAATTTTTGTTTTTCTTCTAAAGCACGGTTTGACGATTTTTTAATGTACGATGTTGGACGTAAAAATATTCATAATTACAATTAGTGATACATAAATATGTCTATAAATTAGGTATCGCATTTGTATAAATTATAGAAAGATGTATACTCCAATACTTGTATACCCAAGTATTTTACATATAACTTCAATTCATTATCATTCACACCGAATAAATGTTATTTGTTTTACTTATAATAATATTTTATTGTTTACTCATGTAATTATAAGCAAAATGGGGTTAGGATTATTGATAAATGGTGAGATTATTCATAATGTCATAATAATACCACCATACGCATATTTTTTGAAGCTGGTGTGATTTGTTTACCGAAATGAGAATTCCTATATGGCTATATTTAGGTCTCTAATTTCTAGTCCTTACCGTCAAAAATATTCATTTTCAAAAGGAATATAATCACTAGTCACAAGCATTTCAGCTAAGGTAGGTTATTACTTATTAATATAGCGTAAACGCTATAAACTAGAACGTAGACCACCCAAATTTGTATAAAAAAACGAACCCTACACATTATTAAGTATAATTACATAATATTAAAGATTATGTGATGGGTTTTGGACTTTGGTTACAATTTAATTATTGTCGTTTTTACTACTATAAGCAGGTAAGTCGAAACTACAATAAATTGCAATACTGTCAGCGTGCGGTATAAACGTTAACAGTACACGTATATAGTATGCAATAATTAGCAAACAGACTTTAATCAATGTCTATTTTTATATTTTTAAACGATTCTTACAACCTTCATTTCAGTATAAGCATGATCGTATATAAACGCATGATTGACATGAACGACGGACAATTCAAAAAAGTAGTTAATAAGTTTAAAAGAAGACTTCGCACGTGGCACTGGAAAACATATCTGTAGGTACTTCTACATTGTTTTACCAGTCATCATGAATATTATTATCTACTGAGTAAATAGCGGTAATTCATCATTTGAATAGAAAAACTGAAATTATAATATTCATAAAATATAACAGATATTTCATAAAACAACTTTAATCGATAAATTTCCGTATGCCGATACGGCAATACACCGTATACGTTAGATTGATATTATTTCATTCATACACGGAAATTTGACTGTTATGAATTTATGATATGGCAATCAAAATATATACGTCCAGCGGTAGACACACACGACGTTCATTATGACAGCAGGTATTCACAAGTGGTTCGTTTATGATGTACAGGTATGAGTATTATAATACTATATAAGTTGAAATAAAAATCAATGAATTGTGGACTAACTTTAAAATGTGGATAAAAATATTTAAGCAAATTTAGTGATATTTCAATACGGAACTACTGAGACAATCAATTTTTGTTAAACGTTATAATCAGATACTTTCGCACAGCATAAAATAAGAAAATTTTTTTAAGTACAGTATATTTTGTTTTGTTATCGTGAAGTATTTAAAATAATCTTTGAATAACAAAACATACTATCATTAAATGTAGATAGTTATTAAAAAAAAGCGGAGATTTATCTTATTTTCATTTTTTCTCTCGTATGTATTCATGGTGTATAATAATGCTACTTTAATTATATTCTTTGTCAACACTTAAAGAATTTTACCAATATTTAGAACATTGTTCAAGATTTTCAAGAATAGTAAATATTTAAACTAGAAAAACTTGTATTTGCAACTATCGCAGTCGAACATTCTATAGTGATTACAAGTGCAGAATTTTGAACAAAAATACTTGTGTTCAAAATTCCTGCATTCAAAGAAGTCTATATATATATATATATGATTCACAGATTGCATACACGACGTCGATGTAAGTATATATAAATATAAATATGGATATACATAGTTTATTCGCGTTGATTAGAACATCGCAAAATCCATTACTCGAATTAAGGTCCCTTATAAGATGTACTTTAATCATAATTAATTTAATAACTATAATTTGTATGACTCAATTCGCTTTTAATCGTCCTTCAGTTTCGAATCATATTTTTACACTTCTGATGTATTTTATGATTTCACATACGCTTATTTAGGAATAATACATTCAATGTTAATACATCGAATATTATTTGTTCAACGGTTGCGCAGCGTAAGTGAGTTATTTAATTTTAGATAACATAATAAATAATACTACATAATTAAATGTAATTCATTATATTATAATATTATAGCGTGTTCGATGATACGACTTAACATTAAACAGTATAAATGATAATCGCATCACTATCACGTTAATACGCGAGTGTCAACTGTTAATTATTATTTATCATTATAGAAATTTGATGACCAGATAATGTCATATGACTCACGAGCAAACAATGTCCAGAAGGCGATCGGTCCCTTCTCCGCCACCTCTAAAATCCACCCTCGCACGTGCAGTAAACCACTGCACCGGCTGTATACCGGACGGAGCGTATCGGCATAACTGAATATTATGTGTATAGGCGCGCAGACAAAGAGTAAAGCAATAGGGTGGGTGAAGCGGGGAGTGACTTTTACTCCTATATATATATAATATTTTATAATGGAATTTGTGTTATTATATTACAGTACCTATATAGCACAACGAGTTTGGTCCAGACGAAGAAAAATGAAAAAAAAAAACCGTAACGTCCGTCAACGTGCAAGTATATACCTTCTATCATATGTCTGCATATTATATACATAATAGACAAGAGTACACGCATCGTACGGAAGGGGAATCTGCTGATGGTGTCCTGTCCTCGCGGTTCCGGAATTCCGGCCAAACCGGTGTTTCACGCACTAACGGCCCCCACAGTTACCCGAACACGTTACCCTTGCCCGACCGACGGGTGCACGGTATGGAAAAAAAATGATAAAACCTTTCCCACGGCGCGGGTCTATGTAAAATATGTGCGTAACGTTTTACGGTAAGATTTGAATCGCATCCCAAATATCGGGTTGCTCAAAATGCTGGCTGCGAATCGTGAAAATTATAAAGTTTTTTGAACATCACACAAAACGTCTAGACGAAGAACATTAGAGTTCTCGTCATTATCTGTTATAATATTCAAAGACTCTAAAGCATTTTGAGTCTAGCGTGCGCTTTTCGGTAATTTCGGATGGAATGATGCGGACGAACACTACGGTGAATAGTTTTTTTGTCTCTAAAACAACGTCTTTTGTCGTGAGAGTTGAACAGTCATCGTCCTCATAAAGTCATAATATATTCATCAAGTAAAATCTTTGATGGTTGAACACGAATACCCTGCACAACTTTTAGCACAGTTACAAATGTTTTTTTTTTTTGTTTATTAATCATTTTTATGTCATATTTTTAATGATTGTGTTCATTGCGATTTTCTAAAACGTTATCGTCGCGTGCACTTCAATTCAAACTGGAGATGTTCAGAAAATACACCGGAATCAATAATCAAACACAAGTAAAAGTAGACTGGGACTAGCGGGACTCGACTGAATGTCGATCGGTTCCACTCGAGAATGACGAGTGCACCCTCCGTCCCTTGAGCCGATGGAGAGGGCGGGAGAGAGCGACGTAAAAAACCAGTTGGCCGCTGCCGCCGCGGAACCGGTAACGGGCGCGACACGGGGACTTTCGTGCGAAACATTCGGCGGAGACCCTCACCGCGTCCCGCCCGCGATGTGCGTACATCAGCGACCGCTGCACCTCACCGCGACCATCCCCTCCACCGGTGGTCGGCCCGCGAAGAAGAGGACTCGCGCGCGGGTGGTGGTAGGAGGTGACTCTTCGGTGGCCGCAGCGGCGCCCGACGCGCGGGAGGTGCGCGCAGTACCCGATCGTCCGGCTCCGCGCGTGCAGCTCTCCGCTCAAAGTCGGTCCGATCGCCCGATACCATGTGCGTCTTGTGCCACTAGTGTGTTGCGAGTGTGTGTGTGTGTGTGTGTGTGTGTGTGTGTGTGCTCGACTGTTGTACAACACGTTGTGTCGGTCCTGTGCCCGGATAGCGTCCTTGGCGTCCGCCCGATGACAGCCGCCGATCGCGTCCAGCCCGAGCAGCCGGGTCCTTCAGTCGGCTCTCGTCGTTCCCAGTCCGCTCGCCGGAAGGAATAGTCTTCAGCGCCGTCTCGCACGTAAGTTTTGCCTCGAGTCTCGTTCGTTTTTCCGTCCCAACATCGACCCTTACCGTTTGACGTTGGTACCTAGGGGGCCGCGTCCGTCGTACGTGCAGTGGATGCTTCACGCGTATAGGGAATTAGACACGCGTTCGAATGACGATGTGTACACGATAAGATCGTTGTCACCGCGTAGTATAGCACGAACTAGGTGCCTAGCCCACGTACAACAACGTACTTAAAAGTATGATATCACGTCTGGCGCCGATTGCAGTATTCGCGGGCAACGTTTGTCACGAATCTCTATCATTCCGTCCAAATGCGGCAATCGCGGTAGTCACTGACTGGTAACCACGAGTGGCCGGAGCAATGCTAATACTGGTTACAGCTACTCTAAGGGTAAATATTGTCCGAGTTGTATGAACGGTTACCGCCCTATCGCATTGCCCTGTGGAGAAGACAGTCGCGGTTATAGATCTCTAGCTATTATAAACCAGCGGTGGTACGTCGGGTCGACAGAGGTGATAGATAAGACGATTCGCTTATCACACCACCCCCGCCGACCATGTGGGAACACTGTCCGTTCGGTGTTTTCGACCGTGCACAGGAGAGTTCATTGGCCAACGCGCTGAGGCTGCGGTTGCGGCCCGATTCAAGGCTCGACCTTGTTCCGCGTACGCCGCCACCACTGCACTTGCCCTTTCACATTTTTGTGCACATTACAATATTATTATAATTTATAATATACGTGCGTTGCAATAATATGTACACGTATAAATGTTATTGAATGTGTTGGCCGCCGTCAATTACATACACATATCATAATATCACGTGTCCGTGCACAGCACGCCGCCGATAGTATTCTAGTATACACGAGAGAAAACCATACGTGTTTATTTTATTTATTATTATTATTATTTTTTTTTTTTTGAAAGCTGCTGCGCTCTCACTTCGGGTTATTGGCGGCGATAGCGTAAAAGCCCCGCGACTGACAAGCGCGTACAGACAATTATGACGGCTTTCGATCGACCGGCTGATATTATATAGGTACCTACTACCTGCCTAAATTATAATACACACGAATATACAATATATACGTATAGGTTGAACTGGTGTGTAGGGCGTGTGGAGCGGTTTTGTTTCAAGATTCGTGTGGTCTCGAATCGAGGTTCCGCCGTGTCGACGTTATTTTTTCCGGTATTCAAATATTGTAACACACATACCTACATACACAGATATAGGTACCTATCTAAACGCTCGTTTGTGTGTGTACACTGTACACTGCAACAACAATGACTACTTGATTTCATTCTATACTTTTCATTTGCGTTTACAAATTTTTGACTGTAACGTTACTGCTATTATTATAATAGTTGATACTTCCCGGAATAAAAAATTCCGTTTGAAAATAAAATTGTTTTTGGCTACGTTGAAAATATATTTTGTATTATATGATGTAAACTTACATCCGTACAATAACACTGTTTTTAACTAGACGTTGTCGAGATTTAAGGTTTCGCTCAATCTGTTTAGGTTTGGGCGAATGCGGTGTAGTTATATACTGTACATGAGAGTAACTTTCTTGATTAATAAATTGTTGTTTTCACACTTAAATTCGCGTTTAAAACAATTAGTTAAACTTTTTGAGCTTTTGTTGTATACGCGGATATTTGACTGTTTTACTTACAAATATTCGTATATATATGTGTATAGGAAATTTCGGAATATCACCATAACTTTTGACTTTTGGTATTGCAAAATTTTTTCACATGCTATTGATTTGATTTTTTTATTTCAAAAATATTTGGTCCCTCAGTTGCGACTATAACCTGTACCAATCAAGGTTATTTGACGCGGGAAGCGAATTTTTAATGAAAAATGAGTGTAAAATATATGTCCATCATACGATGACATCGTATTGTGTCTATTGAATATTGAAATACATTATCATTTAGTTCAATTCAATTTAATACTCACAGTTATTTTTTCTATTGAATTCATGATCACATCATTTTAAAGCGTTTAATACAATTTTTATGAGTAAAATTTAAGTATAATGCTCTATTTCTACGAATTTCTGAAAAATAAAAAAAATGATAAAACTTATAATTTAAAAGTTATCATTATTTTATTAATACACTCACGGTGGTTACGAAAAATAAGAACTTTTAATTTTTAACTTTTATGTACCTATGTATGAATCTATGCTTTTATAATAAATATAATATAGTATAAAACAACTTTTAGGTAGGTACATAGGGTGGTTTCATTACGATATTTTAGAAATATAATCTAAAACTATTTAGTTAATAAAAAAATAAATATTAAATTAAAATGTTAAAATTTAAACAACAAGATTATATACTTGTATCATCAGAATTATATTGTTTTAATTTCTTGTTTACATTTGTTTGAGTAACATCTAGAGGTTTTCGATAAATTTCTAAAAACGAAAAAAAATATAAGTATTTAGACACACCACATACCTACTTATGGTTGACAACTATTTTTTTGATATATTTAAAAATTGAACAATTTAGAATGAAATTATTATTAAAAAAATCATAAAAATTGTATCAATAAATTTCTATACATACGCAATTCTTCACGAATTCGGTGTGTCAGCAAGGAATTCTAAATATATTAACGACATGCCCTTGAGCTAAATTTCACTTCAAAAACGCCCACACTATATATGAATAGCGGAAAAAATCCGACTGTCTAATATATAGGTTTATGTATGAAAATATAGGTACATTATATGCACATGGTTTCCCATTTGAATCTAATCACATTCTAAGAATCTGAATAAATTAGCCAATAAGACATATATCTAAAATGGGTAAACAAAACACGTTTCACCGGATGCGGTATTACTATTATTATTATTCTTTTATCCTTCTCGTCGAGGAGTCGACATCTTTGCATTACAATGCGTAAGAATTTCCTCCGATGACCTTAATCGCGTTATAAATTGCATGTAAATCGAATTTCGTTTCCGTAGTCGATATTTATATACATATACATGTACCGATGTACTGTGAGCATACCTGTATTTAAAATGTATATAAATGTACGTACGGGCATGTATTATATTCTTAGATGCAATAATAATACGATCGGTCGGAATGATAATAATGAAAAATCTAACAACCACTTATTGTTATTATACGTTGAATTAACGCCTCTTATGTGTGTCGTGCAGATCTGAAATAGCGTTGTAATTTTGATTGTTATAATATTATAATCGCGTGTAAAGATAAGCACTTAAATACCTAATGAATTATTTCGACTCTTCGCGCGTGGGAATACGGGTCATTCGTGTGTATGGATACATGTACGCACTAAGCCTATTATGCATAACGGTACTACGTAACTAAATACATAACTATACACCTAATCACAGACCACAGCTGCTATGCATTTTTACAGGTTTACGAGTAGATTATTAGCAACAGAAAACTTAGCGTAATAATTGATTTCCCAAATGTAGGTAAATATGATAGCATATACCAGAATACCATAGTACCTATAGGATTTTTTCCTGGCGGGAAATTGAAAATGTGAAGTAACAAAATCTATACCTTTATACGTGCGGGCATTTTAAAATTTAAATAATATTATTGAGATTTTTTCTTAAATTCTTTTAAACCTAAAATGATTCAATATTTTTTATATTATAATATAGTATAGAATTTCAGTGTAATATATATATTACCTTCAATATCTATTCAGAGTAATAAATACTCCAATATACTTTACTTCTGCGTAAATTCAATTTTTAAAATATTTGCATTAAAATATACGTTACACATTGAATATGTACTTACATAGATATATTAGGTATATACTTTTAAACATTTTAGTTTTCAGTTCGTATCTGGATAAGATTACAATAGATCAGTGATGAATGATGATAGTGTCGGTATGTGCGGTTTTTATCAAAGAATTTCCAAAAACCGAAACGTTTGCTCATACTGCTACTGCATACTCGTATACGCGGTCTTGTGTACGATAAACTGGTTTGGAGTATTCTGACCAGCTAAAACGAACTTTTATGAAATTCGTTTACGGCTATATTGGTACATGTTGAAGCATAAAAATTCATCGGAAATTACCATGTTCCGGGGCATTTTTTTCCGCTACGGTTACGTGTAAAATTGATGTAGGCAAGTTCGTTTCCTCAAGTTACCATTAATAATTCTTATTGGGTGGTTATATTTCTTGTAACCGACGTCACATAACGATTGTAATAATAAAAAATCAATTTATAATTGCTTTTTATCAATCTTCAGGTTTTTTATAAAAAAAAAAAAACTGGTAAATCTAGTCACTTTGGCAACGCATGCGTGTAAATAAAATTCACCGCTACATCATCTTGGTTTTCGCAAACGCGCATATCGTAACTCGTTCATAACTTGGGTAGAATTTACTTTTTACCTTTCTCCTACTACCCAGTAATAAATCTTAGATATTTTTAAGGGTATCACGTAAAAAGTCTAACACTCCGACGTAATGTTTGTTAAAAAATATAACGTTTTTCTACGATTCACATGTTCCGTTAACTATTTTATCAGGTACGTATTCCTTATAAGTAACAAAATATATTTTGGTTATGAAACGTTTAATACCTGAGTTCACCACTTATAATGTATGTGTTTGTGTAATGGTGTACTTTCAAAGTGAATTGAATGTATGAAATAAATCGTAATAAATTATAGTTTATATATTTATATTCATATATATTTACATATACGAGTATACACGTGCATTTTGTATTACTTGTATGTGTAAATGTTTAAATTCATTATTATACAACACAGACAGTATGAATATTTGAAATAAATGTATGTTTGTACATAATATTTTATCGCATAATTTATAGCTATCATTTATAAAAATGAATATGTCGTGCTGACTCGTAAATAGGTATAATATTATATTTACACTAATATGATTTACAATAAAGTTTCACTTGGTACTAAAAGTTTTTGCTGCCCGACTACAAAAACCCATGACCGCTTTCGAGTTGTCTTTCGACATTATACTTATTGCGATAGGCATTGACTCCGTGATTTTTTTTATAAAGTACCTACCTACGGCAATTAATAAACTTGAATCTCGAGCTCAACATTTTACGATATGCGATGCAGTTTGTCAAACCGGACGATCTATGAATTAGGTTGATTAAATAATTAATGCATCTAAAAAAATTTGTACGTATATGAATTTTGTATAATATATTATGTTGTAATGGTCAACACGTAGTTCGGTAAACTGAACATACAACGTGTATACAATTTATTATTTACGGTGGATATTATATTTAAACTATTTTTTACCTGTACTTGTTTTGGTGTTGATGTAAATTGTAATGGTGTTTTATAATTTCATACCTAAACACTTATCCATCCAAATGGATAAACAATTGGTTTAATCTTTAATGATAAATAATAAAAATACTGAAAAATATAGGGTGTAGCCATTGTATACTCTTTAAGTATCGACAAACAATTAATAAATATCAACTTTAAATACAATATAAATAATAAAATTACCGTATACTATTTATAGTTTAAAATATGGACGCTTTTTTTTTTATTTGACAGAATCAATAAAAACGACTGGACAATAGAGTAAATAATATTCTTCGTCAAACTAATCTTATTTTGTCTATCTTGACACAAGATGTAGCACCTACAATATAATTATAAGAAAGTTATCGTTTTAAATTTATTTACTTTTGTTATTATAGCCCTTGGCGAATATTTCAACAAAATTTGACTAAATCGGTTGATAAAAATCATTAATAAATTATTAGAAAACTGTAGCTTTTTTTCTTAACCGTTTTATTGATTTTTGCATTATTTACTTTAAAATTATTAATTTTTATCAAACACCATGAAATAATTCTAAAATTGACTTACCTGGAGTACAGTAAGTTCTCTTCTGTTGAAGTACTTTATGAAACTTATTGAGCTATTTACTATAATAAAAAGTACTGAAAAGGAAGGACACTTATTACGAAACCGATGATTTCAAGCTCGCTCTTAAGTTATAATGTACTCGTAACATTCTTACTTACATATTTTGGGGGTGGCGTCGTGCTCTCTTAACCACTTGTTATGGAATTATTGTAACGTACTACGTATTTATGCATTCAATTGGGTATTGTGTTAAATATTTCGGCCGTATATATATTATATTATCAGTTATAAAGCGAACGCAGTTCATTGCGTTCACTCATTAACTGAGTGTACAAATTATGACTATGTTGTCTAATAGCCTATATTTAATTTGTATTTATTTGTTCTCTATATTTATTATGCATAGTATTTATATTAATATGTATGTATATAGATATTTTTATCGTTCTCAATCTAATGGAATATGATCTGCACTGTTTGAAAGCCATTTACATCCCATGCTTGACTAAGCAATGACGAAAACCATTTGTATGCATGTGCCTTGAGTATTACAACCAAGTCATATTGACGTGTTACAAAATAAAAAACAAATATAACTTGGACATAAAACTATGGCCATATTTAGACGACTTGCGCGTTAAATAAGACGACATCAATATTTCTCATACCAATCATTTGGTTTACTTTTAATTTTAGCGAGCTTCGCAAAGTTATATTTAGGCGTACGAATTCCAATTTTAGTCAATATACAAAATTGAAAATTGGGTAAAAATAGACCATTTCCGTTCATTTCTATCGTGTTCAACGAACCATGTGTATAATGTATTATACAGCATACGAATATACGATACCAAAACAATACATTGAACCCATTTCTCCTCTAATGTTACACATCGAATTAAGTACTTTTTTGAATCATATATTCATGAATCATTATATGCATAAAAATATCATTCGTAGTTTATCATATTTAAATAACTGAATACTGATGTAATATTTATTCTACCTTTATGTGTATTATATGTTGTATAGGCACACTACATAATATAGTCATATAGATTGTACGAATACTGTATTAAAACTGAACGCAGTATGATTTTCCTTTGTTGACAATTTTTTTTTTTTTTTCAAAGACAATAAAATATATTTTATAGTGTAGATGGAGAATGGATATACTGCACGAGAACTTGTATAATGTCTAGATCCTGGTTTAATATAAAGAAAAAAAATCTCATAAAATTATTACATTTCAACAATTGTGGTATATTATACTATATTTATCGTTTAAGTCAATTTCAACACAATAGAAATAAAATAGAAAATCGTGGATTTATTTTTTAAACTTATAATAATGTTTCTTTATAAAAATTACAAGATGTTACGACTTGACAAATTATAGGGCGTGCAAAATATCCGTGAGAATCATCGGTACCGTCGTATTACAAAAACGTTGTGGAGCACTAGTCCTATTAACATAAATGACATGCTATGGTAAAATTATCTTACAGTTTAATATTATTATACATTGTGCCGTTTAAAGTATTATGTAGAATAATGTTTAAACGTAGTTGTACATTTAATGAAGAAAATCAGATTTAAATACTGGGTTTGGTTACTAAGATTATTCAATATTCGTCTGTTTATCACATGTCTAACACGTGTAGTGATGTAACGTAGTTAATTTATTTACCGTTATTGGCAGTACAGTTTTGTTATAAATACAATTGGAAAAAATTTACCAAGCTTATTACATTTTAGAAAATAATTCGTTTGAGTAAAGTCAAATTAAAAGTAGTTACAATGTATTTATTTTTTCACACACCAACGTTGTTAATTTATTTTATTTATTTATATCTGTGTATATTCTATGTATACCATTTCAATGCAATAACGATCTTAGCATTAGGTATTTAATATTAAATAAACATACGATCCTAGATATGCTTTTGTTTCCAATGAATTTTATTTAGCTTAAGAATGCAAAAATGATTTATCATACTATACAACAAAATATAAAAACTTCACCATAAAATTGTAAAGCGTGTATTAAGGAGTATTCTCATATTGCTTTGCATTTTGTTAGAACCCAGTCGAGACAAAGTTTTAATTTAAAAAAACAATTTATGTAAAATTGTCTTGCCATTGTTTCATGTGGTATGTAAATATTATTTTTGTTTTCTGGCTAGCGACACGTTACACTTAGATTTAAAACAGTTGGTTCATAGAAGGATAGATGTTAATATTATCACCAAATGTCGTTAGAAAACTACAAAACTACGGCGAACCTTTCCGATTTAATGACGATATAAACTCACTAATTGCATACAAATAACTATGATGGTTTCATTAAAAATATATTCTATAAACAAATAAAATTAAGACTATAATTATTATAACTACTAATATTTTATTAATTTAGTTTTTTGAATATTTTAGAACTGCTTGTTTTCATAATATTGTTTAATTCATCGGAACAAAAATTTTGTTTTAGGATAATACATATAATTATTAAAATTGCTATAATCCATACTCCATTCTATGCGTCGACAATTTTAATTATACATTATGATGCTAACGCCGTGTCAACGTTTACTCGGAGCACGACTGCGTGTACCTGTAAACTAATATAATAAATAATATTATGTCTGTTGACTTCAATCGTAGTCATGGTCGTCGAAATGTACTAGACATTTAACGCAAACAATATCCATATAAGGATCAAACCAGGTCCAGAACGAATTAGCCTGTGGCTGCGCAGTGAACGGTCGCGCGTCATCATTACTCGCATAAGCCTCTTTCTTTGACCGTCCCAAATATATCTGAAAACAATTTCGACGCAGTCGAGCATGGATTCGAGAAGGACAAATTATTGACAACCACCCCTTTATAACTAACTCTTTTTAGCTATTTTACGTATTGCTCTACGAATAGTTTTTAAGGACTCCATGGGTTAATGAATATGCTACGTATTAATATTTAATCAATACGATTAAAATTTAATTACTGTTATTCAACACAACTATCGTTATTTTAATAATTTGTGTTTCTGTCAAGCTCCTAAGCATTGTATGGTAGGTTTCGAGCTCCCCAATCAAAAAATGTTGAGAACCAATACGGTTTCGAAGCCAAATGAGTTCAAAATAAAATCCGTTCCCTGAATAACATACACATATATTAACATGGGTCTCAGTCTCATCGCGATAAATTACTTATCATTCCATAATACTTTCTACATAATAATGTGGAGATATTTAAGGTTTGTTTATAAAGTTCGTTAGCCGGAAAATTATGATTTTGTTTTAAAATGATAGAAAAATTAGCGATAAAAAAAGAAAGAAATACAGACCTTAAACGCATTATAAACGACATTATAGCAGTGATCGCGATTGATAAACACTCGAATGACACCTATTGTTCAATATTATATAATGATATAAATATATGACGTATTATAATTTATAACACGTCGCTGTTGCTACTATGATACGTACGCGTAGAGCTACGAAGCCGCGCAAATGTATTATTCAAAATGTAATAAATACGGGGATATACACATTACACACGTTTATAAATTATTATTTTCTTCGTGTCTTCGTCACGCACTTTTGGCGTATACACACATTTGATTTGTACACACGCGTTATGCGCTCAGCGCGTATAATTAAAGCATTTAAAACGTACGTAGGACTCGCGAAACCGCTATTTATTATTATTATTATTATTATTATTATTAATATTACTATTATCATCATTATTTGCATACTTTTTCTCTCTCTCATTCTTTCTCCCTTTCTTCCGGTCTTTCTCCGCCCTCTCCCACATCTTGTCCTTATTTCTCGCTCGTACACAACGAAAGCAAATAATAATAATAATAATAATAAACGTTTGATAATATTATAATATTACAGTGCAATAATTGTATTTCTCGCCGCTCGCGGTGTGATTATATACTTTCACTCCAATTTCACGGTGAACGGATCCATGTAGAACAGCGGTTCCCAACCTTTTTCATTCTACGCCCCCCTTGTAAATTTACCAAAATCTCATTCCCCCCTTAAATTAGAGTTTAGGTGATTTTTTTATTTCGTGAGCGGTACAAATAAAACATACAAAATAACTATATATTATACAATATACAACTATTTACTTTTATTATTTTCATAATTTTAAAAATGTATTATAAATCAACTTACAGACCAATAATACGAATATTGAATATAGAAATAAAAACATTAACATAAAGTTGAAATAATAAAAGGAAATTTAATGAGAAATTTGAATTCCCCCCCCCTAGTTGGGAACCGCTGATGTAGAACAACGTGCGCCAGCTAGGCATCGCGTCCGCGTATAAAAACGCGAACACTCGCACGCACTCTCACCGCTTGCGACGGGCGATGGGCGCGCACTTGAAATCCGCTTCGAAGTCGAGGTCAACGTTATTTATGCGCGCATGATGTGTTCGTTATCTCTCGCTCCGCTCTCGGGCAGCGGCCCATCAACGTGTACGCTCATGTACTCCTCGGCCTCTGTTAACGGTACATCTGTAAACGTAACACAGCACACATTTCGTAACCGGTTTTTTTTTTTCTTCCGCAGGACGAGACACCCGATTAACCACCGTCGGCGGGCCGCAGCGATGAGCTCAGCGACCGTGGCCGCCGTGGCCGCCGTGGCCGTCAAAGACTTTGTGACCGTCGTGTCGGTGGACGGAGGCGGAAGCGGCAGCGGCGCGCAGCCGACCGAACACGATTCGTTCGTCACCGTGCTGTCCATCGGCGACGACCAGGAGGCGGCGGCCGCCGAGAGTGTGGCCGCCGCCGCCGCGGCCACCGAAGAAGTACTCGTCTACCGTCTGCCCGGCGAGCGGCTGGGCTTCGGGCTGCGGTTCGACGGCGTGGACACGTGCAACAGGCTGTTCGTCCAGTCCTGCGCCGACGGCAGCCCGGCGTCCCGCACCCAGGCGTCCTGGGGACCGCTGAGCCCCGGCGACGAGATCGTGCGCATCAACGGCCGTCCGGTCAACAAGCTGAGCCGCGACGATTGCGTCCGGTGCCTCAAGGAGTCCGGGCTGGTCGTCAAGTTGCACATGATCGACGGCCGGCTCACGGTCAAGGTGCCGCCGCCCGTGCCGCCCCGGAAACAAAAGAAACCGGAGCCGCCGCCGCCGCCGCTGCCGCCGCCGATCGCGTCTTCCACCGTGTACACGGACGCCGTGGAAAGGCGAGTACTTAATGATAATTATGCACTCCTACCCCCCCCCCTCTCCCCGTGCAGTGCTCGGATTCTGTGACATTAATTGTCAGTAGTCGTCATCGTAGAAAATATACTCGTGTGCGTAAAAATACCGGAGTATCCTATTGATTCGTTTTATGTATCATGAGGATTTCAGATCTGTAGCGTAGAACTGCATATTTCTCCATATTTTTAGAATTTTGGTTTTACGTTATTTCAGTTTTGGCGCTTTTCTTTCTAATAATCATTAAATTTGATATATTTTATAAATCTCGTTAGTAAACAAGAATCGTACAAAAGAGTCGTGTGACTAGAATAGAATATTCATCATATTATATTTATTTTTCATTTTTATAAATTTGTAAATTCGTAAATTATTATTTTTTGCTATTTTACACGATTTAAACCGATTAGGATTATATTTTAAGATTTTTTAGGTCATAAAAACAGCGCATATTTCCTTACGAGATCCAAGCACATGCTATACAAACAATATACACATTACACACACACATATTGGGTACATTATAGCAGTCAGAATCTACGTAGTTTTGCACTCGAATTCGGACTGATGTTTTCGATAGAACGATTCAGAACCAGTTTAATGGGATACGGTTCCAAAAGATCAAAAATTATTATCCGACTATAATATGACATATAATTTATAAATGCGTAAATCGGTTCCTAATTTTATGATGTCTCGTATAATACCTACCGCACACTTTTTTCACAACGTTAAACTCATCGGACAAGGGTACCAACTACCAACTCTCCAACATCACGATCTCTTATTTCTAATCCTATTTGAGTAAAATTATATTTGTATGTGCATGCTCACTGCAACATTGAATTACGAGTGTACTTGTTTAACTTAAAATTATAATTGCATATAAACTCGTAGATCAATTAATCTAGAAATTAATAATGATTGGTATTCTGTATACTGAGGTAGCAATAATGATACGATTTTATTATATTACATCTTTGATCATCTGCCGTCTACGAAACTGAGGTGAATAAAATCTGTATTTAACGACATAATGTGCGAATAAGTGTTATAGGTAAATACGAAGTTAAATATTTAATACTTTTATCCCTATTAAAAATATTTTATTTGCTCTGTTAAATTGTGCTATCCAAGTACCAACGATTGCAACGAGTACATGGGAATAGTGTTCTCGTGTTATGTAAGTAAATAACACAACACATTACTTTGTAATTATAAGGTGGAATGACTATTTATAGAGAAAGTTGGTACACGGATAATGATGGATGATCAATTTCTAATAATTAGTGATGAACACAGCGATTATAGTGTAGATTACAAGACAGATACAAACCTATTATCGAGCCATACCATTCCCAGACGATTGCCAATGTTGACTATTAAATGCGATACTATCGAGTGTTGTGAATTTTAATTATAAAAAATCTGTGGTATGATATATTATTAATTTCCCTCGAAAATATTAACGATTAGCATGATTGGATATTAAAATATTCGGAACGTATTTAGGCGCGACTCTTGTTCAGTTTAATTTAACAACATATTTTCCATGACCAAATTTGCTACAGATTATTTCAAACTTTTAATTACCAATAAGTTATAAACAAATTACGGTTTCTTTAATATCGACTTGGATATAAACATGATATATCAACATACATATGTTTTATATTGTGTACCTAAATCGTATATTTTATATTTTATATTTTCAACTAGCAATATATAACTCGAAATTATTTTTACCGCGTAAGCGCGAATGAAAAACGTGTATACCTAATTATACGAGTAAGATTGTGTTGAATAGTTTTATGAGTCAATATTCATTGAAATGTTCTCATATGTGTATACCGGCCGTTGTATAAAAATTGTATTCCATTTTAGTTGACTGGTACTTATATACAAATATTAACAATAGTAATAAATATAATTGACTACTAATATTGTACTAGTACTCGCATGTTGCATCAAACAAAAATGCAAGATTAATTGATATAACAGTTAAAAATACATATAAAAAGCGATGCTTTCACTGCATGATACTACAAACTGAGTTAGTATACATTTTATAAAATAAACCTATAACATGTTTAATACGCAAATATTATGAACACCAATAAATTATATTTATAAAGAATCAAGATAAAAAATTAAATAAATAATACAATTGATAGTATGCGTCGACTATATGATTATTAAAATTTACAACATTTGACATGTTAATAACATATTAACGTACATAACGACCATAACGATCATATAATAATGATCTCTCCTGACTTGACATGGCAAAATGTAAAGAACAATGTGTCCAGATAAGGTTACGATTATGTTTTGAACTCGTGCTGTTGGATACAACAACACAACGTTTATAAATGTAATTAATTGTTTATAAATCAGCCGTCGGGCCGTAGATTCATTCTCACGTGGACGTATTACAATAGAATAGCCGAGCTGCGTACAGAGTGTCCCACGAGGAACGATTTCCTAATTTCAAGTGATACCCTCCCCCGGTTTCATCAGATTATAGTTCACCCTCGCTGAACACCCTGTTAAATATATTATAGTATAATAATAATAGCCGAACTGCAACAGTGTATAGGTATATATATAATATTTACGTACCTATATATTATAACGTTATACCACGGTTACAGGTTCGTCTACCACGGCGAGTCAGAATCGGACGACACCAACAGTAGTGTGTCCACGGTGGTGTCCAAGTGTCCCGCGTCGTTCGCCGACGACGACTGCGCCGACAACAAGAACTGCGTGCTGGACAGGGTGCTGGAGCCGTTCATGCAGCTGGAACGGGAGTTCTCGTCGAGTGCAGCCATCGGCGACGACGTGGGCCTGTACGAGAAGCTGGTGGCCGTGGCCGAGGAGGACCGGCTGCCGCCCAAGCCGCTGCCGCGCAAGGAGGTGCGGCCGCCCAAGAAGAAGCCCCCGCCGCCACCGCCGCCGTTGCCGTCCGCGCCTCCTCCGCCTGCTTACCGATTGCCGCCCAGGCTGGTCGACTTTGTGCACAAGGACGAACCGCCCCAAACGGCCACCGCCGGCGACGACGACGACGACGACGACAACGACGACGACGTTTTCGCGTAAGCGCGCAGACCCTTAACTTCCCTCATCCCACTCCCCACAAGGGCCACCCTCCCATCGAACTATCTGACCCCCGGGTTCGGCGCTGACATATTTTCGTAACATTTTCGAACTATCATCACGTCCGGATCATTTATTGTCTCGTTTGTACTGACGTTACTCGTACTACGTCTATATATTATTATGTCCATACGTGTCACTGAAACGTTTTCCACGTCTGTTACGTTTTCATGTTATCAGTGGTGCTTAATAGGAAATACTTTCAAGGGATCTCAAGTCCCGGATTATTCCTTTAAAATTTGTATGGTTTTTTTTTTTTTTAGTACATCGTTACTTTTTTTAGGGAGTCTTAGCCCTCATCCCTAAGCCTCACTTTGCAGAGTGAGGTTGTGGATGTTATACAACGTAATGTATACCCAACTTCCGAGGTGTTGAACGTCAATGTTTTTGTAATTCTATTGTAGGTGCAATAATCTGCAAAACAAATAAGTCAAACTAGCCGCGATATTGTGTGTATACTTCTTTAGATTACTGTCGGGCCCGATGTGTTTACATCAGTCTATTACAACTGCTAACCCATATATCCTGTAATGGAAAGAAAACTATCAGGTATGAATTATCGAACTGCGTAGTTGAACGAAAGACATACAGGCCCCCGTTAGTTTTGGTTTTATTTCAATATGTTGTCTCAATGATTCTTAAATGTTCTATAAAATAAATAATTATTCTCCAGACCGGGATTCTGTTAATTTCTTCTCGGAGCTGAGCTCTAAGATTTAAAAAATTTAAGTTACCCAAATTTTCTCTCAGAGGTGCTTCGATGAATATTAAATTTATAATAAAACATATGTTTGTTTATTAGGTTTATGGATTTTCGTTAGGTTTAAAATTCGTTAGAAAACCATTTTCGTACCTCCAAGTTCCATCTAAACTGGGTCTGCTAAATTTGATTTTCATTTTTTCTACCAGGATTACTTATATATTTTAAATTTACGTCCTAGTGTTCCTTGATATTTGAATATATAATTAAAGTACACTTTCTATAAAGAAACTTAATTCGTGTTATTAAGGAGAACCGCATGTTACTAAAATTATGAAATTTAAGTTCCTATAGTTATTTATAAACAGAATACAATTTTCTCGAATGAATGTTTAGTTAAATTAATAAAATATTTATTTTTATTGCTTGAACTGTATTCTAACAAACTATTATTAAACAATAATTATTTTAAATAGATAAATTATTTAAATTATTTAAACAATTATTCGGTTAGGCGTTCTGTTCAATAGAACCTATATATCAAGTTATTTGGTTAATAAAAATATTAATAATTATTAAAATAGAATACAATTTATAATAAAGTAATTAACTAAAAACAATGTTGTGTAACCTTGACGACTTTCAAATTAGGTAAAATGTACTTCATTCTTTTAAAATTAAATACTTAATTTATACTTATTTATGATTTTGTGTTGAGACATAATAATTATCTTCACAGGTTAACAGTCAATACTAAATAAATGTAAATTATTAATTTGATTAGATTAAATTTGACAGTAACATTTCCTTTTGCTATGGTGGTGTTTTATGGCTTTGAAGCCTATTTAGTAGTATACCCAATTACTAAGCCAAGTGTGTTAAAGTGCCCATTTGTGAGTGTTCAATATTTTTTTTTAAATACCAATGTAATTTTTATTTATTGTTTATAAAAAAAAAAAAATTCATACATTATCAATTATAGATTAGATATCTGTTTAAATTGTATATATCGATTTTATTAAAGTTTAAAATAATTGTTAGTAATGTAATAAAGTATTTACTATTCATTTATTTCATAGTTAGCTCAATAATAATTTTAAAATAAATGATTAACTACTATTTTACATGGTACAAATTATAATTTTAACAATTAATTTAGTTAGCATATTATTATACCTTATGTATACAACTTTATTTGTAAGAACAAAATATTATAAATATTACTTATTTTAATTGAAGTTTAAAAAGTATTAAATTGTACAATAAAAAATATTTATTGATTTGTGAAAAAATTGTGTATTCCACAATAATTATATTTTATACTTTCTTTTGAAAATACTAAAATACAACTATTAAAATGTTTTCTACCCTAATTGTTTCATGTCGGGTACCCAATATACTGTGTAGAACTAATGAATTCCTTGTAATCATAAATAATTTACCATGTACTGTTCAATAAATATAGTTTTAATAAATCGAAATAATTTTTTAAGAATTCTGGTGGAATTTTAATTTAAAACAAATATTAATTGTTGTTTGAAAATTCTTATGTTTCAAGTACAATTATTTTTACTTTTAACATATTGTAAAACTGTAATTGTTTTAATTTTACATTGACTGATTCAGTTATTGTTAATCACGAATTTATATCAACACAAGGTGCTAATTACATGTAGGTAGATACTAGGTATATGATTAAAGTCTAACACATTCTTTGTGGGATTATTTAGATTAAACATGGGTTAATAATTTAAGTAAAACCTCACAATAATAATTACAAACAATATTCTTTATAATATTATTATCATACTTCAATTTTTAGATTGTTGTTTTTAAAAACAGAATGCATGTTGTCATAAAGAGTTTAGTATTAAATTGCCTTACGTATTACTCAAACACGTTTTTCTTTACGTTTTGGTCCGATATTTTTAATCATTTTAATGAACGTCTAAAAAACGAAATAATTAATATGAGATAAATGTTTTGTTTTTTTTTTAATGTACCTATGCGTATACACATTTTTGTACGTAATGTACAAGCACACCAGCAAATTAATTTGATTTTGAATTTAAAATATTTACATTTTTATGAGTTGACGGACGAGAAAACCTATTGTTTGGTTCGTTTCACATTGATTTAGCACTTATAATAATGCAATATATTTACGCGTTACATTTCTTAACGATAATTATTTACGTTTATCACAAATTCGTCGGATGGGTTTGGTATGCATATCGATTGCCCCTTAAACCACAACAATGGTGTAGAAGTGTTTATCTACCCGCAGATGAAACGGCTGTTTTTTTTATATATTGACAGAACACCTATTAGACTCGGGAGATTTTTTCCAATAAACACCCATTTTATATTCACCGTAGCTTTCAATTTCTGTACTAACTTTTTTCATTTATTAATTTTTCAGAACCGATGATCCAACACCTTGTCCGATCGCTGACGAAAACATAATTACAGAAGAAGAAAATCCGAAAAAAGGTAAAGACATTTATCATATTTGATAAACCGCAAAGATGCGTTCGTGTTGCATACCTATCTTATTAATTATTAATACCATCATCCGTGCACACTTATACGGTGCTCTGAAAATTTGTTTACGTTAAAATAATATATTATTGTTTCGTCAAAAGCGATAAAAATATCGTCAAGTATTAATTATAGACACGAATATACCATATTATTATCAACTATATAATAGATAATTAATGATAAAAATAGTGTTGTTTGTGCGGGGGATAAATGCTGTGATTTAAACGGTGGACTATTGACCATTCGACTGACCACCCGCGACCGTCCGCTGTAATCGTAGTGCACAACGAGCAGTGTTCGTCGTCCATTTAACGTTGTCGAGTGACTTAAGTCATCTCAATCAATATAGTGACTCGCGTACGCGTGCACATCGCGTGGAAACTATAATTCACGTGCCTCTACTCGACGATTCGGATGGAGCACGCCAGATGTATACTGACTATGGGTATGTGCTATAAATACTTATATTCTCGAGCCGGGATCCGAAGATCCGTTTCGATAAACTAAATAAAACCCAACCGTATACGGTTATGGTTCAATATTATAATATAATTGATCAATGATCGATGTTGATTTGATCGTTTATTTTAATATTATTGTCACGCCTAATGATTTAATTCGTTCCTCGTCGTAATATTATCATAATGCCTCTATATTGTACATTACGTATGTGTACCAAAGTTAATAATTGACGTACAACAGTAATGCAGGTTATTAGTAGGTACCTGTGTGTGTGTGTGTGTTTGTGAATTGTTATTATAAATATTTTAAAACGTTTCTAAACGTATCATCAGATAATTCTGTAAGATCGACGCTTGTCAAGTAGGTGTGTACTGTATAGATACCAGAATCGACTGATCGTTGTTATTTCATTGTTTTTAACATTCTTATATTTCGACGATAAACAACTATCAAATTATAATACGTATAAAACATTATTACTAGCCCACACGCGCATACTATGTATACACTCGTAGAGGTATGCGAGTGTGAGAGTTCGTATAATATCAGTGTAATATGTGTTTTCATAATGATTTAAGTCTTAAGAGATACCTATAATATCTCCAGATCTCCTACATGTGCATTACGTGCCTTTCTATGTGAGCGTCCGTTTGGACGCAACAAAATGTCCACATTACCCGTTTTGTATTTTTTATTGGATATTATAATATTGTTCTGTTATTCGTAATTTACTAATCATCCAGTCGGGGATATTAGAGTTGCTATTTATTTATTTTTTGAAATTGAATAAATTCGGTGTTATCGATTTTAATCAGTCCTTTTTTTTTGTTAATTTCTTATATTTGGACGGCCGATCATTTGCATAGTACACACTCAAATTTAAGCTGCAAAATAGTTAGTATCATGGTACGCAACTTATATTATTCGAATTCATTTCCGTTTAATAAAAAATTCTACTGGTATGACTCAGCGTGTGTCATATTTACATACTTAATTTCATTTAACTAAACAATGTATAATACTCGTAATTATATTTTATTATTTTATCACGTGAACATTTTAATAATATAATATATTTGCATACAAACTTATTTTGTTAATGTAAAACAGTAAAAATGAAATAAATAAAATATGAATAGAGCGAGTTTTCACAAAAAGAATTTTGTTGTTTCCATCAAATATAAAACAATTGAATTACTACATTTTTTTCACAACGATTCGGATAGATTTATCGACGATGTAAATATAGGTATTATACATAGACGAATTTCGTGTTTTAACACGATAAATTGCTACGATCGTTTGGATCAGTATAATATTATAAAATAGGTATATTGGTTCGAGTGAATAATAATACGTTGTAAATGAGTTTTTATCTCGATAATGGTTTTGCAAGGTTTACTACACGTCGTTAGAAAGTCGTCTTACACACTGCGGAGAGGTTCGTTAAGACAATATATCGATCATCGTTTTGAACACCGGCCAGAAATAAAAGAAAAATATATGAAATCGATGCAATCATCGTGTATGCACATATTGTACATGAACGCAATCTATTATTTCGTATATGCAACGTGCTGTAGGTAATGTACTTAGGGCCGTTGTCTGCATTGGTGAGCATATACATATGTAGGTACAAGAGCGATCTCGTGCTTTTTACAATATGGACATACTAGAAGTATTTAAACATTCTTGACCTGATTTTGCGGCGCAAGATATCGCACCTGATTTTCAAAATCGTCGAAACGTAACGCTGCCGCTGCGGCGATGACGTGTCTCATGAGAGTACTGCTGTATACACCCGACGTTCGAGGTCGGCCGCCACTGCGAAGTATCTCACGCAATAACTCGCTTCTCGGTTGACTGTAATACCATAAAATATTAAAATTATTATGTTCACGAATCTGCGCCTGTGGTGATTTCATTACTTTTCAAAGGAGGAGGAGGATGACATTTTATTTATACTAGCATATAGGTATTTTGGGAAAAAATCGTGTAGTTGTAATATCTAGATATTAATACTTGTACGTAAAATAATAGAAATCAATGTACACGAGGCTGGGGTGAAAAATGGCTCCGGGCGATCATGAAATAAAGGCCACTTATTCAATACCAACTCTCATGACAGGGACAGTGAAGAATTAAATGGAAGGGGGTATGGAAGATAGATTCCGCCTCGATCTTTTTTAACCAAGTTAAGTATTAAAGTATATTATTAGTATCGGATAATATTAGGCCGAAAATCTTAACGGCTCAGTTCACCCCCTTAGCTCCTGGAATAAACCCTCTAAATCCGTATCGTTCTACTGCTGCCTCCTAATTCCTATAAACGGTTTCGCCATGTGGCAGCAGCACCGGGGAGAATACGACAATAATAATTTATTATAACAATAAAATCACGCCGTCGCAAAATTCGTGTCGTATAGTAGGTACGTTATAATATTATACCTACTCGTACTACAACTACTATACGGAACCGTTGTCGCTCGTCCGGGGCAGTTGGCATATATGTACAATATGAGGTTGCCGTGGGTGGTCCGACGGCTGTGTGCAGTGTTGTTTCGTATAAGTACATAATATAATGTACACCCGCAATGGCGTTGCAAAACACTATACTCGCGAGTACATATATATTATATATATATATATATATATATATATATATATATATATATATATATATATATATATAAGACTTAAAAGGGGATAGAAATAAAATTAAAAAAAACAAAGTAACAACGGTGCCAGTTGGCTGTCGACACCGATGACCTCAAACGGTCGCGAGCTCGCGCGCACGCACGTTGGCGACGGCGGGCGGCAAGTCCGATATTGTTGTGCGTATTATATATTGTACGAACTTCTTGTTACGTCGCCGTGGACAACCCGTTCGGGGACTCGCGGTGTAGTGCGTGTCCGAGTAAATAATATGCAACGGCGGTGGTGACTTAAAATATAGGCTCATAATATATATATATATTTGTTCGAGTGAGCGAAAACCAATCACATTTTACATAATTCTCCGAAAGGTCGCCCGTCGTCATCGCGAGCACAGAGAAACTTTAACGCGCAAACGATATTTTGTCGTGTACTAGTGCATGTATGTTTATGTGTGTGTGAGAGAGAGAGTGTACTCGTGTGTGTGTGCTTGTGAGCTCGTGTGCGTGTGTATACCTGCGTGAACATGTGTGTGTGTCTATATATTATGTGTAATGGAAAACGTCGCAATTATTTCACAGAGGTAAAACGCACGTATACAGGTAGCGTATTATTGTGACCAGTGCACAGCAGCTTCCCGCACGTATACACGGCAGCGGTATGTATTCATATATCATCTCGAACGAGGTTCCGTATATTATTATTATACCGATGAAAATCTCATCGGGCATCGCAAGCTTCGCGTTATAATAATAACATTAGTATAATAAACACGGTACAGTAAAAACCAGCGGCAGGGAAAACGTCAATGTTTTAACGATTTTATTTTCTATGCTAATTACTACGTCGAAACATTGTAATTCGCGAAAGCAAATAGACACTATTTATACAAATTGCTTTTTATCGGTGCACCATCGTTTTAATATTTTAACCCGATCGCGTCATTAAAATATTATCAGATTTCATACACAATGACACGCTTTCTTTTCGCATGTTATACTATTATAAACCATCTCGATTTAACTTTTTTTTCTTTGACGTCAAGTGAGAAACATCACGAAAAATGTTTCTCGCCACTGAACAATGACTAACTGCCTGCATAATGAAAGTGCTCCACGATGATTACGTTGTCTTGTATATATTATATATACTATTTTCATATTTAATTTATTTATATCGGAACCTTAATAGTTTTTGCTTTTTACACTTGTACAGTTATACCGATATAAGTATATTATAATTTATAAACTATACTGAGTGATTTTTAACCATGCTCGTCAACTTTTTTTACCGTAAAAATGCTTAAATATTTGGATTTTTTTTAATCTTCAAGTTACTTTAAAAGTATAAAACACGTTTTTTCTATAACTTTTCTTTTTAATGCTCACGTTAGGGTGTTATTTGGATGTACAAACTTAGTTTTTTTCAAACGAGAACACCATATTTTTACGCAATACATTATTTTGTTGATTTTTGTGAAATTGTTGATGTAACGTAGTTAAATTTGGACCAATACTTTCAGAATTATTCAAATTTAAAATAGCGTATGAAAAGTGTAAAATTTGCGTTATCTGGAATCAGTAGTAATTAGCGATTACATGTATTATGTAATACCATTACGTGTTACAAGAATATTTTCCTTAATACTTAAATTAGAATAATGCAAAAACTACTCGTTCGAAATTTGATTTCGATACATCAAAATTCACAGAAAAATGTCTGCGGTAAAAAAAGGTGTTTCTAATTGAAATAAGAAGTTTGTATCGCCACAGTACATCCTTATGGTGGCGTGGAAGAAAAAGTTAAAGTAGAACATAGCTTTCATGGTAACTTGGAAATTAGAAAGAAAATTCAAATTGAAGTTGTTTTACGGTCAAAAATAGAGCGAGCATGGTTAAAAAATCAATCTGTATAACAATAATAAAAATTCGATTGGTTAATCAACTATTTTTTTTACAAGTTCACAAATTCAATTTTAAATCGTAAGGCGCATAAATCCGATTTAGTAGTACTATACTTTGTACTACATCACAAAATATGGACAGCTGTGCACTTTGACACAACAAAACTGTGTGACGCTCCGCCTGACGTTCGGGAAGAAGATTATAATATAATAACAACGACGACCGCAAATGTCAATACAAACCGATATAATAATAATACGCGCGTGCAGAACAATGAAATAATTTATCCTAATCTAATCAGCAACGACGGTCGTAAATTATTGGACGAAGGTCAATAAGTCTCCGGAAGAATTTTCATTAGGCGCGGGTCCAGACAATACTATATTACGTTACATTGTACATGTAGGTACAGTATATCACGCGCGCCGCCGCCGCCGCCGTTGAGAACTAAATAATAATTATTATTCCATGCATAATGGTATTATTGCGTTCCTATATACCATATACCGTGTATACCATACATACCTGAGCGTTGTCCGCTCCGCTTTGACAGTGATTGAATTGTTTACCTCTAGGCGCGCGACCTCTCCTGTAGACTGTAATACTTCCCAATCGTGCGGATTTTGTTTCACTGCGCGGATCACAGCAGAACGCAAACGCGCACTAATAGAGTACGGGCTTCCCCCCCCCCATCCTACAATTAATAATATACAGTGATAAATTTCACACGCGCGAAGAATATTATTGTTTTCATCTTTTTTTTTTACATTTTTCATTTTATCAAAAAGAATATTTACAATCCATGCTACGAGGCATAATAAGCAAATTTGACGAATATAAACATAAATAGATAAGAACAACACATAAGGAGGGAAGTTTCATCTTAACCGACGATTCTTTATTACATTATACGCGCATACTTAGGTGTTGTAATATTATCGTGTATATACGAGTACAAATAGCACACTTCTTAATTTTAGTTTTTACATATTTCGAGGATAAATAAGTATGTATAGGTACATAATATTTATATGTGTACATCACGTGTTGTTTTTATATTGCTGGTCTTTAACGTAGTACGTGAGTGCATATAGTAGGCATGACTCATGACCGACCGACCGACCGATCGACCACCGTTTGTCACCGACAATTCGCTGCAGCAGTTTTTTTCTCTCTCTCGAGTGGAACCAATAGCAGTTAATTTGTTTTCGCGACAATAATATAATAATATGGCATTGGAGTTGCTTTTAACAATAGGCCGTTGCGGTTTTTATGCAAGTTAGTTCGGCGGGGTACGTTAAGCTGGGAAATAATATACACTTATAGGTGGTACGCGCCGCGGTGTTTACGCGTTCATAAATATACAACGCGAACCTTACGCATTATAATATAATAAGTAGTTAAAATCGCATAGCTATACGCACTCGCACATGCGAGTTGTCCACACACGTCCGAGAGACCTTCTAAAGATTAAACCGTGCACTACGGCGTCTCATACGGGACAAAAAACAAATTTTCAATCCGTTTGACAATTATTTAGCTATTTTTTTTTTTTTTTGTCTTATGCGATATTATTTTTACTTGTACGTTTTTCGACTCAGTATCTCACAGTATCATGTAAGACGTTACTGTACACGTTACGTGTACCGTGATCGAAGAAGTAAAGTGGTGTAAGTTCGATCGTTATTTCTCTCACAATATCATGTTTGTGCTCCGAGTTTGTTAAATTTTATCTCTACGCCGAATGAAATCCTTTCCTTTTCCGTGCATTTCGCATCGCCACGAAACCGTGTCCAGTGCTCAGCAGTAGCGTATCTCATATCATAGGGGATCGTTATTGCGCAACAATGACAAATGGAACAATGGCATAGTTCTGCAATAGGTTGTGTCCCCCGACTGCATATACGTGTGCGTGCGTGTGTGTGTGTGTGTGTGTGTGTGTGTGTGTGTGTGTGTGTGTGTGTGTGTGATTTATATCGGCCGACTTGTGTACTATAAATAGAAGTCGAAACTCAATAACGTCTGTTTTGTTTTGTTTGCGACATTGCGCCTGTGGTGTATATGCCTTGTATGTTTACGACGAACGTCGCTCAGACCCAGGCTGCATACACGTTCAAGACACGAATATCGCACAAAACAAAAAAAAAATAAAAAATCGTCAGTCATTACCACGCACAACAGCTAGAACGGCTGACGAATCAGTGGGCATTGATCGATAAATCGTTTTACTATAATAACAATAACGAAATAAAAGAAAAGAAATTGAAGTAAATGGATTGTTTAGGACGCCGCCGCGCCGCCCGCGCGTCGTGAGATCTATGCACTGATTTTTATCTCGATTTTATGTGGGATTAAAAAGAGCTAATAAAACCGATCGTCAGACGCCAATTTATTACTCGGTGTTTAAAGATATTATTGAAAGGAAAAAAAAAGTGAAAAAAAAAGAGACAAATTATTCCAGTCGTATATATTTTATTATCGTGTGATGGAAACTGGTTACGTCCACGCGCATTTATTCAAATCGGTCTGGCGATAATGTCTAACGATGACATCGCCCGAAATTCTTGTGAAATTAACACCGTCCCGAGAGACTACGGTGTGCCGTGTTATATCGGAGAGCGAATTATAGACGAGTGTCGAAGGGGGCAACATCGGCGAATATTATAACCTGTGTGCGTCCACTCTGCTGCCTGCGGGTTAGCTACATGGGCATATGGTGTATAATGTGCACTGTCCGTTGGGAGTCGATTGCCTTAAAAACCGCACAAATTCTATTCCTCCTCTCGCGAATATAATAATATATATGATTCATAGCAAATATTGTAATAACACCACGCCTAAATTATTGTTCGGTCGTATGTAAAAGAAGTAGGGGAAAAAATTAGTCGCTCTCGAAAACGCGCGGATTGTTTACCAAGTGACACCGGCTACGGCGGCCAGTGGAGGCGGGGAGCTATCAAAAATTGCGCACACTTACGCCCACACGTGGACCTATCCGCTGAAGCCGGAACGCGCACACTCATCAGTCATCTTAAGATCATAATTTATTATTATATTACCTCACGCTATCGACTGTATACGCGCGACGTATATACCTACACCTCGTGTACTCGTATAATGGGTGCCGACAGCGGGTAATTGAAATTAACATCTTCTAATCAAATGCTGCAATAGTGTTCGCGTCCGGAGGTGTTTATGACACCACGTCGACTTATGCTGTTCGAGAAAAAAAAACCGGGCGCACGTTCCCCACAAGACCTCCTTTGCCAGTGGCCCGTTTGCGCAGGGTATGCAGATACTAAGCCCGCGGGGCCGGCCCGATTTTCATCTGACCTGTTGGGCGTTTTTTCCATCGCACGTAAAGTTTATTTATTAAAATGCATCAGGTTTAGTCGTATATACGTCATGTAAACGTTATGTGCATATCATGTAAAATACATCAGAGCTTTTGTATATCGAAAATCCAATTGTTCACTTCTCACGTGCTAGGCCGAACCTTCCCCGAACAGACATGCGTAGTACTCCTGTAAGTCTAAATTAAACGGTGTAGAAACATGATTTTTTTGGACCCTCCCGCCCATGTCTTTTATTTTCAACTATAATAATGAACACGAAGATACATAGTATTAAAGTATAGTTATAAGTTAAGACTATGCAGTTTTGTATTAATATTTTAACAAATTAGAAACCTATCCCTACCACACGACGTATTATAAAAGGTTGTGTAGCAACCGGTACACTTTGTCGCAGGGATGAGCTTCTCCGGTAACACAAGACTGGCATACCCAAATATTTTGTGCTGGACACGCCGGTGCAGTTCTATTCCGTGTACACTTTCAACCACAGTGCAGTTGCATATTATGCGTTTGAGCGCTGGCCCTAAACGGGAGCGATAAAAATCAAAATTTAATTCGCGTGCTACGCACACACGCACGCGTAGATTCTACATTTATATAATTTATTATTTTCTTTTTTCTTTTTACATTTTTCTACATCGTAGTCATTCTTTTTTCTCGTACTCACACATTAATATATATATATATATATATATATATATATAATGTATCCACTGCTGTAGCCGTATAGGATTGAAATTGACAAACGTTGAACCCGTTCGGCCGTATAATAGCGCAGCATCTCTCCCTCTTCCCGGTAAACGTCGCGCCGCCGCCGCGCCGCCGCCACTGGTGCAGGCCGAATCGCGCGTCTGCAGCTCTAAACGCAGTTTCAGTATCGGTACCGGCGGCTCCGCATCCGCGATTCTAGTTGCATACTCGTCTCGCGAACCGTAACACGCATAACCAATCGAACAACAATCATATAATAATAAACCACTTGTTTCGTATTAAAATAGAACTCGTTGCATTTAATTATACTAATGATAAACCGTTAATCCGTTTTAATACCACCGCTGTTTCTTGTATTTACTAAATAATACTCGGCGATTAAACTAAACGTGAATAATATGAAAAAGTCTATGCTTATTAATCAGGTAATATATATATATTATATAATAGTGTATGATATGTGTTAATTATATATTTCTATTTTTAAAACATTTAAGTTGTCTGTAGAGAACATGCGCGTATACCTTATCGAAAATCGTTTTACGTTTTTAGTGTTTTACATGCGACGTTTTTTTTTTTCCAAACGTTAAAACCACTCGATTGAACACCTTGCGAATGTATTTTAATTATGATTGTTCGCCGCGTAACGTATACACAATATCGTATTCTCTCTTGTTTTCCTCGGTCGTTGTAAACACACTTCTGCGCGTATCCTCCGAGTGAAAGCACATTATGGAACAGCGGTTCTTTTGTTGTCCGCGCGTATACCGATAATGGGCATCGAGCGGACACAAAAGAAACATATGCGTGTGTGTGTGTTTTAGGGTGATAGTATCTCTGTTATCAAACAATCGAGCGTGATGTAAAAGTCCGGTGGATTTGGGTTAATAAAAAAAAAATTTTCAAACGGCGCGCGCGGAACAATAAGAAACCTTGGACGGAATCTTATAGCGCAGCGGTGCGGCATATGCGTGCGCCGCGTCGCCGCCGTAAAAGTTTCAGACATTTCACACAATTTTCTTGCGTAACTGTATGTCTATGTATACCTATACTGTATATATTGAAATTCGCTTCTGGCAACGTTTAATACATAATATTTCACCGTGTTGGAACATTTTTTTCTCACGTCCATTTCGCGTCAAACTCGAATACTTAACTTGACACGTTGAAAATAAATAAATGTAAATAAAAATGGTCGCGCGCGTCCGTGTAGGGTACGAGGACTTGTACGCAATTTTTTCGGTTCATCGGAACGTGCGTGAAATATTTTCAAATATGTTTTTCGTTTTCTCACTCATTCATATGAAAGCAACCA
This sequence comes from Periphyllus acericola, assembly GCA_949715065.1. Classification (NCBI taxonomy): domain Eukaryota; kingdom Metazoa; phylum Arthropoda; class Insecta; order Hemiptera; family Aphididae; genus Periphyllus; species Periphyllus acericola. Next base: position 40,510,397 of record OX454266.1, read on the forward strand.
TATTATATTGACGAAAGTTGTGACTTTAAATCCTTTCGCAATGATTAAAACATTTTTTTTTCCAAACTTTTAATGTTGTTACGAGATGATATTTTCCACTCAGGCATCAATGTATTTTTCAAGTCAACCGAATGAATGATTTGAATAAATATTGTTATAAAATCGGAAGCCGTTCGGTCATTAATAAGATGCAACAAATTCGGTGTGTGGCCAAACCGGTTCGTGTAGATTACTATTGAAATTGAATATGATACCTATACGTACTAGACAGCGTCGATCCGGGATTGTGGGAGGAAAAAAGGAACATTTGTCAGCCAATTGCTTTTGGTGGGCATCCAAGTCCGTGCTTGTACATTTTTTTGCATTTAGAGTATACTGTCATATAATTGACATATGTCTGAAAACGCGCATATAGGCACACACCATACACTCGTGCTGCATACGGAATCAGTGCCCGTTATAATGCGTTCTGCCGCTTTTTATCCATAAACGGCATGTTGTTTGAAGGGGGCAAATACCATTCGGGAACATTGGGGACTTGTTGTTGTGCGCTGGTGACCGACGGCGCATACGGTGTTTCTAGACCGACGGTATATTTTTACGACACGAAAATATAGCAATGTGGGATGAGCATATGGCCCACGTGTAGGGTTACATGGGTGCACCGGAAATATTATCATCACTTGAAGTTTTTTTTTCCAGGGTGTGTGTAAACGATTTATATTAATATCATGCGCGTTTTAATAAGGATAAAGTCCTTCGATCGAAGAACCCTTGTACATACATTGTATTTAAATCGCTCGTATTTAAACTCTAAACATTGAGTTCAGGAATGTGTTTAGGCGTGCAATATATTACGTTTTATTGTGCGCACGTGTTTTCATAGACTGTAAACCGACTTTATAGGTAAATGGAAATTTTTCGAAAAATATTACATGACGTGGGTCGAATAAATTGGCGTTATAATGAATATTTATAACCACATAATATGCTGTTGTTGGGATGATAAAAAATAAATAAATAAATAAATAAATGAACGAGCTTGATTATTGAAAGACTTGTAAAAAACAAGTAGGGGGCCGCGTACCGTAGTCTTGCAGTGTATGTTGCAAAGTTCCCCTCGCACTATATTACAAAATTGCAATCACGCAAGTCGTTGTTCTCTTGTTATTTAGTTGCACTTGGTCAAGAAAAAAAAATAATAATAAAAAATGACTGAATCCGGTTTTCGGAAGCTCGACCTTAAATGGACATTTAATCCGGATGATTGTAATAATTGGAAATTAAAAACATTCTTCGATAAATGTTAGGTTTTTGTTTTACATTCTCCGAAGAGGCGACAATATAATAGTTAAACCGCACGCGTATTTTAGACTTGAATCTTTCACATCGGTTGAATGCGAGGGTGTGGGATACAAATAATATAGAGAGTATATATTATACAGTGACTACCGTATGCATACCTATATACAATACAGCAGATGATGGACGGCGCACGTGTATTTTTAGAAGGTTTATTTCAGGAGATTTAAGTGCACGGAACTGCATTATACCGTGTATAGAATGTATATTATAATGTTCCTCGGTTTCAACGCGTTCGTATAAAACGACAATATTACAACGTCAAAAGGAGAAATATTTTATTTTACTATTTTGCATATAGTATATTATACAATTTAATATGGATAATCACGTTTTTAAAATCCTAAGGTCTTTTTAACAATCGATGTCATTCATTTACAATCCGTATATTATGTGTTCGTAGTAATTTTTGAGATTATAAATTATTATTATTATTATTATTATTATATTATAAGCCTTATTTAGATCGATCCTGCGAGTGAAACTTTACTAAACTAAATTAAAAATGTATCAAATTCGTACTAAACTATACAATAATTTCTATACACGGATAAAACGAGTAAGGTAAGAAAACTTACAAATGATTGTATTCGTTGGTTGATATTTTACTAACGTCAGTAATGATTTCATTGTCTAGCGATTTGAGAAGTATCCTATTATATATTTTATATACATATACCTATATTTATTAAACCAATTTGGAATAGTCAACTTGTCTCGTCTATGTGACCACCTGTATGTCCAATAAAGTCACTTATTTCGACACATTCGTCGTAGCACGTAATAATACTCATTATGTATTAGTCAACGAGTTGGAAATAATTATTTCTTATTGGTGCATTGAAATGAAATCGAAAACGATTTATTTAGTTTTTCACGGTTATTAATTACTTATTATACGAACTTGATATCGAATTGCAAAAATTCATGTATCGCCGCGTGGTCAAACTCAATATGTTTTCGCGTCTGAAAATCACGATCGTTATCTCACCGTGAGTGTTTGAATATTATTAATGTTGATTAAACGTAAAATAATAATAACCATTATAACACCTATACGGCTATACACAAACGCCTCTCGAGTACGGGGTTCGTAGGTATGGTCACGCGGCGGCTGCGGCGACCTATATGGGCGTGGAATTTCTTTTAATGATAAATACATTCGAATGCAATATGGAAGCAAAGGAAAACAAATCACGAAGTTTTCATACATATCGTATACATTATAATGGTAATAATATGTCCTTATCGAAGCGTATACGGCGTATATGACGTGTGTATAGTATACCTAGGTACTGATTGCAGGCTTTTGTACGCGCAACAGTCAACGATATTGTAATACACTTGTGCTTTTCGACTGATATTGCTTACATGAACCGTGAACGTACCTACATGCTATTATAGCGATATTATAGATTTGTATTCCAAGCGTAATATATATAACGAATATTAACCATACGCAGCCAACCGTTTACTCGCTAGAATCGGCGGTACAGTGCGATAAATTATTATATTATTACATCTATACATACGCTATACGATCTTTGATGAAAATATACAATAATATTACTATTTGTATTTATACGTTTTATCAACTCGACACTGTTGGCGCTCGATTGCGCATGTTATATACCCGCACCCATTTCAACTTGCATTATATTATGATGTTCGGCATTGTAGTCGCGTATCGTGGCACTATACCATGGTTCGGTTTCATGTAACGCGTACCTATAAGATCAAAGATTTGCACAGTTTTATTCGTCACAATTGTATTACTGTTTTCAAACGTTTTCTTGTGGACAGTCGCACGAATAAACTATACATAGTTTGACGTATACTATAAGTCTTGTAATATTGCATCAATTTAATTAATATTTTAAATACAGTATATTGTAGGTTCTCGTGGCGTGCATGCACACAATAATATTGTAACTTTTATCAGTAGGTCAACTGTGCAGCTATAAATATAATATTTAATTGGAAATTCTTACGGAATTAGAATAAGTAATCTATACTTTATTTTCTTTTTTTTAATTTATAGCTCAAATAAATCTTTCAAAAGAATAAATCATTATTACCAGATAACAATAAAAATAACTATACTTTAATGCTACTTATGTTGTAGAAAAAAAAACATGAATCAATTGAAATATATGATTTTATTGTAATTGAATTTTGTACCTGTAATCGAATAATCTTTTCAAACAATTCTTGAATACGTCAAAAATGTATTTTGCGGTCTTAACAATGAACCATAAACGCATACTTACTTCTATATCAATCAGTCAATGCAATATTAATTTCATACTCTTATATATTTTTACTATTGATAAAATACATTTTGTGATCGAAATATTTTTTATTTTTCAACACTTTGTGTACTACATAATATTATACTACTATAGTATAATCTAAATCTATATATTGCTGTAACAAATATTCACTAAAACGATTAAAATTACAACTATTTGATGTTTTGATTGAAAACCTAATTGATACAATAATTATAAAATTTTTGATATAAAAATCATAATCGTATTTTTCATAGCTATCATTCCCAGACATAATCATTATTATTATCGTTTATAGTTATGCTATGTATTAAGTATACATGTATGTAACTACCTTTTCGGCTTATTGATTAATGTATTTACATATTATAATTATAATGCGTGCGGGCGCGCGTGTACTCTCTGAGTTTTAAATATTTGTTTATTATTTTTTTAAACCAGTTATTAGTTATGATTTTATGAATGAAAATTGCCGACTGTAATTATACTCGCATTGCACTTTAAATTTCCGGCATTTCTCCGTATCAGGCCAAGTCAATGCACTACTACGGTCCGATTTTATTTTTTCATTATAATAACATATATATATATATATATTTATTATATAGATGCGAATCATATTTTATTATTAATCGCACAAGTACGCTCTTTAATCACCCGTCGACATTGTTTTGAAACTGCTTTTCACGTGGTCGTCTGTCTACTAGCTGCAACCTCCTTGCGGTACAAACACGCCACTGCACTGTCCCGCGGATCTGATTTATCGATACAGTGTCCAACAAAATATGTTATAATAATATTGTATTATACATGGCACAATGCGCTGTAAAAAAAAAAAATGAATAAACAAATTTCTCATTAACGTTTTACCACCGTCGAGCGCGTGTCAAAAATTTCGCTATATATTTATACGCATTATTATATGCATTTCATTAGACAGTCGCGTGATCGCGCCTTGCATAAAAATAAATTAAACGATATTATTAAAACGACTTGTAATAAAACAGGCGTTTATTTATCAGTTTAAAAAAATCCCCGTCCAGATGAGGTCATCGCGTAACGTAGTACCTACATACTTGTTATAAATTATATTTTTTATAATATTATTACATTTGCGAGTATATATATATATATTATATATATATATATATATATATATATATTATATTAAATATTTTTTTTTATTATAGGAAGATTTTATTAGTCGTATCTTGTATAAAATATGTTTACGTTAACGGTATATATATTATTATTATTATAATATATTATAATATTCAAAAAATAGTCTCTGTATGTGTGCTGTGTATGCCAAACAAGTACATACACTTAAGTTGTACATATACGCGCATTATTATGTAGAAACAAAGACATTTTAACAACTCCATAAAAGGCGGGTGTATGCAGGAGTTGCAATTCCAACGGATCAGACTATTCAATTATTATAAATACACGCGTGTGAAATGTTCGTGAAACATAGGTAATTCTCAAAGAAATAAGCGCACAGCTGCCGCGTCCTATGCGATTTCGAACGAGTTTTTATTTTGTCAAGTGTCATCTCTAACAATATATATATTATAATATCTTTTATACTATATAAGAGTTTCAGATTTATGATGAGGTTAGGGTTTTGTTTTCATTGTTTTACTTTTTTCACATGAGTCAGCGTATAAGTACGTAATAATTTTCTATAATTGCTACGTGTTTCAATAGAAATAAAAGTTGTTCTTTTTCATTTGTAAAAAATTTAAAGATAAAACATCTGTGTAAAAATGAATATTCAAATATTTTTAATTTTTTTTATCGAAAACGATCCGACTACTATATAGGATATAGGAGGTAACTATATGTAATATGTATATATTTGTATTTGACTTATCATACTTACACACGACGAATGACTTATACAGATGATTATAATATGTTTATTTATGGAAATTTTAATTGCTCATCATAGAATGTTTCATATTATAATAAATTATGAGCACATTTTTCGCGGAGTTATATCGTATAATAATTGATTTTTTGTTGAAAATCAAATTCAAAATAGTATAAACAGTATAAGTGTTATGTTGTATCAAGTATACATTTTAAATATTGTATAATCGATTACATTTTTGAAACTCGTATACCGAATTTATTGTGCATAGAGATGGTTCCATGACGATGTGTTTCCATCAAAAATAACCATAACCAAAATATGTTATGCATGGTATTATGACGCGTGTATCTTATACAGCAGATTTGCGATAAAGACAAAAAATTCTTTTCGGTTAATCTCACGAGGCGACCGAACGAAATTCCTCCGCGCGAATGATCGTGTTCGAAAGCGATAAATTTTACGACTTTCAAATAATATATTTCTACCCCACGCGCAACGGGGACCGGGCGGCCCCGGTATACTTTGCCTATTCGCCGACCATTTTTACACGCGTGCGCATACACGTATACGCGATATTATATCGTAATTTGACGACCGGACGTTTTAATAAGTATTAAAAAACACAGACAATCGCTGAGCAAATGTAACTTTTTTTTTCTCTGCAAATCGTTTCGACCTTATATGCACCACACAATATTATAGTGCACTATAGCGTGTAATAATAATATTATTGTCAGTATATTATATTATGTGTGTGTGTGTGTGTGTGTGTGTGTGCGCGTGAAGTAGTATCGTATATAGTGGTATATAAGATGGCGTCGGCGGTGTAAGAAAGGCCTGCAACGGCGACACTGCAGCTGTAGTTGTCCGGCTAGACCAGAGCCGCATTCCTCGTCCTCGGGCCGACTCTCTATACGTGCGCGCGCGCGAGCGTTCAAGTCGTTTTCCGACGTTGGGCTATGCTGCGTGTGTGCTTCTTTGTCGTCGTACCTGCAATAGTACATATTATTAATACATAAACTCGACAGTCGACGTACGTACAACATATAGCCGTGTCGCACCTCGCATCGATAAAAATGTGTATAATAATTCGTATCGTAATAATCACGATCAATGGTATCATCGATGATTTCGGCCGGCAATCGGTGTACAACAATTTTCACACGCGTGTATAATATCACACTTGTTCGTTTTTAGTTGCGACTTACAACTTATGGGTAACTTCGGACGTAAAGTTGGTGGTAATGATGGAAACTGGGAATTCTTAAGGGAACCCTTTTAATCGACCATAAAGATGCATAAAGATTTACGTGATTTCAAAAACATTGGAAAGATAATTTCCTGTAAAACAGCAATTTTACAATCATACGAGTTGAAATTATGAGATTAAAATTGATGCAACATTCGTACGATGTAATAGATTTGTTTGCTAAGCAACATTTTAGACGCGTATAATAGTACTTATCAAATGGTTTTTTCATGTTACACAAATATTTTCAATTTTATACCTACTTGTACTTAAATTAATCCGATGTACCGCATGCACCTACTACTTTTATTCTAATATAATAATACGACGTACCTTTATAATACATAGTATAAATTCTTTTTTTATAAATATGTATTTCATATTGCTTTGAAAAAAGTTGTGCTGGCGGGGGAAGGGGAAAACAAAATCTTAGAGCCTCCATTATAAACGTTTACATATATACATATATGGAGTATATGTGTGCATGTTCGTTTTACATGTTTTTTGTTCATAATTTTGTATTATACAATCACACATAATTCATACTAATACGTAGACCGTGGTTTTGTGAATATTGCGAATTATTATTGATTTTCTCGCAGACACATCGTAGCGCATTCGTATAACGACGCGGAGAGAAAAAAAATAAAACATATAAACGTATCGATCTATATATAATATAATAAATGTATTATTATTATTCTCTTTCAGTCTTCCGTTTTCTTCGCGTCTTTATCGTGAGCGAGGAATAAAGAGAGAGAGATAGAGTGATAGAGCGAGAAAGAGAGTCACGGTCGAGATGAAAACGCATTTTTTCCTCGGGGCAAGTGACCTTCGGGCGATCTGCACCGGTGGCGGCGGCCGCGCGCGGTACATACGCCGCTCGCAGACGGTCCGTGGAACCGGGGGGGCCCCCCTGTACCGATGAGAGAGCGGTGCGCGTGCGCGTGTGCGCGCGACTCCCCCCGCCGCGGGCGGAAAGTGCCCTCGTACGTAGTAGACGTCGGTGACGGGAATTCGTGGTCCGGAAAGGTATGCGGTATCCGGTCACGGGAAAGAACTTTGTTGATTTTTTATCCATATCCAATAAACAACAGCTTCGGTGGCAGCAGCAGCAGCAATCGGAATATTATTATGTGTGCGTTTTTATTTTCATTCTTTTTTTTTTTATTACTCTTGTATATTCTCATTCCGAGTAAATGCGCGCGTAAATGTTTGATATAGCGTTTAGTCCATAATAATACATATAATGTGTTCGAATCGTCGTTAATAGAGAGCGACCGTACCGCGTAATCGTGTATACCTAGTCGAATTGTGTAATATATATATATAGGTATTGTTGAATATACATACATAGGCGTGGCTTGTTACCGAAGTATAACTACATCTGCTTGACTGCTTGCTTGGTTATTTTTTAGGTAAGAAACTACGAAATAGGATATACGCGTTGTGATGAAATAGCAAATTAATCTAAAAAGTTGATTCTTGGAAAACGCCGTTCATATTATACCTACTATAAAAGTATCACAATCAATATGTAGGTACATGTACATTATCGTGTACAAATTTTTTATTTTTTGCGTAAGTACTTAAAAAAAATAGTTGTTGCATATTTAAACCTATAATTTTTATGAAAATATCAAATAAGTAAAAACATTTACAACTTTTTAAGTTTTAATAATCATTGAAACGTACACAATCCACTTTTGATACGTAATAATGACTTCAATGCGTTCATAATCTGATATTATACATTTGTCAGCCCAATAGGCTCCTGTGATAATGTACTATCAATGTTGATAACATAACCGACAAAAAATTTTATCTTACCAAAGTTTTTGTACTGATAATTATGTGGCTACAATAAATGCCACAGTAACGTAGTATGATTTCATATCCTAAAATATTTTTTTGCGCGCATACGGGTCCTTTCAATGGTGGTTTCTACGGATGACACAGCTATAGTTGTATTATTTATTGTATTTTAATATTTGGCTTACGCGTTTAAAGGGTTAAAATGAAAACACGTTTTTCTTGATGGTAACGATGTGAAGAGCTCAATAAGGTATTTAGTCTGTTTAATCTTTTAAAATTGAAATCGTTACACAACCTGATACAAAGATTTGCCCAAGCCCGTAATGTATAAATTGTACCTACTATATACAGTTGCTAAGTTGGGCGTGTGTGCGAAAAGTCGCGGGTTAAGCTTTTAACACGTTATCTAATGTCGTCACCCGTCAAATGAACGGACGTTATGATGGTAAATAAATAATAATAATAAAAAAAAAAAAAAATAGTCATGTTTTTAGGCCAGCGGACAGACTTTTTAGTGTGACGTCAATGCGGTAATGACGCAAATATATTGTTTGATTATACCGAAAAAGCGAAAGTCCGTTAGTTGTGTGCGACAATAAAACATTCATCGTGTCCTCCACGTCATGGCAAATCGTTATTTTTTTCACAACAATGTAATACACACCGTGTACACGGATTATTTTGTATTTTCGGCCTTAAATTCCCCGCGAAACCTCGTACATACGCGCGCACCTACATGTACGTCTAATATGCACGTCTAGAGTTGCAGATTATACCCGTGTAGGTTCCTACTCTATAATATGCACATCGTCCGTATCCTATACATACTCTTATACGTGTCCGCCATATAATCACAATATACTAGATACGTTGCGCAAATGTACATAATATAATACGTGTACAATAATATTGTATACACTCGCAATGGGCTATTGCGCGCGCACGTCCGAACGCAAAATGTGTGTTCGAAATACGCCATTTATTTGCTGTTATAATGTGCAAAAAAAAAAAACTATGTTTTATGACAACAAATTATTTCACAATTGTTCTTATTTCGCCGGGTAATGTTTTTCTATTTGTCATCGGCATATATTTCATTCGTTGTCGGCGCCGCAGTATGGCTGTGCACAATGTGCGTATACGTCACACAGACACCATTTATATACATATAATCAGTGGCGTAGCCAGGAATTTTGTATGAAGGGGGCTAATTCCCTCAAAAATAAAAATTATTAATTAAAAAAAAAAATAATAGGTTAATAACTAAAATAAGTAAAAAATTATTTAATACAAACTATAATATATTTATAATATTGGTTATATTTTTTTTGGATGAGTGCACTACTTCATAATAAACCCACGAGCCGCCACTGATCGAGTATTACGGCTGTTGGCTTAAATAAATACGGTCAATGGGGAGGGGGGAGCTAGAGCCCTCTTAGCCACCCCCTTGGCTACGCCTCTGCACATAATAATATGTTGTACATGTATATAAAAATAATATACGAATAGTGACATTTTTAGTTTTTACCCATTCATCACCTACACATGTATATACAATATACATGTATATTATGTATCTGCTGGCTATGTTTATGGACCACGAAAATGTGTATGCACTAGTATTCATTAGAAAACGTATATAACAGGCGTTGAGTGACAATCGAGTTTCTAATTATTACAGTACAGTATTTCTACATATAGGCACTCTAATATTTGTTGTAAATAATTAATATTGAACCGTGTCTGGTGCAGTGTGTATACTGTTCTACAGTATATTATAAGGACATGTACTATATTATTCCACTCATAACTGATAATCCGTTATACGTATATTTGTAATGATGTAATCGTACGCGCTCGTACTTCATCATATAGAATAAAATATATCTATATAGGTACTTTGTTGTTTATATTTTATTACACAATCTGTGAATACATATTTTTTTTTATTTATAACTTTATCACGCGTGATGTATGCTGCGACTGCAGCATGAGGAATAAAACGTGAAGTTGGTCATGAGTAAAGATGCCGTCCGTTGATGGAATTTCGCGGAGTACGCTCATAAGACTTAACATTTATAACGCAGTTTACGAGTGAAAACTCAAGGCGGAATTACAAATGGGACCCGAGATAAAATATATATCTGTTTAAGATTAATTTGTCGCTTTGTCGAGTATCCATAAACTATGCACTTGCTATAACTGTGGCGGAAAAACGTACATCTATATTTCGGGTTTCCCCACAGGGATCCGTCTTTGGCCGCAGTCGTTTCATTTTCGAGTTGAAATTCTCAATTTGTCACGACGCGTTTCCCCAAACGAAATAAGCCCGCGAATCGCGTTTATGTTGCGCGAAACAAAATCGCGCCTCAAGTCTTCAAACGACTCGTATGCGCATGCACTATGCATTTATACACGAACACGGTTTAATTGGAATACGCGCGCACATGCACTTTGTTTGTATATATTCATATATGTAATGCGTGTATGCACGCGGTATATTAAAATAATAATTCAACGTGTCCTATTGTATTACACGCGCAATAAGCCGTATACACTCGTATATATCTAATACCATATTATAATATACGATATAAAGTAGTATTCGATTTTTCTGACTTGTTATTATCGCGCAGAACGTAATTAAAATAACGCGCGCGCGCGCGTAGTCGGTCTCACATAATATTACACGCGGGCGCAATTGCCCCGTAATTTCGTAAATTTCTCTCGAATACCAGCCATACGTACGTGAATAACTGTTACCACCTCGGTGGTATATACCTATTATACGTACCCATACGTGCAGGCCGGTGGTAAAATAATTATTTAATATTATTGCACTCCGCGACGACGACTGGTGAAAAACCTGCTGCGCATTTTTCTAATCTTCAAACGGTACCTTTAAACGCACCTACCATAGTACCATAGTATACTAATATAGGTAAAACCGCGACGCCGCCGCGGCCGTTTCGAGTGCAATAATAATAATAATAATACATCTGTAAATGCGCGAACCTGAACATAATCTACGTACAATGCATTTCGCGTTGCGGGATTCGATTTTCGTACGAAACATACCGGAAGTTGTGCGAATGATTCGCGTGTGGTGTGCGATTTTACGTTACCTATTTCTTATTCTAACGTTTTGTGTGGTAAAAAGTATTACATTACATCGTTCGTTATTCGGAAATCCTTATACTTTTAATGTTGATTTACTAAAAACAGTTAATGTATTATTATTATACTACATAGCAGTGGCGTGCAGACATGTTAAAATGGGACATGGGTCACACTCAAAAATCTGGTGGCACCTGGCTGGGTGGATGGTATCTTTTGGTAGGTAAGCATAATATGTGACCATATGCTAAACAAACTCCAACAAAACATCTGTGGCTATCGTATTTGACCGAATATGAGAAATCTTATTATTACGAACGATTTAAAATACATCGGAAAAGTTTCCTAAAGAAAATTAACAATTTATGTGTATTTATTTACCAAATACGTAAAATTACCTACCAATGTCCCGATCATATAAAATTTGATCGGGCTATTATATTTCATGTAGATTGATGCAAATCGCATACGCAATACTTGTATCGCAATAAAAAATGCGATAAAAATAATCATTTTTACAGTAAACTCCGTTACCTGCTATAATAGTGTTATAATAAGAACACATCGAAGACATCGATCGGCCGCGGTAGTTAGCTCAGTCTACTACTCGTCTCAGACGTTTCCGCGTGTATTACGCGTCTTGCCATTGCATATATTATACTATAGTGTACAATAATAGTATTATAAGTATTTATTATATGCGCGTACCGGATATACGGTGCAGTTGCACAGTCGCCGGTGTTGCACCGTTGCTGCTGCAGCTGCACCGGTGCGCGTATCTGCGGTGGTTCGGATTACCGGTCGTCTCAGCGGCATCCTCTCAGTCGCAACATTCGTCGTCGTTGTTGTCGTCGCCGGTCGACCGCGACAAACGACTCGCGGCGGCGGCGCTCGCCCGACCGTGTACGGTCGTAAAAATATATTAATATCGGCATCGCTGTGCTCACGCGACTCGTTTGCCGCGGATAAACGAGACGGCCGCACGAAATCCAATCCTGCTGGCGAAATGGCGACCACTTCCTTCGCGTCAATACGTCAAATAGTATACCATAAGTATACTGCGACAGTTCTCAAAGTTTAATGTTCGTGAAGCCCTCGAGGCTCAAGGTACTGAAAAAAAATCCAAGGCGGCTCTGAAACTTTTTTGTTCGCGATGCTCGTACCATGTTAAAAAAAAATAAATAAATTTCATGGCATCCTGAAAACCAGGAAATTCTCGGCAGGAATGCCAATTTAAAAACACAACTCATTAAAAACCGATTTTATCTACGGTATTTCGAATTTAAAAGAAACAATTTCGCTTAAAAATCGATGAATTAATAGTTGAACGGAAGACTTTTCGCCATGCAGTGCGTTTCTCTCGTACACTTATCGCGCGGCTATTATAAGTTATAATTATATTCGACGTTCGCGAAAGATCACGTGCCGTGCGGTCTTTCGGATAATAGCAAAGTGATTTTACTAACGTTGTGCACCGAGACACGTAAAAATACGATGCATACCAGTCGTCTATCGAGTGTATTCCTGCAACTAGCAATATTCTATCGGCTACATCCACGCCTCAGTGATGTATACTGTCATTCGCATTCCCAGCATGATACCATCACAGTTTTCGGCGTACCGTAGGATCCTATCCCTGGCTGTGAAGCGTTTTGACTTTTGAATCTTTAAAGCTTTATGATGTTCTTGCTACACGTATTACTACATTTTTCAATAGAACACAATACGTTCGCGGTGTCATAAAATCGATGAAAGTTCGAGAACAGGCAACTTAATTTTATTTTTCCCCGCGGGGCGTCAGCATCTTAAAGCAAATTCAATAGACCGTATAACGACGTCGACTATATTACAGCTCACAGACGCATCGCTATAAAGTATTGCGGTATTGTGTCGGCTGCAGTTTTATATGGCCTACGGGCGCTCTCTGTTAAATTGTCGTTGTGTCGCGGCTATATATTAAAATCATTTTGGGAACAAGTTGAGAAGGGGGTGTGTACGATAAGAAATGTTTGAAAATTCTGCGGTCTACTATACATTATAACATTATATTTACATTTGCGAATCACCCTTGTGCGCTGTTTCAAAGATTCGCATACAAACGAGCTCATTACATGTAGAAGTCCCCTTCAAGTGCACGCGTATACAATATATAATATATGTAGGTGCGCGTTCAGATCATGTGCTGCGTTTAAGTGCATCGGCGGTGGGTTCTCAACGTATAATAATTTATTTCGTACACGAAGCTCGTCGGGGTTGGCAACAATGAGTGACGAAGAACCGCTCTGTCGACGAGTCACTGTCCGTAATGGGGCGACAATAAATTCAAATGTTGGCGGTGCGCACAGTAATAATAATAACAATATTTACAATCGGCAAACTGTGACCATATTTGGTGTACAACACTCGTGCCGACACCTTTCCAAACGATAACGCGTAATGCGTATATTACCCAAGTGCGCGCATATATTATTATTTTCTCGTAGAGTGGGGAAATCAGTCGATATTTTGTAAAACGCTTTAATTTCCTCCACTTTTGTCCCCTCCCCGTCGCGAAAAAATGTAATCCCCGAACAAATCGACGGCTGCATTTAATTCTTTTTTTAACGTTCTTCCGCACACCTATACAGTAATATTCCACTGTCGTTAATAAATACTAATAATAATGATGAAACAGGATCGAAAATATTATAATAATATAATTTAGCCTTGCGGTTCTACAAGTAGAAGTGGATGTACGTATTATAATAGTATAATACGTTAGGACGCGCGTACATTGTGGCGTACGTAATCGTTTTGCACGAGTTGCAAAGCAGTGTACCTACTACAATCTTTATGTACGCGTTCTAACTTTTGATCTCTCTAAAACCGATTGTTATTATTATTATATCATTTATTAGAACATTTTTGTTGTTTTCCGCACGAGGCGCACTGCGTTTACAAATCTAATATTCCTTCGGGAAACATTACCTACAATTCATGCATTCTGCACACGCCTGCATACACGTGGACCCGTTACGCAGGCTATGTACGTATTACAAGTACACAACGTTTTACAGTTACCCGCGTGAACACGTCGAACTCACAATAACACGTACACAAGAATATTCTATAATATCATATGCCTTTTTTTTTGCGTGTACAATCTGTAAATGTATAATTTCCGCCATGAACATGGATCCGTATGTAAGTTTTCGACATTAGCGTATGTTCTGAATTACAATAATAATAATAATAATAATAATACGCTTATAATAGCCGGATTCGCAGCGTTCGAGACGGCATTAAGCTGTGTTTTTTTCATCACTGTTTATGCATAATTGAGCGGACGGAATGATTGCCGTATACGCGCGATGACTAAAATGGAAAAATAACGACATTATAATATTATATTATTATATAGCTTAGCCGCACCACGACGGCGATGACGACGACGACCACCGTGACGCGTGACGATTACAAAACGTGAATAACATATTATTTTAATATAATATATATGTATATATAAATCCGTTGCACCTATACCGCGATTTATTAGTAAATAATACGAGTACTTAAACGTAATATTATATTATTATATTATATTAATTTCACTTAACGTTCCAGTAAATTTCTATCGCGCGCACATTATGTAGATGCGTGTGTACAGATTTTTTTTTTAGTCTACAATTCGATCATTAATTAGATCACACACGTTTTATTGCGGCGCAGCGGTATTATTTTACGCGCGAGTACGGACGGCGGTCTCCGAGGAGGGAAACGGTTTTGCACGAGTTTACGATTGTGCATATTATAGGAATATTATTATATATTCTCCAAGTACATATTGTGTATTATATATTATATGTACGTGCACGGGTACTAGTCTTATTCCTTATCATTTTTTTTCCTTCTTCTTCTTCTTGCTGTTCTCCTCTCTCGACGTTATAAATCAGGTTTGCAAGAATCTGGTTCACGTTTAGTCGGAAAATAATTACTCGGATACCTCTCTATACACATCGGCGGCGGCGGTGACGGCGGCGTACCGCTGCGATTTATACAATAGCCGCCACACATCTTCACTCTGACGTTTTTTATTTTTTTTTTCACATATACAATATATATATATATATATAATATATAATTCGTGTGTTTAAATGTAATTGTGAAGGTCGCTAGTGCCGCTCACACAGCGTGTCTTTACTTGAGAATAATATATACGATATATCGTTATTTTTTTTCAACTTAAAATCTCGACGTGGGCGTAATTGTTGGCCATTATTCACCACGGTGACAATGGGTGTCGCGCGCTGCTCTTCGTCCGCTCCGATCCACTTGTATAACGTATGAAATGTATACCTAAATAGGTACTTACGGCGAATATACGTGATCTGTCGCGTGAAAAACAATGCTTCCGGCTCGAAAAAAATGCGGACAATTCGCGTTTAAGAATCGATTGATTAGATTATAATGTATCGTCGAATTTGCGGGAAAAAAATTATTCCGATTAGTCTTTGCTAGACGAGTAGGTATCGTACTGTGTGCATACAGGGTGATCAGAATCTCATGTTTAACAGCAGTTTTCCCGCGTATATAAAATTATGCAAAATACAGAAAAATGTATTAAATCGAAGGGAATAGTAAAATCTATAACCATTATTTTCCGCACTTGCACACATATATTTTTTTAAAAGACATTCTGATCATCCTGTATATATTATCAATTATCATATATGCATTATGCCATTATGTGTTGTGCGTATTCCGATGGGAGGCAAATAAACAGTTGGCGATCACTATATACGCGCTATAGTGGATATATACTATATATACTATAGTGGACGCCGAACCTGAGCCTGTATAAGTATTATATTGTCCTCTCCAGGTGCTTTGCACTGCAACTTTGTGCGTCCGCAGATATTTTTTATGAATACCTCTACATGGTGCTATAATAATAACCGACGATGATATAATATTTTAATGGCTTATTTATTTATGTACTTATATTATGCTCCATGAACGCATAGTATACATAATGTTGAAATAGAGTATAATTATTACGATTGTTGTAATATTATTATTTCGACAATGAGCAGTAGTTATACTATCATTCGCAAGAGGAAATTTAATCCATATTACTTGTACATTGAGAATCTGCAGTCTATACAGATAGGTAGTAAATTGGTCCCTTATATTCAATATTTCAATTACTTTTGTTATCGCTTTAGTTTAAATAAATTTCAATATTATTTTCCTCTGTCATCGTTCATCGGACATCATATTTATGATATGTTTCAGTTTTAGTCCTAAGTGCACTAGTATTTTATACATATATATATAATATGTTAACATATTATATATATGATAACATTTTAATTCATATATAATAAATTTGTTTACTTAAATATCGAATTAGTAGTGGTTAGTAATTTTTAAAGATCTAACACCACATTTTCTTAGTGTTATTATTATAAAGTCTCATCAAAGATTGAACTGCAGCCTTAATCTATATCTAACAATTTTATTAAATTCCATATTATTTTTCTTCACTTGTGCATTTTGTTTAAAATTATTTGCAGTTTTTAATAATATAAAAATAAATATAACTGTTGTTTTTCTATCAAAACCATTTTATTCTTTGTCCCTAAAATATTATTCTTTACGAGAATATAACATAATATAAACACTCTTTTATTTCCATAAACTCACCTCATTAGACTTTGATAAATAATTAAATAAGTATAAATATTTAGTAATGATCTTGTAAAAAAATCGTAAATCGTGAGAAATTACTGTTTCGTGATATTATTATGATCATTTTCTCATTATTGACTTTAATGTCATTCATAAAAACCAATGATTGGTGACTAACGACCGTATCGTATTTTCCAGATTTAAAAAAACAGCAAATCACCAAATTCTAAGTGTTTGTAATATCAGTAAAATAACTTCTAAGAATAAGAAAAATAAATAAATATTTTTTTTATAGAAATATATTATCTCCCCCACATATAATAGATAAATAAACTATATAGAATACTGTATAGATACCTACTAAAGGATTCGTTGTATTGGTATACGCATTCTCGAAACCTCATTAAATATTTCGGTATTATAATTTGTTTGTATGCATAATGATTGATGTTCTCTATGATATTCAACAAAGTCTTTTTTTCATTAGTTTTTAATAATAACTTGCTACTTTACACTTATATTATATTCATATCGTACATCGTACAGTGTTTTGTCCAAGAAATAAAAGGAAACCAAAAGATCTTCAATGTTTGATGGGTTTCGTTTTCCGAAGTCATATTTAGTCACATATGTTGTTAGTTTTAATCGTACACATGCAAGATGCTTACGATCAATATGTTTGATATTTGAGATAGGTTTTGAAAATATTTATCGTCAAACCGCAAGAATACACCTCACTCTGCATAAGTCAACATTTATATTCAATATTTATCTATGTATATATAATTATGTGTACGTATTGTTCGCAAAGATGAGTTGTTCGAGGTTCACAACGTTTTCTTTATCTGGAAAACAATTTTAAACGGTACAAACCGACAAACCGACACTAGCAATTTGGCCGTATCGTCATCTGTTTTTCACTGTTTTCTTGAAGCCGTGTCGCGGACTGCATGTGCTGCCGCCACGCCGCTGTCGAGGCAGCGCATCCGCGATAATTAATGAACGGTCGACCGTCTCCTCCTGCTTCATTTGTCTCGTTTTGACAACGACCATAGCACAAACGACTTTAGACATTATTACGTCTATATTTTCCTTAGAAAGGACTTAAGGACCACTACTGTAACAGCCGTGGGCGTCTGCGTGTGCGCTTGCGTGTTCGGAAGAGGGGGATGAACTGTATAAAGTGAACCCGTCACATTTGAGCGTGCGTGATTTTTATCCTCTTCATCGCAGAGTATACGTTCGAATCTAGCACCGAGTAACGGCGAGTGGTACAAATACTGACATACAATTATACAATATTGTTGCACATCACATTTGGGTATATGAACAACGAAAAAAGAAAAAGAACATTTATCGTATTATACTATTTTAACGTTATTGTAATACTATAATGCACGAACGTTGTGTACCTCGCTATACATGTACCCACATGTGGTGGTTTTGTACAAAATACAGAATACGAAAACAATAATTAAACAATGGTGTTCGTGTAGTCGTGTCTCGTGTACGCATGTGCCATACGAAACGAATATACGACATAATACTATTGAACAAAATGGTTTCTGGTATTTTATCTCTAAAAGTAATTAATCTTTAATTAATTAACACGTATTACGAATAGGTTAATTTTATTATCTAAAACTAAAAAATGAAAATGCGCCTGGGCTTATGCGAAAATGTCGGTGAGAAAAAGAATAACGTACAGCCCTATGAATTATTCATTTCCGTTTGAATTTTTGAAAAATAAGTTGTTGAACAAATGTACAGGTTTCGTGTGAAGTCGAAGTCCGGCAACCTTTGACTAATCAAAATAGCTACTTAATGAAACTAAATATTTAAAATATTTTTTGATTATGTTTTCATATCACTTTGGGTTATATTTTATAGAATTTTTAAAATGTTAAAAGTTAATTTCGCTTTTAGTTTGATGACTTATGAGTTATGCTTATGACTAGCATCTGTTTATTTGCATCGCAAAATAACTGTAAAATGTTAATATACCATCTAAACCGGTGTTTCTCTACTACTTTCACTAACAGTAAAGTGTGGGCAGTCCGAAACTTTCGGCAAAAAGTGAGTGTCGTCAAAAACAGCAAAAGCAAAGATAAATTTTTTTAAAGTTTTATTTTGTTAATAACTAATTTATTTATTTAAGGTTATTTACCAATTTATCTTTTCCCAAATTTCTCACGGAACCATTGGGTTCCCGTAACACCAGTTGGGAAACACCAACATAAACTTTTTTTCGTTCTTAAAAATCATCGACTTTTGACTACAGTAAAATTTATTTACTTTGTAGTGTGAAATATAATTATAATTTAAATTATGATTATAGTTATTGAAATGCTATTGCCGTTCGAAACGTGTCGAAACGGACTTGAAATTTTCAGCTCGGCCATAATAACGCGTTGCTCGTTTTTGTTCACAGACGATCGGGAGATTAACGCGGCTCCGGTCAGGCCGGCGGACCTGACGCTCGGCGGCTGCGAACCAGACCATCGTTTGTGCGTGAGCGTACTGTCGTCCACGGCGGTGACGATCATGAAGTCGTCGTACAGCAGCGCGGCGCCGATGACGGAGTACGGCAGAACGGACTCGGAAGTCCCGAGAAACGTGATGGCGGCGGCGACCCTGCCGAGAAGGCCGGTTTCGGGCAGGACGGACGAGGTGTGCAACCGGAGCGTGCGCGACAAGATAGCGATGTTCTCGCGGGCCACGGCGGCCGGGGGCGGTACTGAGAAAAAGGACTCGTCGCCACCGTCGTCGTCCTGCTCGTCGTCGGCGTACTCGACGGGATCGCCGGACTCGTCGCCGGTCGCGTCGCCGAAGGCCACGTACAGCACGCTACCGCGAAAGCCCGCGGCGCAACAGTGGCCGGCGCACCAGTGCTCGGCCGCGGCCACGGGCGAGGCCGCAGCACCACTGGCGCCGACGGGCGCGGCCGCGGACCACCGGCGCTCGCAGAGCCTGGTCGAGCAGCCGTACAGCAAGTACTTCAACACGATGAACACGTACGCGGAGATGGGACGGTCGTCGCTGAACGCGCTCATCGAGCAGCGCCGGCGCAGCATGTCCAAACTCCGCGGACTGGTGATCCCGGAAAAGGCCGCCGGTGACGCAGGCGCAGCGGGCGGCGCGCTCGGCAGCCCGGGCGGAGCCGACGACCGTCCGCTGCATCCGGCCGTCATTCCGGATCTGCCGCTGGTGGTGATCAAAAGCCCGCGGCCGCGTCACGACGGCGGCGGCCGCTTGAACGACCGCGTGGACGGTGGCCGTGACGACGACGCGACCGTGCTGTGTCCACCGACCAAGACTTACGTGAACGGGCCGCCGCCGGTGGTGGGCACGGTGACCAGGCACGCCAACCCCGTGAAAACGGTCGCGCGGCAACCGCTGATCGTCGTGCCCCCGGTCATGGCTGTCCGGGAACAGCGTCGCCCCTCGCCCCCGGAGCAGCGGCGTCCGTCGTCCGCGTCTTCTTCGCCGTCGTCCTCATCGTCGTCGTCCTCGTCGTCGTCGTCCTCGTCCTCGTCGTCGTCGTTGAACTCGAGCCGCGAGGAGCTGCGGCACATACACGACGAACGGCCGCCGTCCTCGGTCAAGTCCAAAAGTTCGTTCAAAGCGGACAGCGACGAAGACTCTGCGCTCAGCTCGAGTCTGTCGAGCACGTCGCTCCAGCAATACTCGCCGGCCTCGTCACCTCCACCGCCCGCACCCTCGCAGCCTCCGCCGCCTCTACCGTCCTCGTCGCCGCCGCCGCTGATGGCGAGCACGTCCAGCGGCGGCGAGTCGGGCCGACGGGTGCTGAAGGCCGAGAGCGTGGAGGCTATCAACCGGAAGAACGTGCTGTGCTCGGCCCGGATCAGCAGCGGCAAACCGGAATCGCCGCAGCAACCGCAGCAACAGTACCCGGCGACCGGCGGTAACAACCACGCCCGGACCGAGTACCACCACCAACACTCGGACGGCGGTTCGCCGCTCAAGTCGGCCGCGAAGACCGCGTTCGCCACCGGGGCCCTGAGCAACCCGAGCGCCGGCGCCGGTAACCGGTACACGCACAACCGCATGTCGTCCATGGAGTCGACGACCAGCGATGACTCGTCCATGCAGTACGCGGTCAACGCCGAGCCGTTCGGCAGCATCAGCTCGCTAGCCTCGTCCACCAGCCTGATATCGCAACAGGAACTCCAGCAGCTCATCGACGACGCGAACCAGACGCTCGAGGAGAACGCCAACGGCGGCGGAGTCTGCACCGTCGCTGTGGCCCCGGCTACGGTCCCGCTGTCCGTCGAGGTGATGGTCGTCATCCTGCACCGGGACACGGCCACCAGCAGCGTGGGCATCACGTTGGCCGGCGGCGCCGATTACGAGACGAAAGAGATTACGGTAAGTGTAATACATCCGTCGTTTACGCTTGGAACTCCCGGCAGCCATGTAATCGCACCTCCGGAAATACCCTCCCCTTTTGCGGCGTGGATTCCAATGTGGGTGGGGGAAGGTTGAAATTACGAGCGCCCACCCCCCCCCCCTCTCAAATCAGAACGATATTTTTCTTTTTACGGTCACATAAGATTTGGTTAAGGACAAGAATTGGAGAAGAAAGATTAAAAGGCTCTTAGTTCATAAAGATATACATATTGACAATGAAAAGAACATTAACAAATATAACTGATTGAAAGAAAACTTGACTTCCTATTACAAAAGTATAAAGCAATTTATACTTTTAATTTGTAATACCATACTATTATGTTATTTTATTCCTATAACTGTCATACAATTTAACTTTGTTCCTTAAGCTACAACTTAAGTTGTAAATCCAAATAGGATAAGTAATTACTTATTCTTTTTGTGTATATAATTATGCCCCCCCCCACTCCGTGAAATATTTCGGGATCCACCACCGGTCGAAGGAATAAACATCTTACAAGAAAATTCTTACTGATGTGATGTTCTTTTTTGTCATCTCAATTATTATGTGCGTGGCAAGTACAAATGATCTGGAAAATCATATCCACCGAACGTATCGTGTCCTTATAGGTTTTTATTGGTGGACTCACTATTTCCCTAAGATATTCGTACCTCCCACGGCGTCACTGGTAGCCAAGCATTGTAGTACCGCGCGTAAGAGGGGGTGTTTCATCGGGCAACATTATTATAAAATACGTTCTCAACTGCATTTTCTGACATTAACGCAAATCTCAAATAGAAGCATCGACTTATACTGAGTTATACACGTGGGGTCACGTTCCTATAGGTATTCACACATATTCGAGTTTTTATTTTCATCGCAGCGCATGCATAACATTAAAATGATAGAAAACCCATTCGGTGGACGTGACGTTAATGATAGTTATGTATTTTAAGCTGACTGATACGGTGAGATGACATTGCTGATATTATGATAATATGCAAAAACTAAAAAATTAGCAATTCTACCCGATACGATTATCATGGTTTTCCCGGAAGACGCAATCGGGTAGCTTATCGTGAAAAAACTCGACACTATGGTGTGTAATTATTTTTTAAGAGATTATCGAGCAAATATTATTTTGTATTATAAGTCACACATTTTTTGTTTGACTCAGTATAATACATTAGTAGTTATATTTGTTGATTTTTCATTGATTTGGACTAAAATAGATAGTGACAAACAGAACCTATATCATTATTAATATGTTGTCATTATTATACATATTTTATACATGTGCTATACAGGGTGTTCCACTTGGATACTTATATACATTGCCATTTGCGATATCTCCGGAGTATAAAAGATAATTAAATTCTGTTTTTTCATATATTATGACTGCTTGCAGGGATAAGAACTACAAATATTAATATCTTAATTACATTTTTACCTTCGAGTAAACAATTTGCACTAAATAAATAATACAATTTACAAAAAATTTAATGATTGCCGTTTTATAGATTTTATTCTTTGAATAATGTTGACGTTTCAACTTTCTATTTTCATAAACCTCATGATCGGAGGTTTTTAATTTTGTTTTCAGCCGACAGAAAAATAATGTTTTATTTAAAACCATAATAGTGTTTTTTAATGATCAGTAAACGAGATAAGATACTATCAGAAGACTATAATTCTTAATGCACTATTTTTCTGTGAACTAAAAAAAAAAACTGTTAAAAATCATGAGGTTATTAAAAATAAAAATTTGAAACGTAAACATTTTGAAAATAATAAACTCTTTAAAATGGGTAACTTAAAATTGTTCGAAAATAATCTAATAAATGATGATCATCAAGTGACTGCGTGAATAGTCAACCATCTATATAATACTACACCTATAATGGCCCTAACCAACTATTATTTAGACATAATATGGTGTTGAAAAACATTATTTTAGCTCGACCATTTTTTTTTCTGTTATAAAAGTTATATATTTGATTATAACTTAAGCCGCACCTATAGTATAACAAAATATTCCTGTTACGGGTTTGTGTCATGATCGCTTTAAAATATACGCGCCATATCTAGTATGTGTACAGTTTCACAAACTGCGATTGTTGTCCACAGGTGTATAAAGTGTTAACCGGAAGCCCGGCAGATAAAGATGGCCGCATCCGGAAAGGCGATCGCATATTGTCGATCAACGGCAAGAGCATGAAAGGGATCACGCACCGGGAATCGTTGGCAATACTCAAGGTAAATGTTCAACCGCTCGTCCAATGAACGTTCATATTTATCGTTGGGTTTTTTTCACAGGCGCCTAGGTCGGAAGTAGTGCTTGTGATATCTAGATGTAAGTCGGACGCGAACACCGAATCCGTTGGACCACCACAGTCCGTCGACCAAGTGATTTCGGCCAAAAATGGTAATAAGACAAGCGATAATGGCTTTACTAACGACGCGAGTAAGCTGCGACGTCTGTAGCTGCAAAAGCAGACCAACGAACAAGTTTCTTTTTTCGTTTGCAGTGTATAAAAAAAGCTTTATTTCTATTGAATGTTAATATCGATAATATATTATGTATGATTCTCGATCTCGGTTGAAGTTTTTGCAATTTTTTCTATGTTTTTCTCAATTATTCAGAAATTTAAAAAATAACCTCTATAAATACCAAATTAGTGACTAGACGAAATTTTATTTCTAAAAGTTACAGGTTTTATACATTGTAGCAATCTTTCTGGTTGAAATCGTGTACACAGACACAAAAAAACACACACATCATGATAAAACCAATACATTCCTCGTTTCACTCAGAAGCTAAAATTTAGCTTTTAAGTATTATCCCCTTCTCCCTATGGTTTATGCCAAGTCGCACATACAGAAAACGATTCGCTTCCGTAAGCAGAGCGGTTTTCAATGAATACCTAAATCCATTAGTGTGGTAAATTAATGTTTTTATTGACGATGATGTGAACGTTTTTTCGTCAAGTCAATTTTCCTACAAACTGTCTTCTCCCTACAATTAGATCTTTATTTTTCCTGTTATTTAATTCAACGTAACAAGTTCTAACCTAACCACATTCTCAACATCGAAAAGTGCCACATTACGATATTTTCCAGAAATCGATCCCTTCTTATTTACCCCTGTTCCTTTAGCAGTTCTCTTCATGAAGATTCTTGTTATCAAAGATATAGATAGGTGCTTATTGTACCGCCTCTTTATCTTATATTCACAATAATATATAAATTGGAACAGCCCTCGAGATCTTAGGGTTCATCAAACGTAACATTTTTCTTTTTATTCCAGTCCATGCACTCTTTACTTTATTTGATACGATAAATTACAGAATACAAAGTTATGTCGTCAGGCGCCCTTACTAAGCATCCAACTTACTGCCGTCCCACCTCACTGCCGTCCCACCTCACTTCTTACTCGCACAATCATCCATTACACCGATGGCTCCGTCGCCTTAATAATAATAAAATAAAAATAATGAATATTACTAAGTAATACAATTTTTTAATATAATACACTAAAAGAACTAGTTGTCGACTAATATCGTCATGTATAATACTTCAATAACAATAGAACTTTAGATTGAAAATATGGCCATAGAAATTTACTTTTTTTCGACGTATTATTTCCGATTATAATACTTCAAAATCATCAAAATGGTACGAACAATATCCAAGCATTAGCTAAGTAATACTGTGGTAACTACGTTCAACACATTTAGAGTACCTGTTCTCGTGGTTGGACGATTTGCAAAGGACAACAAAAACATATGAGAATCAATATTTAACAGCTGCCACGATGATTTAAAAAAAATCCTATACACATTGCACTCGATTTGACATGTTTTTCTTATGCTTGCAGACGTTGTTAAGAACCGCGTGTTCGGACCTCAAACTATAGTGGTACTATCCAAAGACGGTTCTGGGCTGGGATTTAGCTTAGAAGGAGGCAAGAATTCACCGACCGGCGACCAGCCATTGACAGTGAAAAAGATATTCACCGGTCAGTACATTTAAGTATAATTAGTTTAATGGTGTATAATGTACGATGCACTGCGTACCGTCCTAACGGCTATACCTATTGAACGATTGTATGCACTTAGGTGGATGCGCAGAACAGTGTGGACAGATATTGGCCGGAGACGAGTTGGTGTCCGTGAACGACATAGACGTGACCGGCATGTCGCGTACGGAGGCTTGGAATCTAATGAAGAGGCTGGTGAACGGAACTGTTACTCTCTGCATACGGCACGTGGTCTGAGAACACATTGCGGTCGCATTTGTTTGATCGTACGAAGACGGTTAACAATACAATTTTTATCTTAAAAATTATATCTAACTTATAAAAATAAAATAAAATACTACAAAAAACGATTTAAGTATAGCAAATGTGTTATGAGAATTGGCGATATAAGCTTAATTACTATCTCTGTAAAATAAAATTTTTAATAATTATATTTAATAAACAAAATAACTAAATTATTGTATAAAATTATCATTTGTGTATGGTTAATGTTTAATTTAATTTTATATGGTTTCATTTTATATATTGTGCCATTGTGATTAGTGTTAAATATATATTATATTATATCTATTATTATTATTATTATTTATTATGCGTTACTGAAGAAGTTATTAATTCGACATAAGACCTAAACATTAAATTAAATTACAACTAAGATGTGTTACTCTATTACCACCAAGGCACCGAAGCAAAAATCTTGGTCGAAAAATATCCTATCGATTGTTACTTCATTTGAAATCGAAACTTGTACATAACTTCAATCTTAGGAAATTTTAAACGGCAGTACTTGTATATTTTGTATTTCATAATATGCAAAAATATTTTTTTTTAAATATTCATTTAGGTACAAAACTACCAAAATACGCATGAAATGTGCAATACAAATTGTATAACATGTAAAATCATTAAAAGGTAAACAAAATATATATAAATTTTTGAAAAATAATTTAATATATTTAAATGTATTGAATTAATGACAGCAGGATATATTATTTGGAATTTATCATTTATGGCAAGGGAGACAATAAGGGACGTAAAGGTGCACTCGTCTTATTCAACGATAAACATTAAACAAACCTTGAGATATAGGTGAGATCATAGGCGTGTCCAGACCTCCAGGGCTCGTAATTAAAATTTTTTCACCTATTGTTTTATGACATAATTTTATATTATTTTAAAGTATTAAATATAAACTTACCAGCATTTTGTTTTGATCTTTTCGGCATGAAAAAGTCATGCAAAGTTTTCAATCTTTCACACTTGGATTTGTTAGTCATACTGATTATTATTGACATTTATATTGTATTAAATTTGTACGAATACCACAGCCACCATGAGGCATGAACAACACAAGTTCGGTATGATCAAATTCGCGGTTCATGCCTAAGATCACGGTGTACCAGGCCCGTGCGCAGGGGGGGGGTGTTCAAACCCCCCCCACATGGTCGAAAAAATCGTGTTTTTCATTGTTGATCTATCACCTATATGTAATATTTTCTAATCTTATTTGTAATAAATAATAATGCATAGCATAATAGTAGGTACAATACTATAATAATTTAAAATAGTGTTTTCTTCACGTTTGCTGTTTATCGACTCATCATAGTTGCCGCTATCGTTAAAATATAATGACAATAAAATTTGTATTTTATAGTATTGTTAAAAAACATTTTTAATATAGATACTTACAACATTAATAATAAATATAAATATGTTATAATACTATTTGCTAATTATTGATAAACTTGTACAAATTCCGATATAAATTAAAAATAACGTTGCGTCGCTGTTGTCAATAATTTGGAACATGCAGCAAGACAAACCGGCATTCTTCACAAAAAATCACGGTCGTCAAAGTTTTCTACGTGTTACAATCGTGGTCGCGACGAAAACTCATTGGATTAATCACATTTCTCATCGATCACCTACCACTATTAACCATGGTATGTTAAAAGCCAATCAGAAAATATAATCACAGATTTGATGTTATCTGTGTTATAATTTTAATATATTCATAATGAATATTTTAAAGTACCAGACAAACTTACAGCTGTTTGAACTTTATAGTTTTAACCACGGTAGATTTTTAGCCAAGAAGCCAAGAATTAAGTCACTGGGAAGGCCGGTGCCCACCCTGCCTCCCCCGTAGACACGCCTATGGGTGAGATCATAAGCGTTTCTATGGATGGGAAGAGGGAGTAGTGCTGCCCCCCTGCACATTTTTGCTTCCTTATAAATGTAAAATATTGGTGGTGGCCTAAAGCCATTTGCATTAAAAGCAGAGTATAGTGAAAACTTAACTCATAAATACAATGTTGCAAGAATGTTGAGATACCCTTTAGATTATGTTAATAGAACAAAAAGTAGCTCAGAATGTAAATCAGAGTGTTTTTTGTACTATAAATTATTATTAGGTATAGTGAACTAGCAAGTCAAGAGCCAGTTGCCCATTTATTACTAGAAGAAGTGTTATTTTAAATATAAAACAGAGAAATCACCAAATTTTAAAGTTTAGGTAGGTACTAAAAAAGTATGTTCGCCCCTTGCAAATTATCCTCTCACCACGCCACTGTCTATGAATAAATGAAGCCATAGATATTATTTTATTAATGATTTCCAGGACTAATCATTAACTTGTTAACATTTATTTTAATTTTTATATTTTATATGTATTCTATTTGTCACCAGAAACCGTAATAAATAGAATACCTGAATAGAATACACTTTATAGATTAAAAGTTAGTGTTGTCCAAACAAAAAAAAATCTATAATAACAGGGATAAAATACAGGATCCACAGAATTTGACTGAGGAACTGAACAAATAGAAATATGTTATATACAATACATATATTATGTAGTATATTATAATTATAATATTCATGGGCGCAACTAAGGGGACTAGATTTTGCCATGTAATTTTTTAGACGAATTTATAAATTAAATTACAAAACAATACTTTTCATTTATACCATCTACAGGCAGATAAATAAATTTATTATTTGTAAAATGTTGCTTCTGAGAAATAATTTTCAACCATGAGAAAGATAAAAAATTGGCTTACAACAAATACGGAATTAAATTGTTTTTCTAATATATCTACAATAAGCATTGAAAGAGACCTAATAAATTAAATAAATACAGACACAATTCTTAAGAAGTTTGCATTAATTTATTGCAAAAGCATATAAAATTAAAATAAAAATGTTTAGTAAAATATATTGTTTAATATTGAATTATTTTTTCAATAATTGGTATATTGGAAATGTAAGGGCAAAGCCAGTGAAGCCCTCATGGTTCACTTTAGTACATCAGAATTTTTTACCCTCTCAAAAATGTTACTCTAATTGCACCCATGATAATATGCTCTAAACTTAGTGATATGTATATCCAAAGATAAAATAAATTCAAGTTTCAACTGACCCAGCTGTAAATTTGGTCCATTAATGCAGAAAAAATAAATATGATAAACATCTGTACAGCCTAGATGCGATAAGAAAAAATTGATATTATTAGAAGTATTTAATAGTTTTTTTTTTATATACATTATACATATTAATATATTATTATTGGTAGCTAATACAAAGTAATATAAATAGTTAATATTTAAATTAAAAGCAACAAATAATTTATCTTCAGATCCCTGACTATTTATTATAACAACTGTTGATGAATAATCTTTTGAAGTATCATACAAATTTCTGGATGATTGTTGACTAATAGTATTGTGAACCATTTTTACAGTATTTGGAATACTCGGAAATGATATAAAATTGTTTTTTCTTCAAGTAAAATTGTATTGAGCAAATATGGTTTGTTAAAAACCCAAACAATAATATTGTAATTATGAACACAATAATTTATTTATACTTATTTATAAAACAATGGTCTTATTCATTGTGCCTACTCGTAAATAGTTAAGACAGTTATAACAGTAACATAAATTTATATATCAATTACAATATTGGTAAACATAATATCTATAGATAAACAAATGTATGAGCTTAATTGTTTATCTGTTTTATTAACTGTTTTCAGACATTTTTTTCTCAGACGTTATCTTACTCAAATTATTTTTAGATATAATAACATTTGACAAAAATTCACTAATAATACCAGTGGCTACAGTCCTTCCATTTTCTCGAATAGTAAATGGTTGTCCAATATCCATAACCATTTTATTTAACAGGGTTATTTGAACATTACTATGTTCACCAGGCATTATCATGGACACTGCTGGATCCAAATCAATTCTAAGGAGAAATAATATAAATAATTAAAATGATTAAATAAATAAAGCTAACCAACAGGTAACATACCTGCAAACAATATTCCATGTATGACTAAATAACTGTTGCTGATAATTGGATGTAATTGGTTTTGATCTTCCACCCTCTGATCGCAAGAGGAAATAAATAGTCGCCTTGAAATGGTTTTTTAGTTTAAAAGTATTAATTGGGCATAATATCATACCCTTACGGAGTAATTTAGGCTTTGTTCCCCTCAACAGTACACCTATATTTTCCCCTGCTTTTGCATTTGATACAGATTTTTTGAATACTTGAATATCTCCAACAGATGAAGTTACTTTTTCATCAAATCCTAGTAATTCAATTTTATCATTTTTGCTTACAATTCCTCTTTTTAATGTGCCAATGACTACTAACCCTCGGCCAGGTACAAGTAAAAAGTTATCTATGGGTAAGAAAAACGGAGAAGTAATGTCACGTTTTGGAGTTGGTATATAGGAATCAACAGTATCAAGTAACTTTCGTATGGATTGTTCTCCAAATTCAGACGTATCACCATTCAGTGCGAGAAGAGCAGAACCCACAATGCATGGAACATTATGACCTTCAAAACCGAAGTCTGTTAGTAATTCTCGTATCTCAAGCTCAACGAGTTCAATAACGTCGTTTTCAATTATGTCGGCTTTATTGATGAACACTACAACATGTTTTACGCCAACCTAAAACAAATGCAAGGAAAACGTTCAGTTTCTGTTTGTAAATAAAACGAATGCACAAATCAATATTGAAAAAGCCAAACCTGTTTAATCAACAGCAAGTGTTCTCGTGTTTGTGGCATTGAACCATCAGTAGCGGCGACCACCAAGATAGCACCGTCCATTTGAGATGCTCCGATGATCATATTTTTGACAAAGTCCGCGTGGCCAGGACAATCGACGTGGGCATACTTGCGTTTGACCGTCTCGTAACCGACGTGGGCTATGTTTATGGTAATTCCTCTGGCCTTTTCTTCAGGCGCCTTGTCGATCTGGTCGTAAGCGACAAACTGCGACAGGCCGTCCTTCTCCAGCACTTTTGTGATGGCCGCCGTCAGCGTAGTCTTGCCGTGGTCTACATGACCGATCGTGCCTGTTTCGCAAGTCAACGTACAACATTACATTACAATCGTTTGACTACCGAAGTTAAATGGATGGTTTTAGAGTCGCGCGTGAAACTGTTGGAGTGTTACTACCCAAGTCGTCCGACCTACCGATGTTGCATGTCGCTTTGGCCGCCTCGCTGTACGGTCGGAACGCTGTGATCCGGTCGACCCTCAGGAAACGGCTGTAGAAGAATATCTTCTTGCACCACGTCGTGTTCAACGAGCATAGCGATTTCACAAACATTTCGACACCTCCGTCCACGTCCGGTCGCAGGTCCCGTCCGTGTAGAAAAACGTTCGGAAAGCGGGAAAGCAGTCGGCCGGGTTCGCCGCCTCGAAAACGTTCGTGATAACATCGTTATTATTATTGACACTGTTATCAGTTGGATATCGCGTAGTTAGCACAGATAACACGATATCACGCTTGTTGACGTGATAACGGAAGTCATTCGGCGGTACCTACTGGCTAGTCCGGCAGCATATTACCATTCTGCACACGAAATAAAACCCATGATTAAATCCTGCCTTCTGATTGGTTAACACATTTGGAGGGAAAATTTAAATAAGGGTATGATATACGATAATGATAATAAGTATATATTTTAAGCAGATATTCACTGACATTATATTGATTTATTACAATAGTCTTATATAATATAACGTACAATACATTATTATTTTTTAAAACAATACCTATTATTACAAGATGAATCAACAAAACATACCTTACAACTTTAATTCTAGTACTTTTTCATAAGTAATAATTAAAAAACAACTCACCGAATTGCTTCTGTTATGGTCATACCATCTGTGAAATATTCTTCAAACTTCATTCTAAGGTGGTTGTTTGCGCTTAAGTATCTCAGTGCTTCAGCAGTGTTTAAATTATGATTATGTTCATTTATAATTGTGATATATAGACTTAATATATGATATAATATTTTTAAAAGATGTTATATTAGAACTTGTATTAAATATGTGTACCTACACCAAATTAATGCATAATTAATACATTAAATAATTAACGTTATATTATATAAGACTATTGTAATAAATCAATATAATGTCAGTGAATATCTGCTTAAAATATATACATATCATTATCGTATATCATACCCTTATTTAAATTTTCCCTCCAAATGTGTTAACCAATCAGAAGGCAGGATTTAATTATGGGTTTTATTTCGTGTGCAGAATGGTAATATGCAGTCCGGCAGTGTTTCCCAAAGGGTGCTCCGTAAACAATTTGAATAATTAATTTGAAAAAAAAAAAATTCACAAAATATAATATTGAAAACAATTGGAAAATAAACAGACGAAACTCCCTAGGTTGGGTGAGACACTACGGTCGGGTGAGGTATAGGAATGGGTCTTTTAAACTTGAAACCAATGTAGGATACCAATTCTCTCGAAAAAACGATACCGAGTGAAAGAAGTCGAGTGGATGAGTTTATTTTTTAAGGATGAAAAGAAAATCTTTATCTGTGAACCTATAAAGCTGTATTTAATATGCACGTATGTGTTTTTCGATACTAAAGTACTTATTTTTGGAAAATAGACGAATGTCTATCCAAAGTGCGCCGCTACTTATAATCGCTAATAATAATGTGCCACGATTGAAAAATGTTTGGGGAAACACTGGGCTAGTGGCTACTATATCTATTCCATTCCATACTTCCATAATCCATTGCATTAGTGGATCACTGACTTCAGTTGGCCTTATAGTATTAAATAATAAATATTATTAATAAATTAATTATTATAGAACGTAGACACGGACTGTCGACTGAACACTGAAAAGTGAAAAGAAGAAGATTTTGAACACTTATAAATAACATAAAAATTGTTGAAATCTTTTTGCAATATACACCATCTCTAGAAAATATTTTTATAAGAGTTCTGTAAAAATGACAAGTCCATCCGATCATTATATTTTAAGTAAATACCCGATTTCATCAAAATATAATTTTCTAACGCTTATAAAATGTTTTCATGCTTCTCCAGTAAATTTTAGATCGCTGGAAAGAGCAACTACTCTTGTAAATTATACTACATTTTTAAGTCTTAATTACTGATATTACAATGTTAATCAACTTCTCACTACGGAAAATTAGGCACATTTCGTGATTTTTATTGATTTTTATCAACATTTCAAATTTAAATACTCATTTATAAAAATTGTGTCTACAGATTATTGATATTTTTTCTCACAAGTAAGAATATTGTATTAACATTTCAAAACATAAGATCGACCTAAATTTTTTTAATGACATTTTACAAAAAAAAAAAACTAAAGAAACTCGCAAATTTCAAATGGTTATAAACAACCCAAAAAAATCCATAACCGTTTGAAATTTACATAATTTCTAAAAAATAGACATATAAATATTTAGTAAAATTATCAAGTCCTACGATCAATAATTTTTTAATTATTTTAATTAATTTTAACATGTACTTAATACTAGTAGTATACGTGTTCCCGGAGAGAACGCTGCATAGATACCACAGCTGTGGATCGCATTAGTTAGTATGATAGAAAAGGCATTCATTTCTTCATTATCCATGGTCGTACACGGCGTTATTTTTTCTTTATCGAGGATTGTGATTTGAGTTATTCATTTTTATACGAAGATCAAAAAATGTATATGTTAAGCGATAAACACTTTTGACAGTATATTAAAAAAATATTTAAGAACCCTGTATGAAATACCCATCATGGATTTATTAACAAAAACATTCCATTCTCAGTTCCCGCGGATCAAAGGGTATCGAATTACGCGAACACGAGTATAATTATTATTCTGAGATATAAATATCTAATAAAATTTTTTCGAACATATTCTCGATCGATTTCCAAGAGCATAGAGTACAATTAAATTCTTTAATATACACCGGAACATCGTTAACGAATAGCGTTACTTTCTTATTATCATCGCCACAGTCGTAGAGAACAGCTCTAACGTTCGCTGCAAAAGGATCAAGGTACGACATTCTCCAATTTCTGTCGTGCATGCTATTGAAGTTGGTGCTTAAAATGTCTGACTCGTCTTTGGCAAAGCCTATTCCAATCAAAATACTGAGCAAATTCGACGTGTGGCCAAAGTAAAACACTCCTTTTGGACCAGGTTGTCTATTAGCCGCTCTCCTGTATCATGTAAATAATAGGTTTGTAATCGATACCTATACACGTAGATATTTGGTTTTTATTTGATACCTGCCTTAAGTGTTTTAACAAATCTGATAAAATCTCGGCGCTCAGCTGGGAGTATTGCGGGTTCCCGTATCCGTTGGAGTAGTATAGTTTCAAATCATAATAGTACTCGATAATCTATTGAAATGATGATAAGTTATTGATAAAACTAACCAAGAAACAATTTTTTTTTTGAACATTTTACTCTTAAGTCTGTCTCTGAAAACACAGCACACCAAGGAGAATTGAAATTGATTTCACTCGATTTCTGGACTCGACATGCTTCGTACATTAACTTTACTATATCTATAAAATAAGTAAGATAAATATTTAGCATTGAAATCATTCGAACGTGTCTATTTATATGTACAACTTACCAAACGATAGAGTTGTATCCAAACCCATCGCTTTAGTTACATTTTTTACTAACTGTTTAATTTCAGGACCACCCAAAAACATATTTACATGTGTTGATTCCTTTTTAATTATTCGCGTAAAAATCTAAAACAAAGTACAATTATAGCAATCATCAATATAATCATAAATATGATTTAATTAAATAAAACAATAATCATAATACCTACATTAAATCTATTATCATTCGTTCTCATTTCTATTATTCCCAATGCTTTAACATCCATATCAAACGCTGCGTTCAAAAATGTACATGTACTGTCGTAAGATCGCTGTTGAGGTGACGAAACTACCTTTGAGATCATAATTATTATTTCAACCTATGTAAATACTATATAATATAAATGTAGATGATTCGTCCTCTTTGCAGTATTTACACGTTCAGAAATGAATTACTTTACGTTAAATTTCATTCTAAAATCTGAATACGTAAGTACATACGGAGTATTACGTTGATAATATCCAATATTGTCAACATAACCCGTAATATGGACATATTTAATTAAATATATAGGTATATGACCATTACCGTAAAGTTGTTTGTATTATATATTTCGTTAAATATTTCCCTGTATGAATTCCTTAGTCTTTGTCCCAAGGATCTCATATCATGGATCCCTTGATAGTTGAGTACACCTGCTTCTTCATTAACCCACGTGGATTTCCATGATATGAGGCTGTCGATCTCCTCCTTGCTTAAATTCGATTTTTCATGATTTATATTCTGATACTGTGTTAAATTCGAAAACGACTGAATGGTATCCAATTCAGGATTTCGTGTACCGTGTCTACTTAACATCCATAGTTGCAATACCTTACAATCTAATTCAAAACGCATATCAGGAATTAATTAATATTATGTGTGTAGTATATAAGCTACAGTGCTGCACTACAGTGGGCAAAATCTGAGATAAGCTTTGGCAAAGCAGGCTAAAATTGTTTGGAGAATGATATAGACTATAGAGGAAATTAAATTAAATTTAAAATTAAGAATTATTTTATTACCATTTTATTATTTTATTTATTATTAAAATTAATAAAATGAAAATTAATAAATTTTCAGATCATCAGTTAGCCTAGTGAGCTGGTTTAAAAAGCTTGAAGGGCCACAACCGGCCCGTAGTTCATAAGTTGAAGACCGCTTGTCTATAGTAATATTAAAGAGAACCGATAATCGTATTTCATGACATCACTGTAAGATGAAACGTTTAATAGTTGCATAATTAAGTTGCATACGAAGATTATGTTGGAATATCATGTTTTAGTATGTAATACATGGGGTCGATTGGTAAATAATGATACCCAAGAATATCGATGAAATTCAATCGAATGTTTTATGTAAAATGTTAATATTAAGGCGCTATCCAAAGATTACAACAGGCATTTAAATATAAATATTCTATGTAATATTTGTAGTTTTTTGGTACCGACATCTTCTCAAAGCACTAATAGTTTTTAGGTATTTTATATACAGGGTGTTCCACTAGGATTTACACAGAGCGATATCTCCCATGTTAATAGAGATAACCAATTTCTGTTTTGTTTGAGCATCCCTGGGCAAACAAAATTTTGTTTTGGTAAGTATGATTTTTTTTTGTTTTATAAATTTTATATATTTTAAGGATAGCCATTATTAGGACTTATTTTTCTGTGAATGTTGACTGTTCAATTTCCTGCACTTTTCATTAGCTACTTGATTTTTAATAATTTTTCTAGTTTACAAGAAAATAGTGTACTATTTGCACAATTTTAAATAATAATAAAACTATCAGAATTTTTTTATCGGAAAGATAATAAAGAAGGTGATAATAATTTATATTATTTCTTTGTAAACTTTTTTTTTTTTTAACTTTTTTTATTATATGCGTACAATCTGTAATTTATCTGTAATTTTGTAAACTAAAAAAAAATAATAAAAATCATGAACCAACGAAAACTGAAAGTTTAACCGTTGAAATTTTCAGAAAAGTTAGCCCTATAAAATGGCTATCTTCGAATCAATTAAAGTTAATTTTAATGATTTGTTGAAAATGTATGTACTTTTTTTTATGGAATGCTTAAGATGAGTTTAATTTTAAATGCTTTTAGATTATAAATAACAGAGGCATCTTATAATGCGTCGTAATTAATTTGAAAATGTTAGTGTGTTACGTAAATGTATATTCTTTGTACTAGAAAAACATTTATTTGTATTGCGTATCAATATATCTCTTGAACATAAATGTATTCTGTACGATTAAAAATAAATAAGGATGACTATATTTCGTGCTCCAACTAATAAACCTGTGAAGATAACTGTAAAATGACCTATAGTTGCAGTAGTATAAATTCAGTTTTTTAATTGATCAAAATAAATAGTTTATAACGTTTACGTATAGCACAAGTATTCATATTACATTTACGATACCTATAAATTAATAAAATTATTATGTTTTATTTTTAGATAAATCATTAAATCTGTACAACTTACTCGGTTCAGGATAAGGTGCTACGGCTGACACGTATGAATATGCAGTTTTCTTTGAAAAAAATACATACCGTGTATTGATATGTTCATAAAGTTTATGTGGTTGGCATTT
The DNA here is from genome assembly GCA_949715065.1 of Periphyllus acericola. Taxonomy (NCBI): domain Eukaryota; kingdom Metazoa; phylum Arthropoda; class Insecta; order Hemiptera; family Aphididae; genus Periphyllus; species Periphyllus acericola. Next base: position 40,547,805 of record OX454266.1, read on the forward strand.
TGCTAAGTTAAATAAAACGTGCGTTATAATAATCGTAAAAATTATCATTATTTTAGTAAATTCGAAATAAGAATCATGTGAATAAAAATGAAACTATATAGGCTATGTGATATTCAAACACTTTTGGTTGTGATTTGTAACCACTTAAGATCTCATTTTTATACATAAGATTTTTGAAACTCAGCAATAAGTAAACATAGTAAAGTTATTCATAAATCTAGCGGTGTGCATGTATGCTCAGGTGCAAGTAAGCTGGTTTGCTGTGATGATGAATACTTGGAAATAGGTAGCGTGAGCAATGAATAATCATACATTCATACACCGGGTGTTCAATTCAGAATGCGCCAAATTGAATTTAAACATTATATGTGTGTTCCATGCATAAGCCGCAAGACATTTACTAGATAGTGACAAAAATTTTTATTCTTAGATGACAACGTTTGATACAATTGGAATACATTGCAATTTAATGTTTTTAATTATACACCCAATACACGAATAAATATTTTTGTAATTTACTTAGAATTATTGTAATGATATAGTAATAAATTAGACACAGACCACATGTAATCTAGTACGCAATAAATTAATAAACCTCGAGACATTTATATAAAAATTGGATAAAAACATTATATTTCCCCACAGTCTAAACACCCGCACTCACACATACTCACACACACACCCGCACACGTACACGCAGACGGTTACACATGTACACTTAGACACACACAATGACAATTCTGAGTAACTTATTGCATTCTAACTGAAAAGTTATTCTAGAAAAAATTAAATTTTTTAATTTATTATGTAAAAGAAACTTTTTTATTTTTTAATAAATAATTATAATATTGTAGCAATAATTTCTTGTGCATTAAGAATTTAAATGAAAACAATTTTGTGAGCAGATTAATTTTATTTTATTACTTCCTGAATTAATATATAGGTATTAGCAAATTCAGATGTATAGTACAATAAATTTAACCATATTTGATATATTTACGAACGTACGATTATCACAGCATATTAGGACTGTTGTACTGCAATTTACAAGGCGCGACAACTTTTGCGGCAGGTAATAGCGTGCTCATTGAAAGGTTAACAGTGGTGACTTAGGGTGTGAGGCGAGTTAGGCGGCGCCTAACTTAGACTTTTGAAGGAATAATGTTCGATTAACACATTTCTTGGTTTATGGATAGCGCCGATGGCCCAAATTGTTAAACACATTTGAAAAAATTCGACTTTTTGAAATTTTAACAGACAAATCATCATTTAAAGAAATATAAAGCAAATAAAGGTAAAGTAATGAATTTAACTACATGAACAAAGATGGTCGTTTATCATGGGTATACGGGTAGCACTACCGCCGACGGCAATACATTTATATATATTATGGTAACCATAACATATTTCAATTAATTAGGTTACTTAACTCCATAATCATCGTCAAAAAGCTCAGAAAATTTCGTCGACCTCCTCAATGCAAGAAATACTAGTTGTACGACCATACCGGGTTGTACACACACCACGTTGTATCCTTGTATCAAATGTAGTGAAGCTCATCTCACGGGGAATTGAAAAAATCCCATGAGTTACCCACGAAATGTGCTTTATGTTTCGGTGCTCATACGGCATATTATAAAGGCTACCCTGCTTATAGGAAACAAAAAAAGTTTCATAGCATCAAGTAACGAAATTTCAAATACTGTTCCAAAAGTCGAGAAGCTCTGACCCCATAATATTACTCTTTGTCGGATCATTAAAGTTATTCATTATATTATATAGTTACGTAACGCTAACTCAAAAAAATTATTATAATATTATTATACATTATACAATTATTACTTATCCTATATTTTAAAAAAATATGCACTATATACGTAGTATTACACAATTCTATGTTATCTTTCAAATTTGTACTGTAAAGATTATTTGTTATTTACATTAATTGTCGAGCTATATTAGTTACTACTATGAGCTAATACATAGTGATAAATGATTATACATAGTGAAACCTCTCTTAATGGACACCTCTAATTAGCGGACACTTCTCAATAACGGACAAAATTTCTAGTCCCGGCATAGTCCCGTTGAAAATAATAGATAATGCTCCTCTAAATAGCGGACACCTCCGAATAACGGACGCGGACAGGTTTAAGTAATCCGAAGTGTTTAATATATAAATATATAAATATATCTAAATAACGGACAGCTGTCCAAGAAATACGAACTTATTGTGTAGTTATACAATACAATATGTGCTATTATGTGTATTTCTATTTTACCGATAAAAACATTTATCTAAATCGTAATTTAATGAATACGATAAGGTATGAAAAATTACAAAATTAAATAAGAACGATTGTTAGTATCGTATTTACCATGGCTCCGGTACGGTCGCGTTAAACGTTGAAAATTAAAATCGACATAATAAAATGTTATGATGCAAAAAAACAAAGTGTTCGTGAATTAGCGACTCAATTTAAAGTTGGTAAAACTCAAATCGGAACCATACCCAAGTCCCGCGTAGATCCACTGCGTAAATGATGTGATGAAAACGTGAATGGAGAGACAAAAAATAATTTTATTGAAGGTAAGGGCTTTGAAATAGACCATGTATGAATGGTTCTGCCGCGTCCGTGCTAAAAATTTGCCCATCTCTGGTCCTCTCATACAGGAAAAAGCTATAGAAATTGCTAAATCTTTGGGTAGAACTAATTTTAAAGCGTCTAAAGGATGGCTCGAAAAATTTCGCAAACGTCACAACATTGCTTATAAAGCTATCTGTGGAGAAAGTAGTTCTGTTGACCATGATATTGTGGACGACTCGAATAATAAATTAGTCGAAACATGTGAAGGATTTGTTCCAAAAAATATTTTTAACTTAGATGAAACTAGCTTATTTTTTCGTGCTTTACCCAATAAAACAATGTGTCTCAAAGGTGAGAACTGCAGTGGTGGAAAAATAAGTAAAGAACGAATTACAGTTATGTTGTGTGTTAATATGGAAGGTGATTTTGAAACACCTTTGGTGATTGAGAAGGCGTTAAAACCCCGTTGTTTTAAGAACATAATCGTCAACGATCTTGGAGTAACGTGGAAGGCTAATCGTAAAGCTTGGATAACACAAGAATTAATGAAAGAATGGTTATCGAATTTCGATAGAAAAATTCAAGGCCGAAAACTCGCATTCTTTCCATCAAATGTAACTTCAACTTGCCAACCTCTTGACCTAGGCATTATAAAAAATTTCAAAACTCAACACCGCATAAGTCTTTTAAAACACGTAATTTCGTCTATAGATAACAAAAATATAAAAAAAACAAATGTGACAGTTCTTGAGACAGTTATGTGGACTACAGCAGCTTTAAAAAAAATAAACAAGGAAACAGTCTCTAAATGTTTCATAAAAGCCGGGTTTCCGGGGTCAGATAATACATCTGTGATAATACAACACGTCAACACATATGTATTGGTAAATTAACACAAGTAGAGGATCTGAGTAATGAGTTATCGAAACTAGTTTCAACAATATGTCCAACAAATGCGCAAGTTGACGTAAAACAAACTTTGAGTCGGCAAAATAATAATAAAACCTTACCAACTACCCTGTACTCTACAAAATATTGAAATTACATTACTGAATACTGATTTATGTTAAATTTGGATTAATCACTATAAAATACATTTTTAACAATTCATAATGATTAGACTATTCACTTATATCTCATATCACTCATTTTAAAGCGGTATTTTTTAAGTTTTTTTCCACATAGCATTTTTTTTACACGGAGTGTTTTTGTCGGGATGTTTTTATAAATTACATTTTATTATTTAAATGTTAGGAAAGTTTTATTTTGTTCCCAAAGGAATCGAAACAGATTTAGGTACCTGTTACATATACAGTGAAACCTCTCTTAATGGACACCTCTAATTAGCGGACACCTCTCAAAAACGGACAAAATTTCCGGTCCCGGCATAGTCCCGTTGAAAATAATAGATAATGCTCCTCTAAATAGCGGACACCTCCGAATAACGGACGCGGACAGGTTTAAGTAATCCGAAGTGTTTAAATATATCTAAATAACGGACATGAGTTATCGAAACTAGTTTCAACAATATGTGCAACAAATGCGCAAGACTATTCGTCAATAGATGAATGCTTACAAACCGAAGACTTATCATTGAACATTAAAGACATAATCAATGATGGCATGAGTGAGAATGAAAGTCATGACGTGGAACAAGAAGAAGATAGTACAGACGGTGTAGATGAAGAAAAAATAACGCTCAAAGAAGCATTACAGTTTGCGAATAGGCTGAAGACGTTTTGTCTCAATAAGAGTGATGCAGTTTCATTGTCACTAGTTAATCAACGCCAGTCTAATTTTGAAGCAATTGCAATACAAGAAAAAAAACAAACTAAAATTTCAGATTTTTTTTTCAATAAGTAATTTTGTATAACATATTTTATTACGTCTAATTATAATAAATTATGTAATGATAAATAAATGTTTAAAAAGTCAATAAAATTTAAATTTTCAGATATAAATACATACATATTATTTTATCAATTTTTCCCAATAGCGGACACCTCTCAATAGCGGACAATTTGGTCGGTTCCGTGAGTTTCCGCTATTCAGAGGTTTTTTTTTTAAAAAAAAGTTTTATTTTCACAACGCACATTTGAAAATCTAACACTAAATCAGTCTTAGTTTAATTTTTGCATGATACGTAATATAATAATTAATAATATACGGTTACAATGAATCTTTAACCAATAAACTAATAAATAAATATTTAAATAAAACATTTTCTGTTTAGTCATAGACTAATTGTTAATTATGTATTTAATTGATGCATGACGCAAAGAAATTATTAAAAAATATTAAAATTTGAGTGCATGTAGTGTGCAAGTGGGAAATTGCCTACATAAGTACATTTTGGTGTATGGTATACAACTTGAAAATTAGGAAAAATGTAAAATTAATACGTTAATGATTATATTATTATTTATTAAATATTAATTGCTATTTATTTGCTGATACAAAATAAATTAAGTATCAACGAAAAATGGTGACAATATTGGTTGCTTAATATGTTGCTATGTATAATAAATAGTATGAATAATATGGCTCATAAGATAATAAATTACAGCAATATACTTATACGTTATGAGTTATGATAAAAACTGCAAAAGAATAAAAATGTTGATAATCATTGCAGAAGTAGATCTACTAATTTTAATTCAAATAAAATAACAATAATTAATATGTAGCATATAAAAAAAAACCTCACGCACGTAAATCGGTTTACAGACCGGCCCACTCGAGTTAAATTATCTAATAATTGAAAAAAAAACATATACAAACGATATTTGTAGTACTGAAAAATAGACATATGTGATGATTAGGGGAAGGGGCTTACGTGCGTTTAACCGTCCAAAATGATTTATTCGAGGTTAAAGCGATAAAGTGGAAAACTGGTTTGAAAAAGTTTTAAAAAGTTTTTGTAAAACATGAAACACGAAACCGTTATGGACCATATTTAATCTTTTCGAGACGTTTGGAGACGAGTTTCGTGAAATCATCGTATACGTATTAAATACCATCATCATACTTATTATTATATTGTGTTAACGGCATTTTCATAATATTATACGTCCCGAAAAAATTTACGGAAATCGGATTATCACTGAAATTCCTTTCGTAGTCATCCTGACAGTGTATCGTAGGGCTTTGCTTTTGTAAAAATGCCTTCACAGCACGAATCATAATTTTTATTTTTTTCGTTAACTGTGTACTTTCCGAATGTGTACAAATGTACAATAAGTGTGTTTTTGTTTTTTTTTATTTAAACGAAATTATTAGGTATGCAGCTCGAAAAATATTTGTTTTACGATGATAACAGCAGGCACGGTACTGAACTTATGCGAACACTTTGGTGTTTTTTTTCGCTAGTATAATTATTAACATTTTATTTGATATAATAACGTTTCGTCGAAACATATGTATTCGACCACGTTTCTATTACACTAAATATTTCCAAACTCGATATTCATTAAAAATTCATTAAAAACAAAATATTGTAATACAACGGTAGGTATTGAATATTAATTTATATCATCAACGGTATTTGTAAATTAAATGATTTAAAGTTGAAATCACACATTCTCTTAATGCAATAGTATAGGCTCTGATCGTTTTTTTTTTAAATAAAATTATATAACGACCAGGCCAGACTATTTGAATTGCCCGTCCTCAACCGGGAGATATAATGCACTATTTTTGATAGAGCAATTACCATTTTGACGTTAAAAGCGCACATTCGTCGTGCCAATGCATTCTTATGATATTTATTTTTATTTACTTAACCCTTAAGAAACTGCCATTGACATAATTACGTCATTGTAAGACATCATGACGCAGGTTCATAACGTACCGGTGCGTTTTTGATATTATTAAATTATAAATTAATGATATAAAATATTATAAACATTATCATTTATCACTATTATCATTAGGTATAAGAGCTAACAATAAAATAGCCAATCTCCGACACACTAATACAAGTGGTCTCACTGCCGTACCTGTGGGGGGTTTTGGGGGTTCAACCCCCCCCCGAAATTTTTTGCGTTATTTTATGTCGTAGTAAAAAATGTTTAAAGGAGCACACAACACAAAAAATAAGTTTTTTTTATTTGAAAGAATGTTCAATTCTAAGGATAATGGTATAGGTTTTACGTTTCTACTCACATTATTCAATAAGTTATGAGCAATTGAAAAAAGACGTGTGACGTCACTGGGCCGGAGTCATCGTAATTGCCTATCTTATACGTGTAAAAGTTCCTCGCTTCACACAACGATTTATCAACCTAAACATTTTATTTTTGCAATTTAATTTACATGTAAATATATGGTTTTGTGTGTTTAAAACGATGCAAGTATCAGAATTGCAATACGATGTTTAGTTTTTTAAATATTAAAAATCTTAAAAGAGACATTTTGGTTAAACCGCACGTCATGGCGAGCGGCGCGTGGCGTTCGAACAACGGGTCCGCCGCGCGCTGCTCGCCATGACGTGCCGTTTAACCAAAATGTCTGTTTTAAGATTTTTAATACTTAAAAAACTAAACGTCATATTGAAATTCTGATTCTTGCATCGTCTTAAAAACATAAAACCACACATTTATACGTCAATTAAATTTAAAAAAAAAATTTTTTAGGTTGATAAATCGTTGTGTGAAGCAAGGAACTTTTACACGTATAAGATAGGCAATTACGATGACTCCGGCCCAGTGACGTCACGCGGCTATTCTACATCTCTTAATATCTCTTAAAGTAATATTTTTTTTTACATCGTATCTTCACAAAATCATTTCATATAACCATAGCTACAATAATTTAACATTTAAAAAAAATTTAAAGAATTTTTTTATTTGTGTTGTGTGCTCCTTTAAATGTAAATTTCATTAATAAATACTATTTATCATTCTACAGTATTATGAATTTTAAACCATATGTGTTGAGCATGTTGAGCACGAAAAACAATTACTGTTTAAATCAATCCTGTTGATATGTTCCTTCAAAAAGGACTGATTTTCATGTACCTATAATAACTGTATGCGATGTACTTAATTATATATTATATTTAAACATTTTACAACATTATAGGTACAAAAATTAGAAATCCAGATGATAGGAAATAATAGATAATTATTAAAACTGCCTTTGCCCAGGGATCCTCATAAAAAATATAATTTAAATATCTCTATTAACATGGGAGATCAGGCTTTGTGTAAATTCTGGTGGGACACCTTGTATAATAGAACTATAAAATAATAAGACCTTTTTTGGTTTTTTTGCATAATAGAAAAAACAGATAATTATAGAGCTATCCGTCTCATCCATTTTTTCTGTCAATATTGAATATATTTTATAGACTTATTGAAATACTATATCTTTTGATATACAATTAAGGGGCTTTTAGGTAATTTTTAAAGGGATTTGAGGAGGGTGTCCTACTCACGGCCTGTGGTAGATTTTAATAATTTCATACTTTCATTACCTTTGGAAAAATCACAATTTAAACATTTTGTTTTATTATTTAAACATGTTTTCTTTTTTTTAAATTTAAATAAATGTATTTCCATCCTTTTTATCATAAAAATAAAATATATATTCTATTTGCTACTGTTATTATAAATCAAATATTTCATAATTTTAAAAATACATATGCGTCTCACGACAACTTTACACACTTCATGTCTTTCAGTCTTCCAATAAGTTGGGCACCCCTGAATTTTGAACGGTGTTTGAAAATGTGTTTTTGTAGTCTGTGGGTAAATTATTGTGATTTTTTTTTCTAACAAACACTTGTCTATTTCCGATATGCGTCGCAATATACGAACTATTTACTCACCAAAAATGACAAAATTGTAAATATTTGAACGATAATAATAATTGTACACGTTACAGTGAATTCTTTATTCACCAATAAATAAGCATTTAATTAAAAACCTTTTGATTTAGTCATTAAATCTGAAAAAAAATTAATTAGTTGGTAGTCATTGTTTGGTATTGAATATCATAACGCCGAAAAGCATCATTATTATCGTTACGTATACTATTATGATTTCGTTCTTGCCGTTTGTTTATCTCGTCTACGGGCTGTTAGCTGTCCAGTCGCAGAGCTTAACTTCGCAAAATGCAGGTAGTAAACACTGGAAAGCGATTTGCGGTCGTATAATACTTTGTAATTTCCTACAAATCACCAATAATATTTGTGCCTATAGCCCATAGGTATACATCATGCGAGTGATAAGTCTAAACTCACATGTAAAGAACCTCGTTCTTATTTATACTTATGGACATTTTAACTATAGCTTTACACAGTAGTGGTTCAGATGAAAATCAGAAATTCAATTTTAACTCGAATTTAAGGAACTAACTAAACTTACCATACATAAAAAGACGATAAAACGGATGCGTTCATTTTGCGTTACGAGTACATGCACAAAATTAAACAATTTTAACAAAGACAAATTAAGAAATGAACGTTGCATAGTAAAATTTTAATAAAATAATTATATTTTCATTAAAATTGAATTTGTAATATCAGCTAGTTACGTACTTTTTTTAAGTATCTATTTTACTTTTACTATCAATGTTAGCTCGTTAGTATTGTGTAGTTACATACATTGCTCTTATGATGAAGAATTGAAACATATTATAATGCTCACTAAGCAATTATTAGCATATTTCAGGTGTATTTTTTTTTTGTGTTATTTAAACCATCGAACGTGATTCGATTCATTTATATACTTTGGACTTATTGCATTAGATATTTTTGGAACCACATAAAATCAGTGTAAACCAACGTAATGGTTGATTACAGACGATTGATGTGTCATCAAATGGTATAGACAGTTACATGGTTAGTAAGTTAATTATAATTTCAAAAGTATACACCATACATGACTATAACCATCGACAAAAGTAGCAGAAATGATTTGTCTCTAAGAGAATAATTTGTGGGAAAGATTAGAATGACTTTAAAGTATGTTTAAACCTTCATAATTGTTAGCTATGTACAATTATAAAATTGTAAAAACAATTGAACATTTAACATTTTTCAGTAAGTGCAGATGCGTCAAAATATTTTTATGTAAAATCATAGTAAATAACATGTTACTATAATTGACTGATATTTGTGAGAAATGATTCTTTTAGTTATTTTTTTTTATTTTATTTATCCCTCCGAAAAGATAACACGGGCCTCACAGAACATGTTCGTTTAATTTGTCAAAATGAATTAAAGTTCCAATGAATCGATAATTTTAAAAAATATGTTTTTAAATTTTACAATGTTAAATACATAGTACATTTACATTAGTAAGATTTTGTACAATGTACATTCATTCTTTTTCTAATACGTGTAATTAATTTCCACTTAAGTTGTTATAAGTTAATGGATTAAATTATGTATTTTCAAGTATATTGTATAATATTACTTCTTTCTCTAACTTCTACGGTTTTTACGGATGTCAAATGTCTTATTATTTTTTCATCACGCATATCGGTTTTAATGATAAAAGCGTTTAATGGTTTAATGGTCATTCAAAACACATAGTTTGCATTAAGTATGTTATAATTTACATAGAGTAACAAAAAAAAAAACACCAAACCATAATAATATATGTTTTGTAAATTATATTATAAATGAAACTATGCGTGTAATATAATTTGTTATTTATATTCTGATCAACGTAGTCAATTATTGAATCAAAACTAATGGGGTTCAGACATTATTATAACAGCAGTGATTTAATGATATTTTAATAAAACAACAGAATGTACAAACATATCTGTTGAAAATAGAATCAATAGGTACGGTTTATGCCGGTCATGACGTATCCTAGCAACTAAAGCACAGCAAAGAACCGTTTCAATTTCATATTGATCTCATAATGGATACCGGTCGATGATCACATTGTGATTCGTACGATTAATATTATATAGTTCTAAAAGTTTTATCGCTTAAAATATAGGAATTTTTTTTAATTGCAAAAAATAGGCGATTTCCAAGAGTTGAATTGTTTACTTAGGCAGGTTTCAAGTTAAAAATGAAACATAAATCGTCCCGAAAATGCTGAGGTAGTTCATAGTTCTTGGAATAAAAATATTTGGACACCCTTTAAACATTATAATCTAAACAAATTATACTAAACCTTTAGATCAACATTTAAAAAGAAATATTTGATGAACACATATAATATTGGACTGAGTACATTCATAAAGAAATTTACTTATTCTATTGTAACGAAAGTCATGTATGAAATCATAATAATACGATAGAGGGAATTTAAGGTTGAAGGTATATGAACCATTATAGAAACTCTTCACACAAGCAATTTCATTATTGCACGGTTTCGCTCTCTAAAAGTGATTGGTCATTTTTTACTTTCAGAATATTGGTACCGTCCCCCTCATATATTAACTTCATTAAATCAAATCTAACGGTGTTAGAATTAAAACTAGGCATTATGATAATTTTCATAATTAATAAGGGAGTCAATGTTAATTTTTAAACTGTGTAACCGCACTTTTTTTTACTTGTTACAAAAATAAACAAAAAGCATTTTAACAATTTACAGGTGCTAGCATATTATCTCCAAAACCGGTAATGTGTACATTCAGAGGAAACATGGATGCATCTAATTCAGATATACCGAAACTGGATCCTAAAAATATACCATGTGAATGCGAAATGGTTATTTACACTCGGTTTTCAGTCGATTTGAATTCTGCGTTCGATGTAGATTGTGGTAAAATATATTATGTAATTTCACGTAGTTGTAATAACTGTGTTACCGTACGTACAAAACAACCAAGGTATCCCGATTCTCGTAAAAATACCAGAAACAAAACAGCGAGTGTAAACCACGAACCAAAATTAGGTTTTTTAAAGATTTGGGCGGATTTAGATATACGTTTAGGTATGTACTTTAAATCGATAATGTATACATAATTCAATAATAATTTCCACCACGGGTAAAAGTAAATCGTTATTACTTATTAGCCAGATTCGGATTTTTTATCATATTTCTTATGAGATGCCAAAGAATTAGCAGAGTAAGCTAAAAATGTGTTTTAAATTAAAACTTTTAATGATACAGAGAACACGGATTAAAAATGTTATGTTGCATATTTTTACATATTTTTCAATTTTTTAGATTTTACTGTTATTTTTGAACTTTTAGAGATGTTTTTCATTATTACCTGTTTTTGAGTCAAAATTGGTCTTATTTTATGAAATTATATTTTAGTAAACATGTTTTTAGATTAATTTCAGTTGAATTGTGAAAGTAAATATATATACTAAGTAAATAGACCATTTACGCGGACACCTGGTGCGATGCGAGCAACGCTGCGCCGTTCATTATTTTGTATTATTTGGTTTTCATTTAAAACTTTTGACAAACTTCTCATTATGTTGGGGTTTTTTTTGTCGATTTCGTCTACGATTATCATCGAACGAGTATTGAAAGTAAATTATTTCAAAACTTAAGTTACGAGTACTATGTATAATCATTTGTAAGAGATTAATAAACTCCCGTTTTTTTTCAAATTTCTAGCGCATATTTAGCGATATTTAACGTAATATTATAGCGCATATTTATGACATTTTAAGTGCTATAAAGTCCTTATTAATATAGAACTTAATACTTATACTACCTAATATTGTGTTGGCTATTGACTGTGGTGTTCCCGTGTGTTTATTCTGCCATTTGGAGTTTGGATGACTTCGGATAAAAGCTAATTTGCGAATGTACACGTATACAATAATGGTAATATACAGTACATATATAGGTAATGAATTCTAAAAATGTCTTTAAAAAAAAAACACATAATATTTATAATCATTAAGCAAAAATATTCTAATGTTTCATACAATTATAAAAGAACACATGCATTGGTTATCGTTACTTGCAATAATATTATTCTTAATTAATAATTATTATAAAATAGGTTTTTCGGATAAAATATTTTATCAAATTCGTGAATGTGAATTTTTAAATTTGGCGGAACTTATAAATAATACCGCCTAACATTATATGCAAGCCAAAGTTTAAGATTATTCGTATATTAACATACTTGCCAAAATAGATTCCCTTACTTGGAGATATGCTATAACCTAGTAGTGATGGCGTGTAAAATTAGTGTAAAATTATGTTATCAGGAAATTTAAATTAATTAGATATCTTATTAAATCCTGGTATTAAATACAGGTATTTTAATCGAGGACTCTTTGCCAGTATATAGTGTACACGTACATAACGAATTATGTGTACCGTGTTTTGTTTGGTTTTATATTTTCATAGATATGAGATAAAATGTTTTAATTTAATTTTCTAATGTTTGACATTATTACTGCTTTTTTTAAAATTTATAATTATAAATAATGAAATGGATGCAATGAACAAATTAAATTTTACATTAAAATACATTATATATGTATGCTGATAACAAGGACCCCGATATTTAATAGAAAATTAACTTTTTTGTGGATATTTAAAACGTATTAATTTATAGACTTATCAAACTCCGGATTATTAAAACTGAAACTTTTATTTTTCATACGATTATAGTTTTCAGGGTACTATGCTTAATTCTAATGCATACGTTTAGGATTGAAAATTATTTCAAAACATACGACTAAAATGTATACATAATTTCAGATTACATTTAATTTCTCCCTTTGTATATATATTGCAGAACTTCTTAAACAAGTGGTATCTACGAATAAACCTGTCATAGTAGAAATTCACCGCGCTAATGGATACTTTGATTGGATGGATTTATTGAAGCCTGGTGTGCAATATCCAGAGACAAGACTTTTGCGTGAATTCGCATCAGCTTTTAATATAAAAGGATTTATAGTGACGGAGATCAATCCTACAAACGTAAGTATTTGTGCTCCCTTTGTATCGTAGAAGAGTAATTCAAATACAAGATTTTAATAAATTAATACATGTTGTATAACTGAAGATTTTGAATATATTATTTTGTTTGATACATTTTTCCTTTTAGTGTCACGATATCATCTTAATTTATTTCGTGTACATCGTCAACATCGCTTTTCTATCGGTTTTCCAGGTTTTCAATTTATTCAGAGTAATGACTCATTATTCGCTGGATTTCCCGTTACTTTATTTCACGACTGCTACTGACCATTGGATTGTACTAAATACAAAGTGAGGCTTTTCGCGTTTTACATGAGTTGACCAATATCGAACTCGTAGAATGTCGAATTAAATTTGAAAGCTATGATAATTTTTGCGATGTTAAATATATTTCAAACCAAGTTGTTTATCCGACTTAAGACAAATAAATACAAACTAGTGCATATTTTTTTATATTTGGATTTCGAGTACACTCTTCAAACATATAATACAATATACATTTTCTAGAAATTGGAAAAAAATCAAAACGATTAAATATGATTTGATAATTTATCAAATTTTAAGATAATCACACATTTACATTAAAAAATATTTGAACATTTTAGCCACACAATGCAATTATTCGTTTGGGTAAGATTTAAACAATTATTGAACCATAAACACAATATGCATTTATAATTGTTATTTCAGTTTTGAAAGAAGAAAGATTAAGAAAAAAAAATAAAAAAATATATTTATTTAATTTTGAAATCATTTGGTTTTTTAATGAGACAATAAAATATTTTTAAAAACACGTTTTAGTATTTTAATGTATGATGCATTATTATGGCTTAAATTGCATGCTTATTTTTAAGGTTTTTTAGGATGAAATCCCTATCCCTTAGTTATCACATTACAGATTAATATTAATGTATAACTACGATGGCTTGATTACTTAGATAAATTTAGAATTTGGAATTTTAATAATTAATGTGACGATAATTTTTCAGAAGCTTATTTTTCAATATTAATCGTATATGCTGTGGTGGTTATGCACGATTTTAATGACGAACTGTCGATACGGTTTCTTAATTTAGATTTTATTGAATTCATAGTAGAAAATGCATTTTTCAATCACACTCATAATCTGTTTAAATTGATTAAATATATTTTTGTCACGCGTGTACCGAACATTTAATTTTCGATGATACCACGATGAGGCGGAAGTGATTCCATTCTGTTCAGCGGGCGGAAAAACTAGTTTTCGACCCTAGAGCAGAAAAGACTATTTTCGCCCGCAACGCTCGGCAAAATAAATAAATATAATATAAAGATGATGAATATACATGTACATGATGTAGAGGACTATCCAGCCCGCCACATTATACAATCTCTTTGCATGACATGCAAATCTCTACGTTTTTCATTTTCAATGTTCATGCATTTGCGTATACTTAGTCAAACAAATAGATTGTGGTGTTATGGCGATTGTGATACTAATTACCACCGCTACATTGATAAAGATAGGAGGCGCGACAAAAAGTAGTATGTATGGCTCGCGCGGAAAGACAATTTCCACTTTTGCCACACAATGTACTATAGCAGATAGATTCCCAAACCATGGGCCGCGAGCAGTGTGATAATAGGCCGTGTGCCATATAATATTAACACTACTAACGTATACATTAAAATAACTTGATGGACAACCTATCTCTGCTAACGAGCTTTTTCAATTTTAATTTTTTTAAAAAATGTAAATCGGAATGAACTGAATGTTAAGAGTGTTTTAAGGCTAAAACTATCCAGTTTTAATCCAGATATTGACCTTCTCGTGAGGGACAAGCCATTTCAAAAATTACATTAAATTGTTTAACTTGTGATTACGTTGAGTAATGTTTTTTTTTAGGAAACCATCGTTTTTTTAATTCTTCTATTTCTAGTGTAGCTGACATATATTATGTATATTATATATTATATACATACGTTTATACGTGGGCCTCAACGTTTTTCTTTACAAAATTGGTGGTCCACTTGGTGGTAAGATTAGAAAGGAACCACTGTACTATAGTAAATTTTACTATATATGTCTTCTAAAGGGGTAAAACAATACTTTAAGGGCTGTGGATTGGACCCCCCCTATCTGCGATTGCTCTAACCCAGGGGTCACCAAATGGCGGCCTGCCGGCCGCATCCGGCCCGCGAATGCATTTTAACCGGCCCGCAGACTGAGAGGAAAATCCAATAATTTAATGCGTACTTATTATAAAGCGCGACTGTTGTAATAATAAATGTTACAGGTAATTTCTTATCTGATATGCGTGAAGCATATCTTATCTTATCTGTTTTATTATTTATTTGAAATTTCATTACGACAAGTCGACAACTCGTTAAGTCACACATATTAATATACGGACTACACGTCAGTCCGTCAGTTATCGGTAAGACGGTGGTGTCCGCTGCGACGTAATTTTTGTTCGTCCGTTCCGTTTTGTTTATTAATTTTCGTAATTAAATAATATATTATTCTTTGTTTTAATTTGACTATGGATAGAAAATGAAAATATACAGTTTTGTCCTGAATGGATGGACTTATATTGTTTTATTTTACCAGATAGAGTAGGTGCCTTACCTGTTTGTTTAATTTGTAATCAAACAGCGGCTGTTATGAAAGTGTTTAATATCAAACGTCATTATGAGACACACAAGTCATTTGCCGAAAAATTCCCATTGGGTACTGGCCTTTGTAAAACAAAAATTGAAAATCTAAAAATGAAATATAAATCGGCAATTTAAATTTTGAGCCATGCAATGACTGAACAACAGAAATGTGCACAGGCATCTTTACAAATTTCGTGGATACTCGGTAAACATATGAAGCCATTTACAGATGCTGATATTGTTAAAGAATGTATGCTTCAATCTGTAAATATACTGTTTGAAAATAAAAAGGAAATTGTCGAAAGAAGAAGAAGTACTGAAGTACTGGCCAAAGATAATCACAATCAGTTGAAACAAGATCTATCTACTGCTGATTTTTATTCTATAGCCTTGGATGAATCTTGTGATATCACAGATACATCTCAGCTAATAATTCACGTGAGATACTTGAGCAATATCAGTGGGGCATTTTACGAAGAGTTATTGACTCTTTTGCCGTTATCAGGGACCAGCAAAGGAAATGATTTGAACAATGCTGTAATATTGTATTTTGAAACAGAAAATTTAAATTTGAAAAAAATTATCTCTGTTACAACCGATGGTGCACCAGCGATGATTGGCGCTCATCAAGGCTTTGTTCAAAGATTAAGAAATGACCCTAAATGCAACTCTGATCTTTTATCGTACCATTGTATCATTCATCAAAGCGTCCTTTGCTGCAAACTGGATCCGTGTTTGGAAAAAATTATGAAAAAAGTAATGAGTATTGTTAATTTTATACGTGCAAAATCTTCACTCCAGCACAGACTATTTAAGGCACTTGTTCAAGAAAATGATACTCAGTTTGACGATTTATTACTTCATAATAATGTGAGATGGCTGAGCAAAGGAAATGTTTTGCAAAGGTTTTTTAACTTATTGAATGAAATTGAACTATTTTTAATTCAGAGTACACATTTGTCTGCCAAAGTCTATCACGAATTTATCAGTGATAATAGTAACATAGCAACTATTGCGTTTTTGACAGATATATTTCAACACATAAATTCGTTCAACTTGAAACTTCAAGGTAATCAGAACTAATTTTCCATTTAGTTTCTGAGGTAAATTGTTTTTGTAGAAAAATTGACTTTTTTATTAAATGTTGGTAATGAACGTTTACATTTTCATAACTTGAAAAAAGTTGTAGATGAAAATCACGAGATTGATATGACAAATTTTACGAAGTTTTTGGAAAGTTTAAAAACTGAATTTGAAAGACGCTTTGCTGATTTCAGAAAAATCAAAAACGTACAACTATTGAACAGTAGTTTTACTCTGCAGCCTGATGGTGAATGGATTAACGAAGCAGAAAATGTTTTCAACTGCAACAGAGCACATCTTCAAATGGAAATAATTGAATTTCAATCAGATGATATCCTACAAAATTTGTATAATGAATAGTATTCAAAAACTGAAATTGATTCTACATAATATGATGAATTTTGGTTGAAATATGTATCTGAAAAGAAATACCCGACGTTGAAATTATTGATAGTGAAAATGTGTACAATGTTTGGCTCCACATACGTCTGTGAGTCTGCTTTTTCAAAAATGAATTATATCAAAAACAAATTCCGATCCCGACTCACCAACGAACACCTTAAAATGATGATGAAGATAGCTACCACAAACCATAACCCCGACTTAAAGCAGCTAGTTGAAAGCAAGATTGCCATTTTTCTCATTAAAAATATTAATTTATAATTGTTTCATATATTTATTAAATTTAATTATATTTTCATTAGTTTTAGTTACATAATAATTAATAAGTGTACATATTTTTTTTTTAGAAATAAAGTATTTTTGACCAACCGGCATATTATAATAATTATTATGAACTTTGAATTTTTATGGCCCGCGAGAATTTTTCGAATTCTTAATGTGGCCCGCGGAAAAAATTAATTGGTGACCCCTGCTCTAACCCATCAGTTCTACTATATACGAGTACTATATACAGAAACGTGTCGAACACGTGATTCATTTTCAACCTATAGATTACCTATAGGCTAAAGGTATAATAAACGCGCTAATAACAGGCTGCAGAATAGTCTGATAAAAATTATAATCAATTTTATAAAAGGTTAGTTATGTATAATTTTTTTTTCACAAAATGTTAGTTTTGCGCATATAAATTGTCTGCAAATATATTTTTTTCTTTTCCATAGCCGTTACAGACATTTAGCGCCAGTGTTGGACAGAATCTTGCATCTTATATAACCCAGTTGAAAGGCGATTCGAACTTAATAATCGGACTTAGCGTATCAAGTTATGCGCCATTTCTTAAGAGCGTATGCAGTGAGTAATGCATTAACATTTTTGTACAATGTGGTTTTTTTTTTTATAGAAACATAAGCCATATTATATAATAATAAGTTACGGAATTCGTTTGTGTGTACAGACATCTTTAAATATGCAGGAAAACGCGTTTTGATTTTTTTGTAAAATAATGATAATTTCACAGTTTTTCTTTAAATGATTAATGCACCAAATTAATTTCGCAGGCATAGAAAAATTACTGTGACTGTAACAGTTTTCTGTGGAGTATCAAGGATTAATTTGTTTAACTTTTCTCGTTGGTATCACTCACAGTCTAAATTGTTCAAAGATAATTTAAGCAACAACATCCTGGAGTTGGAAAAAGTTTCGGAGCAGTGAAACTGTGTAATTTAACTAATTTCTGAAATTCTGTTAATCCTTCAAAAAAACGTTAAGTCTTTTTAGAAATGAATAAAGTTCTCATAAAAGTATGATCGTTATACTTTTTACGTAGACAATAATTGTTAAATAAAATTATCTTAAATGGTAGCCTAAAACATCGTG
Organism: Periphyllus acericola; assembly: GCA_949715065.1. Lineage (NCBI taxonomy): Eukaryota > Metazoa > Arthropoda > Insecta > Hemiptera > Aphididae > Periphyllus > Periphyllus acericola. The sequence goes on from OX454266.1 coordinate 40,566,766, forward strand.
GCTTAAGAATTACACACATGAATAGATAATATTTCTTTTTTATAATAATACGAGCTGGATTACCCGTGGCTCACACGGAACAGTCTTGGCTGAGACCAACAATTACAAATATTTACGAACGGGGCGATTACGAACACAACAAATATCCGCAGTCCAAACGTTCTCAGCACTCAAGTGATGATCATCTATATATACGGCAATCAATTATAGAATATATTTATAGTTATCCGTCGCTACCGTGTCACTTTAAATTTTTGTTATATTAATTATTTAAAAATATTTGAATTGCAATCAAAAGTATTTTTAACGCTACACTAAATCTTATTACACGTTTAAAATAAAACTGTATGTTGTCACAATGGTATAATAGTAATGATCATTTTATGGTTTTCGTAATTTGCACCAATATTCGGGAACACTTTCGTGATCAATTCTTCTTTCGACGATGTGAATATTGTCAACAATTATGTGGAAACGTCAACCGGAATATTTCTGTGGCCAGTGTCTATTAATTGTTTGGAAAATGCTTTCGCCAATTCGTTATTTTGTAACGCGACTCGCATATTCGTTGACAACTTGAGAGTTTTCACGTACGTCCACAAATTCGATCACTTCAAGCAAGAGTTAATTTCATCAGCAAATCTATTGATCATGGAATTACCGGCAGAATTCGGCAAAAATCACCAGCAGAATATCTTCAAATAGCTTATGATTATTTAGCAAAAATGTATTATAACGTTATATTACCTCGTATACACGTATTACCGTTGTCGTTCAAATTCTCATTAAATATATGGAAATATACAATGTTTGCAACTGAGCCCCGTCCAAAATATCAATGAATTTATTGTTGCTGTAGAAACGTTAGATTTTATTTTATTCTACTGTATTATGTTGGTTGTCTTTAGAAATGTTCATCATCTTCTCATTTTTTTTTATCCATGTTACATAGGCAACACGGGAATCAACAAATAAATTTTGTTATTTTTAACAATATTTTTGTTTTTTGCCCATTTCAACACTTTAAAATCAAAAATGTTTAAAGTATTTTTATAACGTTTACCTAGAGCATAATGCAAACATATCCTGAATACTTCAATTCGCTGTCTATCATAACTTAAGCTGTGCGTTGATTATGAATCAGTCAGTTAGTCAGGACTTTTATATACATATATACATATAGACATATAGACATATAGACATATAGATATAGCTAGGATTTCAATCAGGGGGGGGGGCAGTGATGTAGCCAACTTTAAATCATTAAAACTCAATTTTTTTTTAAAGTATTTATTTATAATATATTATTCATTAATCATTATTTTTAAATTATAACAATGACAATCGTCTAGAGTCTTCGCAAAATCTGCTGAGAATTTTCTGTTGCATCTCTTCCTTTTTTTCATCTAGCAGCTTTCTATGCACACTTAGTATGCATAGACCTGAAATAATTTACATTGTATATGATTAATATAATTATTAATTTGCATTGATATAAAAAACTATTTTGATTTACCATTCAGACGATTTTCCGTCATCGTTGAACGCAACCAAGTCTTTACCCTTCTTAACGTACTGAATGACCTCTGAATAGTGCTAGTTGTACATGGCTGAGGTAAAGAAATATGCAAGGCTTGTTTTATTTTAGGAAAGAAAATATCTGTTTCTTCTACTACTTCACTCATTTCCATGTCTGATAGTTTGCTTTTAGCCAGTTTTTTCTCCTTCCAGATGTTGTACCATAATTCTGCTTTACTTTCCAAGTCTTTAATTTGGTAATAATTGGCAAAATCATTTATTTTAAGTTTGAATTCTTTGGTGTTCACATCTAACATATTTGAAGGGTATAATAATATAAGTGTAAAAGCAGGTAGGTTTTCATCAGAAAATCTCCGTTCCAATGAGGATATCAATGAATCCAAGTATGGAATTAGTAATGATCTCTTCCAGAATTCAGCCGAATTTAACGCTGGAGGATTCGAATGGTGTTGTTGTTGTTCAACAATCCTAGGAAGATTAATTTCTGCTCCTATATTCTCAGCTGCTATGTTTGCAGCAGTTAATAATTCTTGAATTTATGTGTCAGCGTCTTCGCGGTGATCTTTCACTATGACTACTATTTTTTTTATAAAATTTGAACATTTCAGCAAATCCAGATTTTTTGATTGTAAAGCATTCACGACAGGCTCTAATAATTTAGAGTATTTTGCTATGAGGATAACACTCATTATAAAAATACTTTTATTTGCTACAGCATACAATTGAAAAGCAACTTTTCTTGTTGCACTGTTCCCATCTTTTGACAATTTATCTAAAGCATGTACAATTATCTCAAAATTGTCTTTGAAAATTGAAATACTTCTATATTTTTGAGACCATCGTGTCTCACAGAATGCTGGTATGTTCGGGATACATTTTCTACGTAAAACAGATTCGCGAAAAAAGTTTATGATATCCTTTACCGTTGAAATTGTGTTACTTATTTCTGGAATACGATTTAAATCATTGACCACCAAGTTTAATTTATGACTTGCACAGTGAAAAAATAGAGCATGTGGATATTTTTCTCGTAAAATTGTTTGCACTCCATTGATTTTCCCTGCCATAGTTGCGCAACCATCATAGCCTTGTCCAACAAGCTTCGTTCCATCGAGACCTTCGTTTTGAATAAAATGATCTATTGCACTAGCTATGTTAACAACATCCATGGCATGTAGTTCAATGAAGCCTAAAAATTCTTCTCTGATAGCCCTTTTCTCATCATCAAAAAATCTAATCCCAATAGACAATTGCTCTGTTCCTGGGATATCAGCGGTCTCGTTTGCCATTATACTGAAAGCTACAGCCTTTTGAACACCATTAATAATACAATCTTTGATTACTGTTCCACTTACGTATATTGATGATTTCGTTCTGAATTTGCGGAGATGTGTAGATGGAATTTCGCTTGCCCTTTTCGATATGGTTTTGGAGATACTGATCACCAGCTTCAATTCACATTTGAATTAAGTCATAGAAAACTTCTACATCAAAAAATTATCAAAAATAAATTATTTAAATAATCCAATATTTTATAAATTTAATGATTTTATTCAAATACCTTCATTTTGACCTTTTCCTCTAAAGGGTAGATCATGGGTTCCGCAAAATAGTACATTTGAAATTATGGACGAAATAATTTTTCGATTTTGTTCTAGTACTTTTTGGTGTCCGGATACCATCATAATATTTATAGGTACTTCTTCCATAAAACTTTTGGCTGCTTCGGTTGCTCCTTGGTGCCAATTATTGGAAATATGGTTTCTACAGCCCTCGTGAATATCTTTGTATCGTGTAAAAGGTTTAATGATAAATGAACCTAGAACACCTTGGACTTTTTTCGGTGGAAACAGAACACAGTACAAACAAAGAGCTCCTTTCAGTATTTTCAAATACGCAAGCCAAGGAGCATAGGCCTGTAACTAACTATGGTTACATTTTCTCTTTGATCCAACAGCAATAGCATCCTCACTAAAGTTGTAATTTTCTGGTGGCGTCCAACAACGTTTCAAGATATCCATTTTTTGAGATGTTGTTAAATGATTAGACCGTCCCACCCATTTACCTATGTCATTTTCAAAACTTTCTTCATTTGTAAGCTTTTTAGAAGTTGAAGGATCTGCATTTCTGGTATTGGGATCATAAGAAGGGGAAGGTTCGTTGGAGGATTTGGGAATTTTATCTATTCCTTCATCACTTCCGCTACTTTTTGACAATTTTCTCTTTTCTCGAGCTCAAAAATGTAGATTAGAGTCTATTGTCAATGCAATTGGTATTGGTATATATTTTTTTTATAATAGAATTATTTAATTATTTTATATTATGAAACAAATTTGAATCGAATCAGATTTTGAATGATATGCAAAGTTCCAAGCCCTGGTGATAATATTTGTTAGTGTATCTGTGTAACTAATTCTCAATATTATTTTGCGGCATTTATTATACATTACTATATCATAATTGCGGCAGGCGGCGGTCACAATACATAATATGTAAAAGACTTTGTACTTGAACTATTTATAATTCTAAAACAAGGTATGTACTTACCACCAAAAAACTTTCTTATGTCCATCGTGTAAAATAATATTAAATGTAAACGTTATTCGTTACTTACGCGAACACAGAACGGCACGTACTGCTGCACTTGATTATTGACACTATCGCTGTTGATATTAATGTATAAAGCACATAACGATTAGCGTTTAACTCATAATTCAAATAATTTTTAGATAGACTAATCGATAAAATATAAAACGATTACACGTGTAGATATCACTCGATCCCACTAAACTATTTTTAGACTTCATGTACTTATATCATATTTAATATTTCAATTTTAACGTAAAACTTACACGTGTGGTATAAGAAATACAATTTAGTTTGTAGTGCAGGGGGGGGGCACTTGCCCACCCCTGCCCCACACTCGCTACGCCCATGCATATAGATTAATTTATTAAAACCCTGTATGGCTGTACGTAGTAGCATCAAACTTGTATATGGAGTTGTATACTTGTATGTAAAATCCCAATTTTAAATATACTATTTTTCCTGGTAGGCATTGATAATTAAATTAGATACATAAATAGAAAACATGAAAGATTTATCATCTAGTTTCTAGTACATAAAATGAAATTGTTTTATTAAACATTTGTTGTTCTTATACTTTACAAGTTTACAACGTATTTGTATGATATTAACATTTTTATTTTAGCATATAATTTTGCCGAATTAAATGCCATTGTTGATTATTACGAAGTTAGTACAATAGGATTGAATATTTGTCGACCCGAACTGTACAACGGCAGAGTTCCGATTAAGAAAACCGAACACGGCCCGAAATACTACCTGGGAATGGTAATATTATATCATTATTTAAATAATTTAAATGTAAATTTAAAATGTTGATGAAGTGTGACTGCTGGGTTACTTCTTTTCTCATATAATTCATATTATTGTATCATAGAACATATTCTTATTTTAAAAAAATTATTTACAGATGGTATATTTATTAAAAGCAAAAATTTACATTTTAGTTGAACCATTATGGTTGTTCTCCTTTTATCAATTATGGTAAGTGTCCACTTGAGATTATATCTCGAGAGAAAGTCTCAAGATTGATCTCGGGGTGTTGTCCATTTGAGATCACTCGCGGTCTCGAGATAGATTTGTGAGACTCGAAAGTGACATTAATCTCGAGACCAAGAAAATTTCGTGTCTACTAGAGAGTTAGCACACAGTCTTGTGTGTGACTTGATCGCAAGTATACATGTTTTTTTTTACAAAATTTACAAAATTTTAATTTTTTTTTTCTATTTTTACAAAATGGATTCACGTCAAGCCTTAGCTTTTATAATTGTACATAAGATTGTACAAAAACGGAAGATAAAGGAAAAAATAAAAAATAAATGTTGGGTTAGGAAATGGGTAGACCATCGAAGTGATTTGGGAGCCGCTTCAAATCTCGTAAATGAGTTTCGGTTGGAGGATTCACAGCAGTTTTAAAATTTTATTCGGATGTCTGCACTAAAAAACGTCGTCATCTGTCCATTGTCGTGCACTCATTTTAAATAAATTAATTTAATTTAATTTAAATAAATAAATAATAATTTATATCAATTAAATACATGTATATACTATGATAAATCAACTCGTGCTCTCAGCTCTTCAAACACTATCAGAAGACTGGAGACTAGATCTTAAGATCAGAAATGAACATGTCCACTTGCGAGACATGCAGTCTCGGTGACTTGTAACGACTTGTCTCTGCGAGTACTCTCAGGCTCATATACATTTGTGAGTATAGTCTCGATACTGCTCTCGAGACTATTTAATCTCAAGTGGACACTTACCTTTAAATGGATTACTAATCTCTACTACCTTAAGGAACTAATTTATATGTAAATGCATACATTTATCAGAATTAGAAATTTGAAATCTGATTAGAAATATGCATGATCAATTTAATTTTACATGTTTTTAACTTTTGAATTTATATTTGTATTTTAACAGTGCATATTTTTATAACTAGTACATATTCTGATCATCCATTTGATAACGAATATCTTTTAATTTTTTTTTCACTCTTTTAAATATGGGTTTATTTTTTGTACACTGGCTCAGATGAATAATATTATTAGTAATAATTAGGACTGTTATTGGTGAAGACAAACAAAATAACTATAATAGCTGTTAATAATTAAATTTTCATTGACCCTTTTTAGTTGTTTCCATAGTAATATCTAATAAAATAAATGTTTTTCCACAAGGTGTATTCAATAATTTTAAGTGCATATCTTGTAGTATATAAGGTACTTAAAGGAACATATTATTTTAAGGGTATTGTATAATTTTAGAAAGATCTTGACTTTTTATGCGATTTTTAGTAAAATATCAATAAAAGAGTTTTGGTTTGACAAGGCCTACTGAAAATTCAATACAAATATCCTCATTTATACTCTAGAGTTATCATGAAAATCTACAACATTTGTGTAGTTAAAAATTCATAAAACTTTCAATTACTACCTTGAAAGTAAAAGACAAAAGTTGTATTTTTTGTAATAAAAAAAATAGTTTCTTCATATTTCTTAGAACAATTCATCTATATCGGTCATATATTCCTTTATTATCTCACATTCTCACCTGATCTTTTCGTCTCATATAATTTTTAATGTACGTTTATACTCGCGAGTAGTGATCAGTCACACGAAAACTACTGACGATGAATGCTTTTCTGGTTTCCTGTTAACGTGAATAATTAATCATTCTGCAGGAAGAAGTTACTGAAATTCTAACGACAACTCAAATAGATATGAATAAAATCATGTACGTTGTTGAAATGTTTCCAATTAATAATAGCATCGAAGATTTCTCGTCGTATCATAAAGTAATGTTTCTTTTAACGCAGTACGCACTATTAAATATTTGGACTTTTAAAACTAGATGATTTACTTCGTGTTTTAGGTGTGTATAAATCAATTTGTATGTTCCATGTGGTGTATTCAAAACACACAGGATTTCTTTTTGAAGGTAAACTGGATTTTTATAAGTTATGCAACAATATTATTTAAAACGTAAAGCTGGATTTTGCTCGATTAAATAATAAACATGTATACCGAATGAGAGTGATTTTTTAACTATGCCCACCTTTTTTTAAATGAGCATTTTTCAAATTTTTACTTTTGGAAATTTTAAATTTATAAAAATATTGTATTTTCTTACACATAGTTATGTTAAATAATTCCGAGAGTTCTCGTCCAAATGTTCACCAAGTTGCATTAAAATGTCGAGAAAAGTAACTGAATAATAATATTATTATATGAGTAAAAAAATTATATTGTCATTTGAAAGACAAACGTTAATAATGCAAAAGAACTTGGCATAAGACTTATAAAAATCTATGTATTGAGAAATGTTGTTTTTTAAAACATTAACATTTTCACAAAAATCGGAATTTTATAAAATGCATTATTTAAGCATAAAAAAGTTATGCGCACTCCAAAAATCACTCTGCATAAAATAGATAATCTCATCCTTTAACGTCAAGCTTTTATTTTCTACTATGGGTTTTAAAAAAAAACGTTTGTAATTTTTTAGGGATCGTATGTGCGTGAACAAAATGCTGGATGTGTTGTCGTGTATTTCGAGTTTGATGACATTCTAAACGAATGCGGATGTGGCGCGTTTATCGGACTGAAGAACATAGTGGCTGGTTTCCACGGAGGGCAGCGCACACCGTGCCCAAAATTTGACGTCCAACAATCGAGTATGGTGTAATAACTAATTCGACAGTTTTAAAATAACATAGCATAGCATTTACTATGTTAAATGATGTTTTAAATAGTTCGTAAACGTGAACTTCTAATAACAATATAAACGAAATACATCTAACTTTTGAAAAGCAATTAAATAATATTGGAAAAATATAAATATAAATTTATATATTAATAATTATAAATATAAAAAATTGTTTTTGGAATAGACGAGTTTTAAGTGTGTAAATGGTAAAAAAATAATTGTTATTCAAGTTATAGTTTCCGTGTTGGAAAGTTACTGTATAAGTAGGTACTACTTACTAGGTAGTTATTAAATTGTATATTTGTTTTTATCATTTAAGATCTATCAGTGAATACTATTAATTCAGCTCAACAATCACGTACAAAAGTTTTAACAATTAATTTCGACAATATTGTACAAGGTTAGATATAGAACTAAAAACGCTATTATACATAACACAATACCAGAGCCCAACTTAGGGGTGGGGGCTAGGGGGGCTGCATCCCCAGGCCCCGATATTATTTGGGACCCCGGGCCCCTGTTGATATTTCATAATTGTAGTCACGTATCTTAATGCAATTTAAGATTATTATTTATAAAATTTATAAAATTAAAAATAAGCTATTAAATTTTAAGATAAAGTTGGTCAAAAGTACTTTATAATTATGATTACGTTTGTTGGTTACATTTTTTGGAAAATAATAATATTAATTTGCAACATTGTAGAGGTTAATCATACGACAATGCTAATACGAGTAATAAGACTGGTATATATGAGGCTCAAATAAAAAAAAAAAAATGCAGCGTTGCTTTATCTGCACCTTGTTTTGCTCATTCCCTAAATTTAGTAGGGACACATGCAGTGAAATGCTGTTTAGAAGCAATCAATTTTTTTGGTGTTGTTCAAAATGAATTTGTTGTGGCCTCGCACATAGATGGAATTTGCTTTTGACTGGTTTACAATCGGAAGAAAAAAATAAAATATTTGTTTCGAAAACTTTAAGTGATACTAGGTAGGAGTGTCACACGGAGTCCTGTAAAGCTATTATCTTAAATTATGACCAAATTATATGTAAATACATTAACGGATATTTTTGAAAATTGTAACGAAAAACAAGAAAATCGTCATGTGGCTAAATCAATGAAAAATAAAATGATAAAATTTAAAACAGTTTTTATGACGGTTATGTGAAGTGAAATTTTATCGCAATTTAACCAACGACTGTGAATAATATTGTAAAATTGCAATACATTTAATTAGTAAGATGTTCAAACCACCAAATTTAGAGGGTTGGTCGAGACTCGAGACATTGACAATATTTAATTGTACAAAAATAAATCAAATAACTTATAAGTAAAGGTCGGATTTTTATGATTTTACATATTTGATTCTAGTCTATGCAGTTAAATGGGAGTGAGAAATCTCTACGATTCATGAAACACAGAATTCACAGGAAAAATTTATTTTGCATAAAAAAGCATATTTTAGGGGTTAGAGAATATTTTTCTAACATTGGCATATAATGAACATATTTCACGTATATCAGCACTTTGATAAATACAATGTTCATTAAATGATTTATTTCTGGGTTTTAATAAAAATTAATCTCCAGATATTCCTTATCGATTGCGATAGCACATCGGTTTTTCGTTAGCTGTGACGACTATTCGTCGTCTACTACGGCGATTCTCAACCCAATAATTGTGGGTCGCCAATAATTTTTAATGGGTCGGCTAAAATTTAAAACGTTGATATTTTTATTTTATTTTTGAGTCTTATTAACAGGGAGTCAAAACGGGTTGATTTTTAACGGGTTCCGGTTAACGGGTTAAAACCGGGTTTTATGTTTTCCCGGGTTCCGGTTAACGGGTTGAAACCGGGTTTTGTGTTTTCTCGGGTTCCGGTTAACGGGTTAAAACCGGGTATTATGTTTTCTCGGGTTCCGGTTAACGGGTTAAAACCGGGTTTTATGTTTTTAAGGGTTTCGGTTAACGGGTTTGAAACCAAGTTTTTTTTCTGTAGGAACTGGTTAAAAAACTCCAAATAAATTGTCCTGGCCAGAAAACTGCTAATTATATTGTATATATTATGCTGTAACAATGATTAAACAATTTGTTTGTATAATGCATAATTATAATTTTATAATGCATAATTTTTAAGTATTATAAAAAGGATGAACTTAAAATATAATAAATTAAATTAAGAGTATCCCGATCAAAAATTATTTAAAAAATACTACCTATGTTATTCCATATTATCAGAATTATCAGTTTTTGATATTAAAAAAAACAAAAAAGTTGGTGATAACCACATTAATCTTGCTTACCAGCAAACGTTGCAGTTGAACCTCACCTTTCATAACATGAATGTGCATGTACACAATGAAATGGAAACCCACCTTTAACTTAAAACATCAATCATGGTAAAAGAGCTGGTAATAATAGGTAGGTTATAAGTTATAACACAATAGCGAGTTGAATTAAAGTACAAAAATCAATTCATATTGAAATAACACTATTAAATGTAGGTATACAAAACTATAACACACATAATTCGTTTTTAAAAATAACTTGAAAATCACTGACTACATCGTATAAATGCTATCAGATAACTGACTACTTTCTAAGTATTATACTGCCTACCGGCATCGCCGGTATTAATGGATAAAATTAAAAATACACATTTCATTTCCAATTTCGGTTCCCCGAAAATGAATTAAAGATAAACAATTTTCATATTTATTTATATCAAATTAGTTGACTGTCTGTGAAGTTAAACATTATAAATTTCATTATAATATTAATTTGAACCCCGGTTTTTTGAGTTTAAACCGGGTTTAAATTTTCTCCGGGTTTCGGTTTCGGGTTTCGGTTTACGGGTTCTACCCGGTTTCAAAACCGGGTTGTAACCCGTTTTGACTCCCTTCTTATTAATAATAAATGAAACAGTTTTCGTAAATTCTTCTAAGAGAACCCATTACGAGTCATTCATAATATTGATAATTGGTACTAAGGCTTGGATCACACTATTATTATTGGATCACCATACTATCATACTAATTTTGGATATCTTTAAGCAATGAGTATCCTAATATTTACGAAGAAGCAGAAATTAATTCCTTTTGCAACAACATATTTATGTGAATCCGGATTTTCGAAATTAACTGCAATCAAAACCAAACCAAGAAATAAACTTGATGTTGAATCCACAATGCGTGTTTCACTTACTTATAGAAGCTCGAATTGATTAATTAGTGAAGCAACATCAAGACCAAGGAAGTCATTAAATTTTTCATTATTTTTTTAAAAAAAATGATGTACAGTACAATTATTAATAGAAATGTTTATTTTTAAATATAATGTAATTAATATTATGACCTGTTATTAGCGTAAGTAATATGAGTAAAAAAAATGATTAAATTAAGAGTACCCAATAGTTATTTTTTATTCCTCCATTGAACATTAATTATAAAAAGGTCGCATGAAAAATTTGGAAAATATCTTGGGTCGCCACTACACAAAGGTTGAGAACCGATGGTCTACTAGAGTACTAGACGTCCGTCGCGTCTCGTGTTGATATATGAGTGCGATATATTATTGCTTACATAATATTGTCTTTCCACTCGTCTTATATTACTATAACATACAAATATGCCGAAAACTTCAAGCAGTTTAAAAAGTTTATTTGCTCAATGGATTTCGTCGTACAATAACCAACAAACATTTTCACGACAGATGGTACAACAATTTTTTGTCAAGTTTGTGACAGAAATATTCCTTGCACCAAAAAATCACAGGTGACACAACATGTGCATACTAATGTCCACAACAATGGTTTAAAACGTAAATTAAATACTTCATCAAAACAATTATTTTTATCAGAAGCTACTCCCAATGAAAACAACTTAAATAATTTTAACAAAGATTTGTGTCTAGCCTTCGTAGCAGCTAATATACCTTGGTATACAATGCAAGCTCCTCAATGTCGTACATTTTTAGAGAAATACACTGGCAAACATTTACCAGATTAAAGTGCGTTATGTAAAAATGATCTCGAGCCGTGCTACTATAATACTTTATACGAAAATTAAAAATGAAATTGGTGAAAATAATATTTGGATTGCTGTAGATGAAACTACAGATACAAACGGTCGTTATGTTGCAAATTTACTGGTGGGAATATTAAAATCAGTGGCGTTTCCTGACTTTCGGTGTTAATGTGTGATTCATTAAGAAAACCCCCTTCTCAAAACAAATTCTCATAAACTATTAACATATTATTAAGATTATTTATTTTACATACTTTTTAAATTTTTAAAAACATAAAATATCTATAAACTAAATATAAATTTTAAAAATTAAATAAAATACAAAACTTTTTTGTGCAAATGGATAAACTTCAAAACTGATTTTTACTTGAATTCAAATTCTACTCTTTAATTTTCACTGTTGTTAAAATGTAAAGATCTGGACATGGTCTACCATTTTCAACTAAGACTTTTTTTCAGCAAATGAAAGTCTTGAAAAGCATTTTTGTTTTAATCGATTTACAACTTCACTGTGATTATACATATCGCAGTACAAATTAAATAATTTTAATTTAATTAATACTAAATTAAACAATATTATACATTAATATAATAAAAACTATACAGCACGTATAGTGAGAAAAGAGTATTCTATAAAAAAAATTAATACCATACTGTCCTCGGCTCCTCGTTGTCTTTAATTAAAATCATTAACCCAATAAACTGATGCACAGAAATGGAAAATACTATACAGGATACTGGATAGGCAACCCGTAACAAACTATTTGAGTTGTGGCTAGACTAACGTGACCATACGTCCCGCTTTGGGCGGGACAGTCCCGCTTTCGAGCTAAGTGTCCCGCTGTCCCCAAAGAACCTAAAAATGTCCCGCTTTAAGAAAAGTGGACTTGTGGTAAGCATTTATTGATCACAAATCACAATCATACATTATTTATACATTTATACTGTATATTATATTATATGTATTACGTAGAACACTAAAACCATTGATTAAACATACATAGATAGCCCACGCAACGTTAAAAACTGTTAACACAAAATCGACGAAATGGGAGCCCAGAAATAATAGTATGGGAGACTAAAATCAGAGAGCGCTAATGTAGTATCACGTTATCACGATTGAGACCCTGGTTTGTTTTAGTATTTACAACAATTTTGATAAGCGATATAATATGATAACATTCAATTTAACGACTTGCGACTGTTTGTTGATCACTTGACTGTTTATACTTTATTGTTAACTGTTTAACTTATTGTAACTGTTAACATTTTTATTTTGTAACTGTGAGCTTGACAATGACATCCATTTAATGACCAATTATTCTATGAATGACGACCAAGTAGATCAAGATAGTAGTGATGAATCGATATCATCCACCGATTCATGGATTATGAACACCATTTCAGTTGAGCAAGAAGCAAAAATTACTTTGGAAAATTGTTCCAATACCTATTTTGCTGGTTACCTTGCAATGAAGACTACATCAAAATTTGCCTGTTTAAGCTGTGAACAATTAATGATAAAATCAAATTTGTCCACTTCAAATAAATTAGAATTTTTAATATTTTGTAGAAACTACGATTCAAAATTCTCTGAAATGCATTTAAAATTACCTACAACTCTTTTAACAGAATTTATTATCTTGGCTCAAAAACTACTTTTTAATATAATAGACAAAAAACCACATAGAAAAAAAATAGCCCAATTTTCCTCCAGAAAAATAAAAACTGAACTAATTTATTTATTACCTATCGATGACACATGTATTCCTCATATTGAATTTTTAATCCATCATCTCATTATATGCAAACTTTTTAAACATTTTAACTGGATTTCAAAAAATAATAAAAATGTTAGAAATGAAAAATCCAAAAAAAAGTTAAAAGTTCTGAACAATATTTAAAATGTTTTTTTTAAACCATAAAAATAATGAAAATTTATATTTATAAAAATTATCTACAGTATTATTGTATCTATTGTATTACAGTTTTAATTATAAGTTTTGTATGAATTATTCAAAAAATTGTAAAATAAATTATAAATTCTATATAGCCTATAATGTGTTAGTATACCATTTTGACTCAAGAGTCTGTCAGTGATTTCTATTAGAATATTTGCTGCAATCATCAAGTTTCAAATGGTTTCTAGTAAGTAGTGTAAAAGTTGCCGTATGTTGGTTCACACTTATCTTGTTATGTGAGAAATTATGCTATAAAATGACGAAAATGTAAGCGACAAAAATTGAAACTTTGCTGATGATACACATATCTACGTCAGAGGAAATTCAATCCCTTCAATAACTAAAGTACTACAAGACTGCCTCAATGAACTATCAAAATGGTGTCACAATTCAGGCTTTATTTTTTCTCCACACAAAACCAAATGTATTCTTTTTTCCAACAAAAGGAACATAACCAAACCCAAAATCTATTTGAATACCATCTGTTTACTTTTTACTGATAACATTACTATTCTTGGCCTTACCTTCGACACCAAATTAACATGGAAACCTCATATTCTGAAAACCAAAAAATCAGCTTATAAAAACCTAAGAGTAATCAAAACGCTTAGCCATCTTGAATGTGGTGCCGAGTCCTCCATTTTATTAAATCTATATAGATCACTAGTTAGATCAAAACTTGACTACGGATCAATCTGCTACGGAAACGCTAATTGTAATATAACCAAATTACTTGACCCTGTTCATAACACCGGTATAAGATGTGCAACTGGAGCCTACAGAAGTAGCCCTATCGCCAGCATATTAGCCATCACTGGGGAACCTCCACTTCACTATCGCAGACTAAGACTATCACTCAAATATATTACCAGAATTTTGTCGACTCCTGATAATTCAACTATTCATTATTTAAATATAAACGATTCTCCATCAGCTTACGACTTAAACACGAATCTCAGAAAACCACTTAGAACAAGATTTCGTAAAGAAATGTCCGACAACAACATCTCCCCTGACACGATCCTCCAATATGAAACCTGCCTTACTCCACCGTGGATTGTACAAAATTATGAAATTGATACCAGTCTTAGTACCCATGTAAAAAAAGAAACACCCGAAATAGTCTATCGAAATTTATTTAATGAACTAATTCATATGGATAACCCCAATAAGTCACAAATCTATACTGATGCATCGAAAACTTCATCAGGCATAGGTCTGGCAGTTATTCACAATAATTCTACTCAAATATTCCAGCTAAATAGTCAGAACAGCATTTATACAGCAGAATACATAGCACTCCTAAAAGGAGTTCAAACAGCTGTCAATTCAATTTATGACAGAATCGATATATGCTCTGACTCACTCAGTGCCCTGTCAAATTTAAAATATAATACCCAGATGAATCCCTTAGCCATCAAGATAAAAAACATAATCCAGTTATCAAAAAAATTCATACGATTTATATGGACTCCGGGTCACTGTAATATCGTAGGGAACGAAGAAGCCGACAAAGCAGCTCGAAATGCTGTTAGTTACTCCAACACCTTAACACTTGCTCTTATGTCACCAGTGGATATTATCAGGAACATTGATAAATACTGCATTCAATTATGGGACTCGGATTGGCGTCAAGTTACAAATAACAAACTCAGAGAAATCAAAAATTCAGTCGAACCTTGGCCAAAGCACAAGTTCTCTAATCGAAAAGAAGAAATTATTATTAACCGACTTAGAATTGGTCACACAAGAGTCACTCACGATTACCTCATGAAAAAAACTGAACCGCCATTATGCCGCTCTTGCAATTCGCCCAATACAATCAAACACATTTTCATCCACTGCCAAACATTCTCAGAGGCCAGAAATGAATGTGAAATCCCGGACAATTTATATGAAGCCTTAGGACCCCATGCCGACACACAAAAAATCATATCATTTTTAAAAAAAATCGAAATGTTCAATTTAATTTAATCTTTTATATTCTCCTTTTGTTCTTTTTTGTTTTTTTTTTTTTCTTTTTAAATCATTGTAAACTAATCTAATTACTATAAGCTAATATAACCTTTGTCGTTGATGCTTAAACAATAAAAAAAAAAAAAAGAAAAAAAAAAATTGAAATGTTTTCGTGTTGTAAATCAAAAAAAAAACAAACTCCGAGATACAGGGGTCATGGTATCATTCTATTGACTAGAAATAAAAAAATTTGAAGTATCTTGTAAACAACTTTCAAGTCTTATAATTGTTAGGATAACAATTAAAATCTTACAAATTTTAAGAAAAAATGTTTTCTGATTTTCATTATTTAGACGATTTTTGTCAAAATGAAAAATAGAAACGTTGATAATAATTTCTTGTGATTATATTACACTAAACTTTCTTTCATTTATCAACAAGAGAAATGTAAGACTGTAAGAGCAGCATTGTAGTATATTTTCAACATAATTCTACAACCCAAAAATATTTTGTTGACATTTTTCGAAAAAAAAAACGAAGAATAATAAAAAGAGGATATTTTATACATCTATAATATAAAAATGAATCGCTGAATGTGTTGCTAAGCGCAAATCTTGAGAGCAGCTGAACCGATTTCGCTAATTCTTTTTTTATAATATTCCTTGAAGTACGAGGATGGTTCTTACGGAGAGAAAAATTTAAAAAATTGCCTAAACCTATATATTGCGAGAAATTCCAAACGTTCATAGGTATACTTATGGGTAACCATGGTAACACAGATGAAAAAAACAAAGGAGAAGGCAAAAATCTAAGGACAGTCACCGGCCACCACGTATTATATAATAACTGTATTAAACAAATGTTGTGTTTCCACAACAGCAATAAATTCATTAGTATTTTGCACAGAGGTCAGTTGCAAACAATCTAATATTTTGGAAAAGTATACTTTTATTCTACGACGTGAAATCATCCTATATTTCTACATTTATATATTTTTATATACATTCGACTTTAAACGGTTGCATTTTCCAGTGCGGCTAGCATTTGCAATGTCGATAAATAAATCCTACAAGGGCAGTCGCTAAGTGTTTGCAGCAACAATCTTGAAAATCCATGTTTTTCACATGGCCAGTTATATGTCGTTTGTTCTCATGGCGGAATACCAACAAAACTATTTATAAACACGTAAGAAAAAAAACTAAGAATGTTGTATATCATAAACCATTAGAATAATAAACACTTTTTTATTAATTATACCAGTTCAAATTCAATATTCATAATTAAGACAGCACAACGTCTGTCGGGTCGGGTCGTCTATCAGGTCATTGTAAGGGTTTTTCTTCGACCGCGCTAACCGAGAAAACTACTGGACCGATTTGGCTGAAATTTTTTTTGGCTGAAACCTGATACTTTGCTGAAGGTTTTAGTAACACTTTTGTCAGTAAAAAAAGTTCATAAAAGTTTTTATATGCATTTTTCCACACATAGTGTTTTATCTAATTTTTTTTTTATTGATCTTTATAACAACCCGGCAACTATTGCCATTAGTTACAAATTACAATTGGTAATAACAATTATTTACAAGTATGTATATTTATATGTCAGTATATCTATTTTTATTATGTGTTTGTATACCTACATTGTTAATCGCTATTATCTAGCATTAATAGCACATAGCTCACCGCACGTGGCATCACGGGCTCAGTCTGAGCTTGGTAGGCGTCGAGTGTGGTTATTTGTTATACGCCCATTACGAGCATAATTTGTGCTTAGTTTTTTCACCTACTTTTTGATTATTCTTATAAAGGTATATTGGGCATGATAATACAGTTAAATTTCGGGTAAGTGGCCAATTCATCATCATGCCGAGAGCGCCAAGAGCACGCATTGGCAGAAAAACTGCCAATGCAACTCGAATGTATAACAGAAGGCAAAAAGATAATTCACCAGAACGTTCTCAAACACTTTCACAGGACCAACGTAACGCTTTAAGTATGAAATCAGCGTTTAATTATCAATCCGAGATTGATTATTTAAATATTAAAGCGCTTCAAATTGGACGAATGACTATATTATGTCCTAAGTGCCATGCAAAAAAATGGAAAGATAAAACCCATGGACTTTGCTGCGCTGACGGTAAAGTTGTTTTACACCAATTTGAGGATCTTCCAGACCTAATTAAAAGTTTAATTGATAATTTTCACCCTCTATCAAAACATTTCTTTGATAATTCTAGACGGTATAACACTCTGTTTCAAATGACATCGTTTGGAGCAAACGAAATAAGTGAAGGGAACTTCATGCCCTCTTTTAAAATTCAGGGTCAAGTGCATCATTTAATAGGTAGTTTATTACCCGAAATTGGAAATAATGCTAAATTTTTACAAATATATTTTATGTCAGAGTCGGATCAAATATCTATTCGAACAAATATGATTCCAAATTTAAAAAGAGGTCTCATTGAATCATTGCAAACAGTTTTGCGTGAAAATAATCACCTCATACAGAGCTTTAATTATTAATTCTTATTAATTTGTTGTTGGCTCAAATTAGATCCTCAGGTAAAGTTGCATTAGCAGTAGCTTCATCTGGTATAGCAGCAACTCTCCTTAGTGGCGGCAGAACTGCTCACTCGACTTTCAAGTTACCGTTAAATGTATTATTTGATACAGAATACGTTTGTCCGATTCGTAAAAATGGCCCTCTTGGAAAAATTCTTCAAGAAACCTCATTCGTTGTGTGGGATGAGTGTACAATGAGTCACAGATCACATATCGAAGCAATTGATCGAACATTGAAAGATCTTAGGTGTAATAATAAGTTTATGGGTGGCATAACATTTGTTTTCGCTGGTTATTTCCGTCAAACCTTACCAGTAATCCCTAAAGGTACTCGAGCTGATGTCGTTAATGCTTGCTTAAAATCTTCCCCTATATGGAACTATGTTGAAAAACTTTATTTGCGAACAAACATGAGAGTTTATTTATGCGGAGGGGACGATATTTTTCCAGCACAGTTGTTGAAAATTGGAAATGGAACTTTAGAAAATGAAAATGGTTACATTTCTGTCAATCACACGATTGGACGGGTGGTCAATAACGTGGAAGAGTTGATTTCTACAGTTTATCCTGACATTTTTAATCTGTCCAATAAATCTTATCAGTGGTTATGTGAAAGAGCTATTATCTCTCCAAGAAATGTAACAGCAGAAGAAATTAATGATATTATCCTTCTAAAATTCGATGGACACTCACGTGAATATCTATCTATTGATACAGTTACATCAACAGATGATGCTATTCATTATCCACAAGAATTTCTCAATTCTCTTTCTCCTTCGGGATTTCCTCCTCATAAACTAAAATTAAAAATTGGTGCTCCAATTACATTATTACGTAATCTTCAACCACCGAACTTATGTAACGGTACAAGATTACAAATAAAATCGTTGCGAAATAATATTATAGAAGCCGTAATTCTTACAGGGCCAGCGAAAGGAGAAATTGCATTTATTCCAAGAATTCCCATGATTCCCTCTGACTTGCCGTTTTCTTTCAAACGGCTTCAATTCCCGGTTAAAGTTTCTTTTGCCATTACCATAAACAAAGCACAAGGTCAAACATTCAAGTACGTTGGCGTAGATCTTCGTACAGAGTGCTTTTCACATGGGCAATTATACGTGGCATTTTCTCGAACTGGAGACCCGAATCATCTTATGATTTTAATTTCAACTGGAAATATAACAAAAAACATCATATACTCAGAAGTCTTATAAAATTCTTATTTTAATTCTTTTTTTTTCTTCATCAACTTCAATCAAATTCTTTATCAACCATAAATTATTTATTTTTTATCTGTATTTATTTTTATCATTTATAACGCTAGAAAAATTTCAATCCGTTTTCATTAACCGTTTTTTATATTTACTTGCCGATCACATTAAACAATAATATTTGAATAAAAAATTCTACATATCATGGTCCGAAGGCAAAATAAACAACCAATCACGGGCGAAGCTGTGACGGGTCGGCTAGTTTATAATAAAAATAAACAATACAAGTTAAAACTGCTATACTACAGCTGTATCAAATATACATATCTATTATAAAATAATAAATATAGGCCTGGCAACAACACACAAAAGATTGTTTTCTTATCGCAGTTTACCATTATCCGAAGTCCAAACTGGGTATTGCTCTTTAACATGATCCCCTCCCACCCTCTTATAATTTCACTGCCTATCTATGAAATGTCGATTATAATTATTTCAGTGTATTGACATTGCTAACGCTATCTTTTGAGAAGTCACGATAATAATTATTGCTATTACATATTTTGTATAGCAGTGGCCTATTTATGTATGTTTAATCAATGCTAAAACCCATAGTCCATAGTACATATGCTCAAATTTTTAAAAAAAACGGATTCACCTTCTTCTAAGGATTTTGAAGTTGCTGCGGCAGAAGCCACTTGTGCTTATCATACTGTGCAGGAAAGTCATAGCTTTCGTTCGAATGATTGTGCGTCAAGATTAATACAGACATGTTTCGAGCAAAAATTTAGATGTGCTCGCACTAAGTCCGAGGCTATTGTTGTAAATGTTTTGGCGCCTATGGCAATACATGAATTAAATTACCATCTCCGTAAAGCGAATTGCATTACTTTACTAACGGACGCTTCAAACTATGGTTCTACAAAATTATTCCCTGTCTTAGTTCGTTACTTTTTACCGTATGATGGAGTGCAAGTAAAGATTTTAGAATTTCAAGAGCAACCGGGTGAGACATCAGATATAATTGTGGATTATTTAAAACAAGTATTGACTAAAAATGAACTGACGTCAAAAATTGTGGCGTTTTGTGGGGACAATACTAACTGCAATTTTGGAGGAAAAAATAGAAAAGGAGTTAATAACGTTTAAATATCTCGTTTTTATAAAATAAATCATTTTGATAACCAACCTAACGAGTTATTCATCACGAGGCGGTGCGGTCGGAAGACCGTACCGTTTCAACTGGCGCCCAACTCGTGACTCACCCACGACCGAAGTTACATTCAAAATCATGACGAAAAGAACAGGAGCAAAAACCATGCGGAGCGACCATCAAGCAAGTCCACCAAGAGATATTTTGCTTCGTAGGGCCGCGGTGGTGGGTCGTTAGATCGTTCGGAACTACAATACCCCAACCGGCTATCTCACTGGTATTTTCGGTCGCGCGTATTTCCCTACTCGTTAATACTAATAATACTGAAAACGCGATGTCTTTGCCTAACCAAAAACACAAAGCACACCTCGAATATTTGTAAAATACGTAATATTATACCAAATCCGAGGTAGTGACGGTGAGAAAAAATGCTCTTACCTTATTTTCTGGACCGGGTGATTCCTTACGGGGAGCCAATTTGACGCGGCACTGGTTGTCCTCAGTGGTGGCTGGTGCCGGTCAATATAAATATGTACACGTAATGAAATGTTAAACAGTTTTTATATTTCGCAAAGAACAAAAACACAAAAGCACTGATTGAATTGGTGAAATAATAAGTATTACTAGGGGTCACAAAGTAAAAATAATATGTGATATTAATGTTGACTGTCGGTGGTCGAATCCTCGCCGCTGTTGCTTAGTCGATCGACCTCGTGCGGGAAGCGCGAGATCGGTCGGCTCGTGCGACGACACCGGTTCGGCAAAAAGGCCTCCCTCCTCTGCCCGGTGTACGAGGTAGGTGGGGGGGGGGGTTTGCCGAACCAGTGTCATCGTTATCCGGGTTTTGGCTGGGTAAAGAGCGACGCAGTCCGGGAGAGTGGTGTACATTATGTACCTACACTACCCCGGACCGTGTCAACCTAATAACAACGAACTTGTAAACTCCACTGTCAACGTCAAAAAAACAAATTCAAATTATATATCCCTAATTACAATCGAATGACCCAATTCTTATCAAAAAACACTCTCATTAACAATACAAATAAAAACTTTGCCAAAACTACAGCGAAATCTAATAATCCTAAAATGTACCAAGCGATTGTTCTAAATACTATCG
The DNA here is from genome assembly GCA_949715065.1 of Periphyllus acericola. NCBI lineage: Eukaryota > Metazoa > Arthropoda > Insecta > Hemiptera > Aphididae > Periphyllus > Periphyllus acericola. Next base: position 40,588,586 of record OX454266.1, read on the forward strand.
ACGGAGTACGTCAAATTGAATATATTATGGCTATAAGGAAAATCACTGAACCGTCAAATATGATAGCGGCATCACGCATATCAAATAATAGATTTTTATCTTTCTAAGCAGTGACGGTATCGCCAACGATCAAATTAAAAACAATACACATATTACAATTGAAACAATATTGTCCCAAACAGAAAACTAATCAATCCGTCAAAAAAAATTATTCTATCAAATGTATATCCATCTATTTCTGATGGCATTCTAATCAAAGCCCTAGAGGCCGAGAAGAAGAAGGCATTAGATTAACATCGAAAAACATGTTTGTGCAAACACACATACATACATGTTCAAAAGGCTTGTGTGAACCTTAGTATTCAGTATGTTTTTGTACGTACGTGGTACGTGAACAATGTCCAGAATCCTCTGTCTTCGTCATTTTTAGTCGCCAAACTAATTGTTGTATTGTTAAAATTACTAATAAAAATAATAATAATGATAAATATTAATATTGTAGTTGGCACTTAAAAAATAAGAGTAATGAAAAAAAAAATAAATAAATTTCGTCACTTAAAATTTACAGTAACATTTGAAATAAACACAATTATATAACCACCACTGACGCTTGTCAAACATCGACGTTCAAACCGCCAATGCATTCCGCCACAGTACCTACACGGCCTCGGCGGCTTTCCGTTTGTGGAATTCACGCGTGGCTGTCGCCCGCGGGTCCGTGTGTTTGTCCTGTGGCCCCCTGCGCCCGGGTTGATTTTTGTCACATCGCGGGGTGGTGGTGTAACACGGTGCACGTGGGGTGCGGCCGGGTCAGGTTCGGTGGTGACACACAAATTAAGAAAAAAAAACAAGTAAACGGTTTTAAGATGTTTATATGGTTTATGTATTTCTATTAATTGTGTGAACACTAGTGCAAATCGTGAAACAGAACAACAAACGAGATAATTGAGAATAATACCGAAACGGTACCTGTGTGTCCTCGCGTAGAGTTTCACCCATTCTCGTGGTCGTGACGAGCGAAAAGTCCAGACAACCAGTCTGCTCTTTGTACCCCGCGGACGTCGTCGCGACCGCTCCATCTCCAGTAATGGATGGGTATCGGGGTGTCGTGACGGCGATGCGTGCCGCGGTCTGGTGGTTGATGAGAACGTAAAAGGTATATCGATAACGGCTGCCGCACGGGTCCGTGTCAGGTGGTTGTGGCTACGGATGGCAGGATCTAATAAACTCACGATGCGGCGGAGCTCAGCGAAAGTAGACGGCTGCCTTAAGCGTATGTACGTTCGGAAATTTTCGCGCGTTAACCCGGTAATGTACAAGACTAATTCCGCTCTCGTGCGACCACATCGGTTCCGGCAAAGGCCTCCTTCCTCTGCCCGGTGTACGAGGTAGGTAGGGGCTTTTGCCGAACCGGTGTTATCGTTATCCGGGTTGTGGCTGGGTAAAGAGTGACGCAGTCCGGGAGAGTGGTGTACATAATGTACCTACACTACCCCGGACCGTGACAACTTGTTGTCTTGTCCTCCATCGTGTCCGTTCTCAACGTCGCGTCGCCACCGCAATATTTCGCTTGTGCGTTCTCAACGCGCAGTCACTGTCACGTGCGAACACTCGTCGTCACCCGCATCCAGATCGACCGTATTGTTATGAAAAAGATTGTCGCGTATGATACATTGTTTTAACGTGGTATTGTATTTATATTATAATATATTTCTCTACTTTTGGCCTTTGGGTACCCATTGTATTATTGTTTCTCAAAGGGTGTGCCGTGAAATTTTAAAGGTGTGCCTCGACAATTTGACCTTGTCGATTTTTCAAGGCAAATTCTAGCCTGCGTTTTTACCTTGCCGCCAGGTGGTTTACGGTTTTCCTCCTGAGTCCGTTTGCTTGTGGTAGTAGGTGAACCGGACCTGCCGATACCAACCATTTAAGGAAAGGACCGGCGCAAGTGTGGAACCACGTAGCACGGACTAAAGAAATTTATTTTATTGTGCCAGTAGTATTACGAATAACTATAATTATTTTGTTTAGGTCGTTAATTACTACATTTAATCGGTGAGTAGCACAATGGAAATACAAAGCTTTATTAAATCGGTGACGAATTAATTTAGCAACGCCGCCCACTTTGCCAGCCGTTGTAGCACAGCCGTCATATCCTTGTCCACAAAGTTTAGTTAAATTAAGGCCGCTGTCTTCTATAAATGATAAAACTTTAGTAGCAACTGATTTGCATCTAATTTATCTAATGCTAAAAAGCTGAAGAATTCTTCTCACGTCTTTAAAGGACTTGACTTTTTGTCTGAAAATCTAGTTGCAATTGTTAACTGCTCCATACCAGAAATATCAGCTGATTCGTCAGAAATAATTGAAAACGCATTCGTGACATTAGCTTCACACACTATTTCTTCTTTTAATATCTTTCTACATAATGTAATTAATTCATTTTGAGTTCTATGGGACGAATATTTAGCATTTCCCACTTAAGTTAAAAAATGATCTTTCAATATCTCATCGCCAGATTCAATACGAAAATTCAAAAGATCGTGAAAAACACCAGAATTTGTTTTTTTCCCTCGTAAGGGAAGGTCGTGAGTTCCGCAAAACAAAATAGTTGATATTATAGGTTTTAATTTTTGCCTATTAGTTTCTATTTCTTTGTGCAATCCAGAATTTACATGTTGATCAACACTCATTTTTTTACCATCCATAATATCCATAAAATCTGTAGCTCTTGACACTGACTCAGAGGGCTAATTAGAAGACAATTGTATTTTAGAAGATGAATAAAAATCCTTATACTTAATAAATGGTATGATTATAAATCCACCTTGTACGCCTCTTTGAATTGATGGCTTAAACAGAACACAAATTCTACAAAAAGCTCCTTCATAATAGTATCCATAGTAACATTAATTCCCAGCTTGAATTTTTGCTGCTAACTCGATTGCTACATTATTTTTTTCGGTAAAAATAGTACCGAGGTATTTGAACTGTTTTATTCTTTTAAATTCATAGTGATCTATTTGTATGAACTGATACAACGGTAAACCCGTCTGCTTAAACACATATACTCAGTTTTTCTTCGTTTACACAGAGCCCTACTTTTGTGCTGCTTTATACAGTCTGCTGAATAAAATCTTCAACCTATCCTGAGACTCTTCCATAATTACTATATCGTCAGCATAAGCAAGTAAATCTATCAACGGGTCTTGTAGCCTAATACCCTCATTAGGTCCAATTTACATTTCTCTAATAACCTTTTCTAAAACTACGTTGAGCATAATCGGTAACAGAGAATCGCCTTGTCTTAGCCCCGAGCTCACTGTAACCTGGCCAGTTATTGAATTTCCCTCCTGAACCATTATATAATATGTAACAAATACTATACAATTTTGTTAGGAGAGAAACCACTAATGATGGCAACAATGCTCGACGATTTTTCCACAATTCCGAACATACTATTAATACAGCTGCAGTAGATCTAAACCTCATTATAAGATTCAGTGTTATATTGAGATCTTTAGCGTGTGGTATGGAAATTGATACCAACCGTTTTGAGAGATATGCAATGAAACAGCAAATAGTGTTGATAAAATTTAAATTATTTTTACCTTATACCTTCAATAATTTTCAATAAATTTAAGAAAAAGAAAGCCTACATTTGTATTCAAGCCCACTGTGTGCTGCCTGTACGACGAATTTGGACTCCAAAACTGTACAAGTGGTCACCTTATCTTTTCTACATCGTCACTCCAGCGCAGGGGTGACCAACCTTTTTTCATATTGTGCCAAATAAACGAAAAAAAATTGAGATGTGCCATAGTACTATAGTAGAGTTAACAAGTAATACCTTACTTACCTATATGTATTTGTTGGTTATAAAATAAAAATCAACAATACTATCATAATAATCTAATATATAGGTAGACTAGCTGACCCGGCAAACGTTGTTTTGCCATATAAATTATTTCTAGGGAATTTATAGTGTAGAAAAAATATAACTTACTTATTGTAAGTGTGTAAGGATGTGGTAAATGAGTGAAAGAGGCATGGAGCGCTGTGAACAATGAGGAAATATAAAAAAAAAAACACCAAACATTAATTTTTGAAATTTATCATAATTTAATCCTCAAAATTATATATATCATTAATAATTTGTTCTTCCGTTCGTGGCGCTATTCTATTTCTCTTGTTTGTAGTCGCATTTATTCGACGGCTCAAATTTGCCTCTTTGCGTCTTGCTGGCTTCACACACACACAAATAAGACAAATTTAAGTACTTAATTATGAAAAACCGGATACTGATACAACTTTCAGTTGTAGATAGAGCGGTAGCGTGCCTGGCAAATCCAATGGTTTCAAAAACTCTGTTGCATAATTTACAGCTTCGTTCGCATCGCAAATTGTATCGATTGATTTGTATGACACTAAATCGCTTGGCAACAACTCTTGTATCTTGAGATATAATTCTTTGGTTACCAAGGTAACCCACGAATCAACAAATATATTTTATTTACCCACTAAGCTTACGTAACAGGTCATTATTTATGATAGTTGATAACTCCTTTGTTTTTAAAGTTAGAGAATCGATAAAATGCCATAAACCTTCTCCGCAATGAGCTCTTCAATTTAAAAAAAAATCATAACGATCGGTTCAGTAGTTTCCGAGAACATATCACTCAAATGTTTTCATTTTCACATTTATACCGATAATATTAGATAACCTTAGATAATATTAGTATGTCATAAAATATTACATTACAATTAACATTATTAATGTTATTTTGACACAATTAGTGTGTAATATAATATTTACGACTTTTATAAGATATAGTTTATATATTAAAAAATATAGATTTTAAATGAATTTTAAAAATTGAGTACTCCCTGTCAAATAATATTATGTTATTTTATCTGACGCAATAAATGTATTTTACAAAATATTTTTCCATAATAATGGTTCAAATTATTTTTTAAGTTAGAACATATAAATATACAATACATTTCATAAATATTAAGAAAATATTAATTTTTATTTATTGCTCACACATTTACATATATTTAATATAATTAAAATCGTACGTGGACGAATTCAGCAGTACCACAGCGAAAAAACGACAAAATTTAGTGATACTCATCAAACAAATAATATTTTCTTGTTAAGAATTATTTTTTTAATGGTCATACACTCATACTGCATTTATATAGTCGGGAAAAACGAGGACTCGTGTGATTCAAACATCTGGTTTGGATCGTAGCGACAGGGTTGTAAATTAAAATAAGTTTTAAGTGTGATGGTAAATACTTTGTATCGTTGGTACGGCGAGTATAGTGACTTTCATATGTGAGGAATGATGAAATATGTTTTTGAACATTAAAAATTGCTTCATCAGTTGTTTTGTTACAGGTAATATTTTTCCACGGGCATCTAACTTAGTAATACCAGATACACTGCAGTTTTTATTTTCAATGACTGAACGTACAAATTTTTCATTTTCATCCAATGTTGTCAAAAAACATTTTTTGCAGCACATTTTAGGTTGTCCGTCAAAATTAAAATAATATTCATAAGTAACATTTCTTTTCTTTAAAGAATTTATATTTCGTTTCCTAGAACTTATTACTTTTTTTTACCAATAACCATGTTAAAACGATAAAAACAATGTGACCAAATTAAAGATAGCAAAATTGATAATACGAACCTGAGGCGTACCCAGGATTTTTTTATTGGGGGTTCAAAATTTTTATTTTATCTGTTCTCTAATTATAATTATAGTTTAATTTATTACCAACATATTACTGTTAATAACTATAATATAGTTACAATAGTCAATAGTTATACACACACTCACAGCACATATACAGAAAGGTTTATAACAATAGGTAGGTACTATAATTTTAAATCAATTTTTATTTGGTAATAAAATGTTATAAAAATTACATTACTTAACTTATAATTATTTTAAAATTTTAATTTTCTGTTTTTTTTTACAAGTTCCTCAATTATATCATCTGGTGTTAAGATTTCATTTCGATGAATATTAAGCATTGCAAGTGCATTTAGTCTGTCTTCCGATACAGTATTTCTGAGATATGTTTTAAGATTTCTTAATGAAGAGAAACTTCTCTCAGAAGTACATGTCGTGCTGGTAATATACATAATATTTTTATTAACTTGTATATATTTGGGAACAAGTCTTCATCACAAAATTGTAGAAATTGTATTACAGTTTTTGGCTTTTGATCTTCTTCAGTTCTTTTTAAGACATTTTTCCACATCTTAATTTCTGCTATTACAATATCAGGTTCACTTAAATTATCTGAATCTTTATAAAAATCTATCAATTGTAAAATGTCGTTATTATTATTGTTCAATTCATTTTTAAATAACATTTTAAAACCTTTTAAAACCAATTTGTGTTCAATAAAACGACTATTTATTTGATATAAAAAGTAATCCAAAAATGGTATAAATATTGATATTTTGAAGTATTCTTCTGGAGATTTAGAATCAGGAATTTTACTTTTTACTTCATTTTGTAGTACACATTGTCTTTTTGGTGTATTCATAAAGTTATACACTTTGTATACTGAAGATAATGGGAAATATTAAAATACACTGTAAACCTACTCTTATTATACGATTTACTATTAAACAATTGTGTAAATGTAGATATCTCAATGGGGGGTCCGGACCCGAAAACTCCCCCCTTGGGTACGCCCCTGATACGAACAAGACATCGTAGTTGATAAACAACGTCAAAAGTCAATACTATTATTAGAATAATATACAATATATTATAATTATTATAGCGTTATCGTTATTTATCTCAATTATCAATGTTATAAATCTAAAATTAAACGATTAAAACCCCATGTTCTATGGTACAAACGCGTTTGCGATAAGGTTGAAAATGTCTTATGTCCAACAATTATAAAATATCTGATGTATTGAAGAGGCCTAAGTGGACTAGCCAAAACTATCAATCAGAAAAAAAAAATATATTCGTTCTAAATGGCTTAAATCATATTATCGACATATGCCTTTTTTGCCAATCAAAAAGTACATCATAGTGACTTAAGATATTTTTATTTTCAGTATAACTTGAATTGAAATACACATATACTTATGCCATTTAGACCAAAAAATAAAGTGAAAAAAATTACATAGACAAAATGAAAAAAAAAAATGCCAAAAATTGACTTAAGCCCTTCTTCCCAGGAACCAAAGATATAATCACAAGAAATTATTATCAACATTTCTATTTTTCATTTTGACAAAAATCATCTAAATAATGAAAATAAGAAAACATTTTTTGTTAAAATTTGCAAGATTTTAAATGTTATCCTTAATACTTGAAAGTTGTTTACAAGATACTTCAAATTTTTTTATTTCTAGTCAATAGAATGAAAGTATATACCATGACCCTTGTATCTCAGAGTTGGTTTCTTTTTGATTTACAACACGAAAACATTTCAATTTTTGTCGCCTACATTTTCGTCATTTTATAGCATAATTTCTCATCTAACAAGATAAGTGTAAACCAACATACGGCAACTTTTATTACTTACTAGAAACCATTTAAAAACTTGATGATTGCAGCAAATATTCTAATAGAAATCACTGATAGACTCTTGAGTCAAAATGGTATACTAACACAGTATACTATATAGAATTTATTATTTATTTTACAATTTTTTGAATAATTCATACAAAACTTATAATTAAAACTGTAATACAATAAATACAATAATACTGTAAATAATTTTTATAAATATAAATTTTCATTATTTTTATGGTTTAAAAAATAAACATTTTAAATATTGTTCAGAATTTTTACCTTTTTTTTGGATTTTTCATTTCTAACATTTTTATTATTTTTTGAAATCGAGTTAAAATTTTTAAAAAGTTTGCATATAATGAGATGATGGATTAAAAATTCAATATGAGGAATACATGTGTCATTGATAGGTAATAAATAAATTAGATCAGTTTTTTTATTCTGGAGGAAAATTGGGCTATTTTTTTTCTATATTATGGTTTTTTGTCTATTATATTTAAAAGTAGTTTTTGAACCAAGATAATAAATTCTGTTAAAAGAGTTGTAGGTAATTTTAAATGCATTGCAGACAATTTTGAATCGTAGTTTCTACAAAATATTAAAAATTCTAATTTATTTGAAGTGGACAAATTTGATTTTATCATTAATTGTTCACAGCTTAACAGGCAAATTTTGATGTAGTCTTCATTGCAAGGTAACCAGCAAAATGTTGCAAATTTTTGTATATTTAGAGGTTTTTTAACTATTTGGCATATTTATGAATTTTTCTATTTTATTGTGCATATTTTTACCGAAATTTGATCGAAATGCAATAATTTATATTTTTACACGGTATAAAATATATGGGAGTTTTCGCAACATCAAATTATTAAAAATAAAACCTATAAAGCAGATAAGGCGAGTACAAACGTACATATACGAACATATAATTACGTATCCTGCATTATAATATGAATGAACATTTTTTTGTTATTCCAAAATTTACTTATAGTATTTTTATTTTTTAATCTACATATTTTTGATACATATTTTTAGTGCATATAAATGCATATTTCTGAACTTTTAAAGGCATATTTCAATGCATATTTTCCCAGCTTTTAGTGCATAAGTGCATACTTATTTCGGCATTTTTTAGAGCATGAACTCACGAGCCCTGATTATTACATATATAGGTCTTACACAATATGTGTTAAGACTCAGATAAGGACTATCGTTTACTATCGATAGTCAAAATTAAATATCGATATTAGACGATAGTTTAAACTATCGATAGTATCGATAGTGCTATCGATAGTTTCCCCACCTGTACGGTACGGTGGTGATCATTCATCCTCCATGCGGTCCGAACAGCTCTACGTCGTCTCCTGCACTGTATTGTATTTTATTCCTCGTTCGTCAGCACTGCGCTTTACGTTTGTGCAATAGTACCGTTACCTCGTACCGTTCGAAACTTCGAACCTCTGATTTGTGTTATGGCGACCGTCGCCGTATCCCGCGGTATTCGTAAATGTTTTTTCTAAATCCGTCCGTGAATTCGCGCACAAATAATAATACGATCCTTCCATCACATATCGGCCGACGCGACGCCGAGTCGGGCTTAAGGTTAGGCCGTGTGTGAAATGCACATGGCAAACCACTCCACGAGTGGCGCCTTCATTGTTCGCGAGCCACCATCCTGCTTCAACGTGGGCCGCCGAACGTTTTTGCGTACCTACACACACACACCGTAAGTATGTTTAAGTTTAGTAAGTTTAATCTGTTAAAATTATTTTGTTGGTTCAAAACTTTGTGAACTGTTGTGTTACCGGTTCGTTATCGGCCCTCCTTCTTTCAGGTTAGTTATTCCGCCTGTTCTTAATAATTCCGCGTGAGACTTCGAGACGTCCCGTGAGTGTGTAACATGTGTAATAAATTAATAATCATCTATTGGTAATCTAGACAATTTTAGCAAATTATCAACTCTTAATACTTTTCTGTTTCTCTTTCACCTTTTGTCACTCGAGTTAACAAATCTTTTAAATTAATTTTAACAATACTTACATATAATAATACGAACAAAAACACAATATGGTGGGTTATTGTTATAGTGGTTGATGTTTGATATCGTGTTGATTGTTGTGTGCCGGGTTTGAAACCAGCAGTAACGATATTCTAGTGTTAAGATATTAAAAGGTTTTTAAATGACTAAAGTATAGTTGTGACAGTATTACGTTTATTTACACTTTAAAGCAAACCAACATAAAACAACCAAGTACAATAAAATGTAGATAACGATAACTGACAGAGACTAAATATATATATATATATATATATATATATATATATATATATATATATATATATATATGGCTAGATACGTCTGAATTCGGTGCCGATTGGGAGTTGTTATATCTGCTGCTGAGTTGATCCTTGTCTGGTATGTCCCTTAGTTTATTTTAGGTGTTTTGTAATTTTGTCGAGTTATACTGATAAGAATAAATGTATTTTAATCTAGCTGACCAAGTAGCTTTTGCCACTTGCGTATGTAGGTTAATTCAAAGTTTAAATTATAGAAGAATCATTAAAAGTGTATCAGGCAAGTGTTATGCTGTGTTTAACAGTTACACATATACATTTTATATAAGGTTATTTATATATACTTATTTTCGATAATCCATTTACTTTTTTTTATCATAATGAATCATAATAACAAACCGAAGACAATCTATTTTATTTAATGTATATATTTGTATAATATCTATCATACAAAAAAATGATTATTACTGAGTATGTTGGTTAGCTATGTATATTAATAATTAAAAATTTTAATATAAAATGTAAGTTTAAAATATGTTGGAGATACTGTATACATTTTATTTTAATTATGATTTTTAAATTATATGTATGTAATCTAAAATTGTGTCTGAAGTCGTTCTGAAAACAAAATTTTATTAATAATTTTATAGTGATGGATATATAATAATTTTTTTTTTATATTTTAAAAAACTGCTTTGTTGGTATAATTTTTAAAGTAAAAACTAGTTAATAATATAACTAATGATAATAACAGACATTTTGATTGTTTGTTTACTTATGGTGAGGTTATGTCAGTCTTCCTGGTGACTCCTTAGTTCAAAAGACTGATATATGTCACTCTCCTTTTGATTAAATTCTAAAATGTTATGTACCTACTTAATGTTTTTAATCAATCAAAAAATCTACCAATCTATAGTTTTAACAAATGTAATATAATGATATTTCCAATTTTCTCTTTAATATTTATTTTGAGCTTAACTTAGAATACCTATCCCTGAAGACTGTAAATTTTTTTTGTGAAATAATTAATCACTCTTTCGATATTTTTGTACCTAAAATTATTATAAATTAAAATTATTCTCCCAAATTGGCTGATAACAACCTTAAAAATTTAATAATTAATTAAAAATTTGCTCATTTAAAATATAAGATGAGTGGTCTTTACTTTGATTATTTAATTTTTCCAGCCCTGTGTTTTTCAAAACCATGTAAGCATTTAATATCTAATTTATTCAAAATGTATGTCTATAATTGAAGATAATATTCAAGTTAATATAACGTTTTTTAGAAATATATTATATAAATTGTAATGAAATATACTAAGTTTTTAAAAAAAAGAAAAAAACAGTTCTAATATTCTTGGTATTGTGTCTTACAAGAAAGTTCTATATTCAAACATATTAGATATTCATTCTGGATCTGGGCCTGTTTTCTTGAAAAACTGTGAAGATGTACTCAAAACTGTCGTATTATATTTTTAATTAATCTTTAAAAATGGGTTTATTTCCAGAAATTTATTAAAAGGCCATTTGTTACTTGAATCTATGAATATGATGATAAATCAAACGTTAGTAACTATAGACCTATATCCATACTATCAAATATTCAAAAAATGTTTGAAGAATTTATCATAAAATAGCTGATATTCTAATGTGACAACAATTTGTTATTAATCACCATGGTTTTAGATGACATAAATCAATACTTACTAATCTAGTCTTATATCAATCAAAAATTATTTCTACTTTTAATGATGGGCAGAAAGTTGATTCAATATATACTGACTTTCAAAAAGAATTTGACAAAGTAAACCTTCAACTATAATCAGCAAAACTTGAATATTTTGGGTTAAATGGCTCATTTTTAAATAGGTTTAAATCATATTCATTAAATCGATCTCATATCGTAAAATTTATTTCTGTAGTTTCAACCAGGGACTGGAACCTATTGGGTTTTTTGGTTAAGGTTATTAAATTAATTTCTTTAAGGGTTCCGGTTCCGGTTTTTTAAAAAATGTTGGGTTAATATTGGTTCTGAAAAATATCGGTTATATTCGGTTATAAGAAGAGAAAAAGTGGATACTGGCCATTGTTGTATGTTGATATATTGCAGCATTTTTATGAAACAAGTGTTTTTTGTTAGATAAAAAAGCACATAATTCATTCACTACACTCCGAACCTAAGATATTTACATATACAAATTTCTATAAATATTAATGCTAGTAAAGTAAACGTCCTTAGTGGGCTCAGTACAGTAATAACAATACTTAATACCAAGGCCGGTGCGAAAAATTATTCATGGGGGGGGGTGTCAAAATAATAAAATACCGACTTAAATATTTATTTTATCTACCTGAATTTAATGAGACCTTTTTGTAAAGACATTGTTATGTATGAATAACTAATAATAAACATGATTATATAATAAGTTAATTTTTATTGAAATACTTTTTCAGTTTATGACAATGACAAATAAAAACAAAATTAAATTTATTTAAGAGAAACTTTCCTAGTTTACAAAAACATCCTATTAAAATTAAAATTTGTAAGTAACGTATTTAAAGTTATAGTTCACACTTCTATAGATATGAAAAAAAAAAATTAAATTTTGATTCGACGTTCTTTTAATGCAGCCCAATTGACTATAAGATCTTCCAAATTTAAGTTGTCAACGATATCTTTGGTCGAGTTTAAAATCATGAGGTCATCTAGTCTATTTGCTGTCATTGTTGTACGAAGATGGTTTTTAATAATTTTTAATTTACTAAACGAACGTTCATTAGAGGCTGTTGTCACGGGAGCTGTAAAACTTAACCGACAAAGTGAATTTGCTACAGGAACAAGAGTTTTCAACGATTCAGAAATATTCAAAACCTTCTCCAATGTATTTTCATGGTTCGTTTTATGACGAAGTATGTTTATTTGACATAATATAGCATCGTAATCAGTAACCAATGAAGCTTCATATGAAGGTGGAAATAATCCACAAGCTTTTTCGATATCTTCAGTTCTTATATCACTTTTTATTGGTATGCTTAATATTTTAAATATTGGTTCAACTATTTTAAAACAATCTCTTAAATTATTAGCAGATTCATTAATTAACGTGTCCAATACCTCTTTAAATTCTTTCCTATAAAATGTTTGTAAATCAAATATTGCTTGTGTAGAAGAATTACAGTCAATTTTTTTCGGTAAATTTTGTTGTCTGTGAAACCAATTAAAATCTGCATTAGAATCAACGTCAAGTTTTTTAGCAAATATTTCAGCACTAGTTATAATATTATTAATTTGAGACTCATCTTCATTTATTTCTTTTAAGGATTTTATGCAAGACTCTATTAACAAAATAGCATCGATAATATTTAAGTTTTCAGTTTCGAGTTGTTCGGTTAAAACTTTCATTTGATACATAATATGTTTCATTAAATAAATACATACTATAAAGTCAAATGATAACATTTTTTTTCGAGACCTAATGCTTGAGCTCGTGTTTTATTGTCAATATTTGTATCATTAATTAATTCTTTCAATACGTCTAGTATATATTCAAATAAAATCCAAACAGCCTTAATCGATTCAGCACGTGCAGTCCACCGTGTCATCGATAAATTACGTAATTTTAATTTGATATCAATTTCCAATAATTTATTGTTTAAATAAAAATAACGCTTAGTACTTGAAGTAAAAAACACATATAGACTTTCTAATACTGAAAAAAATGACTGATTGTGGTGCTAGCAGAACAACTATGTTCAATAAATGTATTTGTACGATGTGCTTGACAAGGTATGAAAGGTATATTGTGTCCAACGATTCTTGATAGCATAGCTTGTGTACCTAGATTTTTACCGGACATGCTACTTGCAAAATCGTATGACTGGAACGCAATGTTATTCAAATCAAGTGAATTTTGGGACAAAATATTAGATATTTTACTTGCTATACCTTTTCCTGTTTTATCGACAATTTCATCAATAGCAATCAAACGTTCACAAACTTCAGCTTTCGAGTTAACATAACGTAAGCAGACACTTAATTGATCTTTATGTGATAAATCAGGCGTAGTATCAGCCATGATTGAATACATGCCAGTTTCTTTAACTTCTTCTATTATATTCTTTTTTGTTTCTATAGCTAATAACTGTATAAATTCATTCTGAGAGTCATGACTTAGATAGGTTGAGTGGTATCGTCAAAAAGAAGAGTCATTTAACCATGTTTTCATAGTTGAATTGTGGTGTGAGATGAGCAAAATAATCTGATAAAAATTTCCATTTTTTTCATCACCATCGCCTCTAAAAGTTAATCCTTGTCTAGCTAGTGTACGGGATACGTAAAATAAAATTATTATTACAGCCTTATGGTATTCTTTTTGCTTTGAAAAATGTATAGCGTTTTCTCGGTGTTTTTTATTTAACAAATTGTCTATGTGGTTAGAATGCAAAACAAAATTACTATAGTCGCTCAATGCAGCTTTATGAGCATTCGAAGTAAAATGTTGTTCAAGCTTTCCTGGTTTTTTTATTCCGCGAGATTTCATTTTATGCCAATGTCTTATTCCAGTTGATGACCACACAGGATCAGCAAATGATCGATTAGGCCCACTTGGAAATAAACCACAAATATAACAATATGCCGAATCGTTAAATATACTATATTCTAAGTGTGGATACTCCTTATACCAATTTGAACAAAATTGTCTTTGTTTACTTTCAGAAATATCAATATTAATGGGGAATTTTACCAATTTTGGTTGAAATGGTCCTAAACTCAATAAGTAATTTCTTTGAGAACTTGATTCAATCTTTCCTCGTTTTCCGGGATCGTGGTCTAATAAATTATCAGTAATATTATCTTGTGGTAATGTAGATAAATTGGGATCGGGCTGTTCAGAAGGGAGTTCTTTAGCTAATACATTTGTTGCATAATTAATATATTCTGTTGCTTTCGTTTTAAATAAAGAAATAATGTCAACACTTTCAACTAAAAAAGCTATAGGATTAGGAACTGTATCATTTTTAATTTTGTTCAATAGATCAGTGCAGGCATTCAGATCACAGAGTAATGACTCGAAAATTCCTACACAAGTAACCCACGTTTCATCTTTAGTCGTATCGTCTTTTTTTTCCGGAAAACACGTTAAATTATCAAAATTATCAGATTTTTGCACTTTGGCTAATAATATTTCATGATCTGTATCTCCAATAGATGATTTTATATATTCACTACATTTGTCCAACTGAGTAGGAAGTAATTCTAATTTGTCATATTTTAAACTTGAGTCAAAATCGATTTTATTTTTATCTACATCAAACGACTCAGATAATAGTTGACTAACTTCATTTTCCGATGTTTTTGGACTTATGTCTGTATTATTTTCATTTTTCTATAACAATAAATTATTTAATTTTATTTATAATTTTTACTAATTAGTTTATACTATTTAGTATTCAACAGTATGAGTTGTAAATATACCATAGCAATAAATAAATAAACATGTATAATAAGTAGATTGTAGATACATACAATATACGTCAGGGCCGTTAAAAATAAAAACTATAAAATACCTATTTCAAATTATAAAACATTACATGTATTTTAATTTTTAAATAAAGGAACATATTCACTTTAATCACCTAGCGTTTTTATGATTTTTTTTCGAAACACATATTTAAATGAGTTAAGAACAACGGTTGAATGAAATGAAGGGTACCTACCTACATAGTTTCATAAATACGTATCAATAGACAATAATGTACAAAAACTATTCTACTCTAATTATTTTCAGATATCGCATAATTGACATACCTTTCGTTCGAAATTCAATCGAGCATAAACGAACGGATTATCTGTTGCTCCATGGTGTTTCACCTTAACCTTTGCTCCATTATGCACTTGTTTTTCGTGCTTTCGACGGTAGTCGTCATCAATAATGTACTACCACAAGACAAGCACTCAAGTTTTATCCTCTTCCTTTTGCAAAAATTAATTATTTATTAAAAAAAAAAAAATACATGGATTAGAATTAAGACACTACATGTAATTATACTTAAGTATTATACTAGGTACAGTCTATAATAAAATATAAAAAAATTAGTAGTCAACATTTTGTTGTGTGGTATATATTAAAACAAGGTGCTGCGCATAAGCCCACATCACATTCTGTACACATGTATCTAGTGTCAGTTCTCTTATTATTCTTCTTGCATAGTTGGCATCTTCTTCTAGCAAGCCTTCCAGATTGTGTTGCTGGAACTTCTGATGGAAAATGCCTATCAATTAGTTTTGATGGTTGGTCTTTAGTTGGCGGTCTTGATTTTGTTACACGATCGGTATGATTTTTTTCTATTATTTGTCTTATTAGTTCTATCTGAAACTGAGCTATTGGTATATGGTTTACAGTAACTGTTTTATATGATGAGTAAGCGTTTAACAATGATAAATCTATCAAATGGAAAAATATTTTTTTGTACCATTTCATTGTTTTTCTTACACACTCTACACTACTTAGTAACATATCAGTTTTATCCACAGATCCCATATTTTCGTTATATTCTTTAACACATTTAGGTTTCATTGTTATTTTACCATGTTTTTGAATTGGTAACTGTTCATCTTCATGTATCGTGGTAAGCATATGCACCTCTCTCCGGTCCATCCATTTTATTGTTAACATTTTTTCAGTATGTTTACTTTCAGTTTGACCTGGTTGAAATTTAGTTTTTGTAAATGGAGGCATTCCTTGACGATTGCATCTTACAGTTCCACAAGTATTAGTTTTTTTTTTATGTAAGTACATTGATAGTATTGGTGATGTATACCAGTTGTCAGTATATAGAGTATGACCTTTATTCAAATATCTTTTCATCAATGTTTTTACAACAGCACCTGATTGCCCTAAGTTGGCATCACATGAAACAAGACGTGTAGTTTTTCCTGTGTATATTATAAAATCTAAAATATAGTCTGTTTCTACATCACATAAAATAAAAAATTTGATTCCAAATCGATGACGTTTAGTTATTGTAATATATTAATTAACTTACAAAATATGATAAAATATAATATACGTAATCTATTTTTTTTTTTCATTTGTTTGATGCGATTGTTTCCAACTCGGATCTGTAAATAAACATATTATTAAAAAATTGTATTGTACAATTTGTATAATATAATTTTACATCTCTTATTGTTTTTCTTTTCTTTCAAATAATTTATTTGTATATACATATCAATAACTAGTCTTCCAAATGTTTGGAGCTAACATTTGTTCGATATAGAGACAGCACAAATTTTAATCCTGAGAAAAGTCTTTCAACACTCATTTGCGTTGCAGGCATGACCAGATTAAGAGTTTACCGGGCCTGAAGCCTAGTAGTCCAAAGCAGGGATGGGCAAAAATGTTTGAACATCAATTTTCGATGTATCGATACATCGTTTTTTGAAATATCGATGTGTTTGGATGTATCAGTGTAAAACCATCGATGTTTAAAAACATCAAAAATTTTTTTTCCCCTTCAGCCTTTAGGGCTAATATCTGATGCACACCTTTATATCTTTATTTTGTACAGTTCAGTGTGTATTAGTTTCCTAATTAAAAAATGAATTCAAGAGTTAAAATACCATTGTTCAACTTTATTTTTTTTAAATACATATAAAAAACTTGTCAAATGTCAATTATAAAAAACTGTTATGTAATATGAATCTAATACAATCAAATATAACCTAACCTACATAAGTTTTAAATCTTAAAATACAATTAAAACTAATAATTATGTGAAAATAATAATAAATGAATAAAAATGTAATTACTTATTACAATTCCCAAAAACTTTCATCCACAAATTGTAAAAACAATAGCATATTTAATTGTTTGCTAGTCAAACGGTTTCTTTGTTGGTTCATAGTCAAGCCTGCTTTGAAGAAAAATGTTTCACCGGGTACCAAAGTAGCTACTGGGTTAAATATTTTAAAGCTACCTTGGATAGATTTGGATAAACTGTGGACATATCATTCCATAGTAATAACGGGCTGTCTATCAACCGATCTACAGCACTTTTCAAATATAAATTTAGTTCAGATGGATAACCAATTTCTTCTCTTGTGGCTCGCCCACGACTGTGGCTACTTTGTTGAACAATTTGTTTGTGGTTATTCCATAGACTATATTCTTTATTTTCTGAAAATTAATAATATAAATAAATTACCTACATGACAAATAATATTTTTTACTACTCACGAGATGAATCAGAAGAATCAGATGAACTTTCAGATGTTCCTTCATACGACTTGATTTCTTCAGATATTTTGGTTAACATTTTAGATAATGAGACTGAATTTTTAAAATACATTTTTTTGAATCTAGGATCTAATATTGTAGCAATTGCTAAAAATGAAACATTTTCTATTTGTCCTAGTCGCTTTAAACACTCTAATTTTAATGCATTTTTTAGTTGAGTACTAAGAATTTGAGTTGTTGTTGCCTCATCAATTTTTGTTTGTAATAAATGCACAATTGGTATAACCATACTACTTGAAACATATTGTTCACCACATAATTCTTTTGTTTTAATTCTACTGTTCAATGAGCTAATAATTTAGCTTACTATTACCTAAATTATAATAATAGTATATTATTATTTTAAATAAAATATAATATACAATTATTTATTTATTATATTTTATAGATAAATACCAAGTAATTTTAAACAAACACCAAATGTATAAAACTTATTAGTCAAAAATTATTTAGAGTATGTAGTACCCGATATCTAGGTCTAACGTTTGACAACCACATGAGATGGAATCTTCATGTGAATAACATAGTCATGCGTCTTCGAAGTCTAAATTACAGTTTCTATAAGCTACGTAAAATTGTATCTGTTCATATCATGAGAACTGTATATTTAGCTCTATATCAAGCAATAATCCAATATGGTCTGTTACTCTGGGGAGGACTCTCGGATAACGCTCTTAAACCTTTATTGCTTCATCAACGTCAGATAGTGCGCATATGTTTACAAAAAACAAACTATGTTGGATCAACTAATTTCAACTTTAGGGAGCTCAATGTATTACCAGTTGACCTTTTATTCAAAAAAATGGCTATTTTGTGGGTGGTTAAACACCTAGATCAGTGGGTTGACAAAAATGTTTTCAATAAAAAAAGAGCTTTTCGTTCATTTGATGCTAAAACATCACTTTTTAAAAAATCAGTTGGTCAAAAGTTTGTTGATTTTCTTGGTCCTTTGTATTATAATTCTATGCCTTTCACTTTAAAGAAAAATGTTAATATTAATTATAATTATAATAACGCTAAAAAATTAATTGTTGAATGGCTGCATGTATCGTTAAATGTAACTTAGGTTTAACTTTATGATAATTTATTATTATAACTTTGTTTCTTTTTTTCTTCTCTCTCTTTCCATATTGTATAACTACTCAATTTGTGTTTTAAATTTATTTTTATTCTAAGCATATGTAACAATTGTAACTCCCTATCTTCGCCACAAGCTTAGCTTACAGAAGATAGGTAATTCAAATGTATAAATTAATGTATAATTGTATATTTGTTTTTAAAAATAAAAAAAAATAAATAAATAAAACAAAGAAAATAGTTATTGTAAATGGATAAACAGTATGAAAAGTTACAGTAGAAAGAGTAATGTATAATAATAATATAGTAGTATACACTATACCAGCGTTTCTCAACCAGGGGGTCGCGTAGGTCAAAAATAATAAAAAGCTGATTTACAAAATATACCTTTTTAATTAAATATTTAAGACTATTTATTGTAAAAAAAATTAAAATCATAATAATAATAAAATTATCCCGAATAAGGATATACATAAAAAATTAATAAACATAATAAAATAAGTAATTAGTGTTATCTTTGAATTTGTTTTACATTTAAAAGTTGCTTAATTTGTGGTTCAACATCTGAAACACATAAAAGTAAGTTATTTTCTAGTGATAACAAACGATTTCTGTACTTCGTTTTTATTGCCACCATGGATGAAAATCCTTTTTCGCATAAATAAGAAGTAGCGAACGGAATCAAAATTTTCAATGCCTCTTTTACCAAACTTTTATATTCATTTTTCCGGGCAATCCAAAACTTATTCAAATCTTGAGATGCAAATTGTAGCTGTAATGTTTTATCAGCTGATAATTCTATTAGTTGGTTATGAGTTTCAACTGGTAATTTGGCAACTGCAACAATATTTTCATCAAATGGATTAAGAACCCATCTATTTGAGAAGTCATTGTCGTTACATGGGAAATATTCGAGGAATTGAATTTTCAATTCTCTTAAATGTGTTTTCATGGTATCCAAAACACGATCAAGAATAGGACTTTTTAAGTTTACATTTTTTTCAATGTAATTTGATGTTAAATCAAATGCATCAAAATTTCGTTTTTCGAGACGAATGATCCAAATACCAAGTTTTTTGATAAAAGCATTAACTTTATCTGACATTATTAGAATGTTCTTTTCACGGCCTTGTAAGCTTATATTCAAGTCATTCAAATGTATGTCAAATGTCATTCAAATATATCACTCAAATAAGCTAAAAATAGTAATGTCTCATTATCTTGGAAAAAAGTTAAAAATGTGCTATTTCGATCTTTAAAAAATATTTTTAATTCATTTCGCAACTCAAAAATCCGCGTTAAAACTTTTCCTCGTGACAACCACCTAACTTCGGTATAGAAAAGCAGTGACTTGCGCTTGGAGCCCATTTCTTCACATAGTGTGGAAAACAATCTGCACTGCAGCGGTCGACTCTTAATATAATTTACTATTTTTACAGCTTCAGATAACACATTTTTTAAATTATCTGGCATTTTTTTTGCGACAAGTGCACGCCTGTGAAGAAAACAGTGTGTCCATTCAATATGTGGCATTAATTCTTTTAATTTTCCTATCAAACCACTATTTTTCCCTGTTATTGCTCTTGTGCCATCAGAACACACTGAAATACATTTGTTCCAGTCTAAATTTTCATTTTTTGTTGTTTCAGTAAATAATTCAAAAAGACCTTGTCCAGTAGCATGGCCTGGTATTGATTTGCAGAAAAGCATATTTTCTTTAATTGTCCCATCACATTCGTATCGAACAAAACATAAAAATTGTGCCATGTTTGTTACGTCTGTT
Source organism: Periphyllus acericola (assembly GCA_949715065.1). NCBI lineage: Eukaryota > Metazoa > Arthropoda > Insecta > Hemiptera > Aphididae > Periphyllus > Periphyllus acericola. Next base: position 40,609,605 of record OX454266.1, read on the forward strand.
GACTCGTCAAACTGAATAGAAAAATACTCACTTGATTTTAGATTTTGTACTATTTGATTGTGCACATCAGTTGACATTTCATTAATTCGTCTTGATATTGTGTCATTTGAAAGTGGAATAGTTTTTAATTTGTTTGCCTGTTCTGTACCTATCATAATATTGACCATATCAATAGCAGCGGGTAGAATGAGGTTCTCAGCAATCGTGTGTGGCTTTGATTCCCTAGCTATCCTAAGTGCTACTAAATATGATGCTTCAAGTGTTGCGGTGTTATTCTGACTTGATTTAAGAATACAAGTTTGTTGATTTTTTAAAAAAAGTGATTTACGCTCAAAAAAATCAATTGGTTTTTTTACTATAAGTGGGTGATTTGTTTCCAGATGTCGAATTAATTTTGAAGGTTTCATACTTTCTTGAGATAGAACTTGAAAGCAAACAACACATTGCGGCTTATTATCAAGTGAAATAAACCCATACTTCAAATACTCATTGTTATATGACCTGAATTTTTTTTTCGCTGGTTCACCAGAAGTAGACGGAGCATTACTTTTTATTATATATTTATCCATTATTATTAATTCAAATTACACAAAACTAAAAAGACGCACTAAAAACCAACTTAATAACGCATTATCACATGAGTTTAACAACACGAGGGACGCAAGACTGTCATCGATAAATTAATCGTTTCATAACACACACAAATAATATTAATAATATCAATAATAAGCAGTCGATTAAATGTAGATATCTCATCAATAAAACGGGCACTACTCCACTAATGGAAATTCTTAACGACCCGATACATAACGTTCAAACTTGATAAGCTTAAGTTACTAGATATGGTACCTACCTATTTATAAATTGATATTTAAAATGTTATATTCCGTTTGGTTAATGATAGGATATTTTCACTGTTCAAATGTTTATCTAATATAGATGGAGGGGGGTCGTGAAGTGATTGACCATATTTTATACCTATTTTGGGGGTCGCGACACTAAAAAGGTTGAGAAACGATGCACTATACCAGCGGTTCCCAATTAGTATAAAGCCACGGACCCCTAGCTATAACTTAAATTGGTCCGTGGACCCCTTTTTTGTAAATACTTACTTTTCAATTTTATTTAATTATGAAAATGAGAAATAAATTGGTACGATTTATTTTCAATATGATTTAATTTTTAATTTTGTAAACATTTTCGTAATATAGTACAAACAAATTTTCTCAAAAAAAATAAATATATTTATAAAAAAAATTATTTGATTAAACAACTTCAAACTTTATGAGACAAGTGAAATCTTTCTTTTTTGTTCATAATTTCGTCTAAGTCCGGCTGCATGCTTGATATTTTAACTCTTAAATCAGCGTCAATATTAAGTCTATTACGATATTTGTTTTTCATGTAACAGTAGGTAGAAAAAGCTTGTTCACATCTATATGTTGTGCAAAAGGGGATCAAATGTCTTAAAGCTTTCTCAGCCAGTTGTTTTTGATCATTTTGAACAATTAACCAAAAATCAATAAGTTTTTTATCGTTGAAAATATTTTTCATCGTTCCATTAGTTACCAAATCAATTAATTCATCTTGTTCCTGTTCAGAGAGATTTTCTATTTTTTCAATATCACAGGAAAATGGATTTCTTATCCACGTATTATTTGGGTCAGGTTGATGAAAATATTTTCTTAATATTTTGGCCATGCTCAACAAGTGTTCAGATATTTCACTCTTTACCTCCTGTGATAGACATTCACACGAAGATTCCAAAAAAGCTTGTAATGTCGGAAAGTTACTGAAAGAGTTCTTTTCAACACGTATTGCCCAAATTTCAAACTTTTTAATAGCTGCTTCGATTTTATCCTCAACGTGAAAAACATCAATATAAATTCCTTGTAAACACAAATTTAGTGTATTCAAGTATTCAAACACATCAGCCAAGTAAGCTATCCGAGACAGCCAAGAAAAATCAGTTAAAAAGCCTACAAATTTGGTTTCAAGAAGAAATATTCGAACTTCGTCTCTTAGCTCAAAAAAACGCTGAAGAATTTTTCCACGTGAGAGCCATCGAATTTCAGTGTGCAAAATAAGCTGTACGTGATCACTTTCCATGTCTTTGCAAAGGACTTCAAAAAGCCTGGATTGTAGAGGTCGTGATTTAATAAAGTTTATAATTTTCACTACTTCCTCTAATGTTGTTTTCATGTGTTCCGATAGGCGTTTAGCAACCAACGCTTCCCTATGAATACAACAGTGAGTCCACTTTACTTGAGGTGCAACTTCTTTCACACGACCCAACAATCCAGTTTTGTAACCTGACATTGCTGCTGCACCATCGGTGGTTATTCCAACGCATTTTTCCCACCTAATTCCATGCTCTGTAAAAAACTTATCAATAGCTTCAAATATATCTTTTGCCGAAGTATGTAGGAGCTCGCATGAAAACAAAAAATCTTCAAATAACTGTTTTTCCCATATAAAACGTACAAAAACCAACATAGATGACTTACTTGCTATGTCTGTACTTTCATCTAGTTGCAGTGCAAACTTTTCACTTATAGATAGCCTTGTAAATAATGTTTCTTCAATATTTGCAGACATATCAGTAATTCTTCTTTGAGTAGTATTATTAGATAGGGGGACAGAATTAATCAACTTTGCTGCAGATTCACCTAACATTGTTTTGCACAGGACAATTGCAGCAGGAAGAATTAGTTCTTCGGCAATGGTATGAGCTTTACCAGATTTTGCAACAAGTTGAGCGACTTTGTATGAAGCTAAAGTGGCATTTTTATTACCACTTTAACTTGTCGAAGATTTCATCAATTTTTGTGATTTTTTAAATTCTCCTAACTTGATTACAAAAAAATCCAAAGACTTACTAGTAAGTTCGCCATGTTTTGTCTCAAAATGGCGTCGTAGTTTGGAAGGTTTCATACTTTCGTTGGACAAGATCTCCAAGCAAATAATACACTGTGGTTTTGGTTCATCTTCAGTCCCAGTAAATGTAAATCCTAATTGTAAATATTCAGTGTTATACTTTCTCACTTTAGTTCCTACGGTACTCTTCGAGTTTACATTACGGCGATTTGAGTCTGAGCTACTAGGTTGATCAGTACACTAAAATAAATTTATTATAGAAATATTATCAATAAAAATACAGATAAACTATAAAATTATAATGTATGATTTGCGCAATACATAATATGCACGCATCTAACGACGGATTAATAAGTAGAAAAGTTCTTTTGATAAATAAATGAATGAGTTATTTACCTGAACTTTATTCATATCATTCACAGTATTATCTTCTTCTATTTCACATGTAGGCCTTTTTAAGTGAACCAGATTTTAACCATTGATCCATTATGGTTATTCGTTTAATTTTGAAATACAATGTATAAAAAAGGACACACGGCACTAATCGCTGACCAGTAATGACTGAGACTACTAACTAATACCATAGATTAAATATACTAATATGTATACTTGGCATAGATTAATACTAATGTTGATCATTTACTTTAAATTATATGTCCGAAATATATTTTATTGGTTAATGGAAGAAAATAATCAGTATGGTTTCACGTTCTAAATTATAGTACCTAATAATAGTGTAATATTGAAGATAATAAATGGAAAGGACTAATTAATGTCAAGGGTGGTCCGGATAAGCAAATATCCGGATGATTGACATATGTCATATGATATATCAAAAGTTATATACACATTATGCACACCCACCTACCCATTAATATTTCTGTGAATCATGTGATTCAAATATACCCCCTTCAAGCCGCCACTGCACGTAACCATAAACAAATATGTAATTTTATTAGATATTCAACTGAAACAAAATAAGCTTTAATTAAAGTACATACGTGACATAATTTAAAACCAAAAAAAAAGCTGACTTGGCACATAATTTATTTTATTTTGTTTTTTCATTGTTTTACGTGTTAAAGAACCGTTTGCATCATCGAGATTATTCACGTACCTGGTGATAGAGTCCGCATTTTTTTTAATATCTGAAATAGTGGATGTTCCAACACCATACTTTTCGGCCAATGCTCGGCCTGTTTCGCCTTTTTTCAACCGCGCAATGATATCACTTTTTCTTTCATAGTAAGCACTATACTATACTAAAGCCAACGAGAGAGTACTATTCCTTCGCGCATACAAATGATCAGTGTTGCCAGTATTTCAAAACGAGAAGGTCGTATAGGACCTCCAAAATGATCGTACTTTCAACGAAAAGATCGTATAAAAAATTCCTCGCTATCAAACCGTGATAATAAGAACAAGTCTAAGATAAACCTTATCTGTATTTCAATTTTTATTACAAAATAACAAAACCAATAACAACGTAATTATTTTTAAATCAAATACAAAATTATATTATTATAATTAATTATAAATACAAAACAAAATAAACAAACTAACAAAATATTCAAACTCAAATTAATAAATATATTTTTAACAATATCTCAAAATATAGTATAATAATGAATGCTACAAAATAATATTATACATTAGCAAAAACAAAATCATCATCACCATTATCATCATTTTTGTCAATGTTTGCACTGTCATATAAATTACTAGAAGTCATTAAATTATACATTTTAATAGAAGGTTTAAATTCATGACAAGATGTTTCTTGCATGCATTGACTTGCATTAAGAAGACCATTTAATGATGGTGCTTGTAAGCGGTTACGTTGTTTAGTTTTGATGAGGTTAATTTTTGAAAACATTCGTTCGCATGAGACGTTAGATTGTGGTAAAGCTAGTATAATAAGTATGAAATCAGATATAATCTTAAATGGGTACTCATCATCTCTCTCAAATAATTTTAGCTGTATACAAAATTCTTCAACATTTAATAATTTCAAGCTATCTACGAATTCAGTCTCTAAATTTATGGTACCAATCTTACGCCAACTATCATCGATATCTTGAATGGATATATTTAACTGTTTTACTACTCTGGGGAACATCTGTATAAAAGGAATTAATGTTGTGGGACGTTTGGATGAAAAAACTGTTTTGGGATTTAATTGTGTCAGTGATTTAAGAATTGGATTATCAAAATCAAATCTTAATTTTATTTGACGACAACCAGTTATTAAAAACTCCCTACATCTTTTACGAATATCTTGAACCATTGCTTCATTTTTACATATTTCTGGTTTGTTTATTAAATTTGAAACTTCAGCCCCTAAGTAGATGTCATTTAATGGTAAAAAATATGAAGTGTTAGAAGGATCTATAGATGTAGGATCATTGCATTGTCTCATGTAGCTATAAAACAAATCTTTATACAGCTCATGCATTTTATTGTGTAGTAAACACAGTACTGGTCGATCACTTTGGAATAACTTGTTTATGTTTACAAATTTAGGTAACACCCATTGTAAAAAATTTAGATAAATAAAAATTGATGGATCATTTAAAGCTTTATAAATATCTTCGGATGATTTTAATCTATCTTTGTACCAGCTAGACGTAAAAAACAATTTCAAAGGTTGCCACTGTTCTAGAATTCGATTGACAACTATTAATAATGATAACCACCTGGTTTGTGCCGGATACAGGATTTTATGAGGTGAGACATTGCAGAACTCTTGAAATTCTTTGTACTGGCAGATACGTTTGCTACTTGATTTGAAGTAATTAAAAATATCTCTGGCCAAGTCTTCACATGATCTTGGCAATGTTTTGCAAGCTGAACTTGCACAAAGATGTAACGAATGGCAAATGCATTTTTGAATGAATACACCTATAACAATTTTGTTTTTATATATTTTTTGAGTGAAACAAATAAGACATTTGTCATAAATGCATTATTATCATTATCATAAAACACTGGTAGTAGAAAATTCAGTAACTACATTAGTAATTATTTAATACAAATAAAATAATATTTCTGAATCATTAATTTTAATATTTTTTTTATACATATAAAAATGTATATAGGTGTATTATTTTATAATAAAATTCATTAAAAAAAAAATTGTAACTAGATCTGTATAGTTATTACTTATTAAAAATAACTAATCACCCAAATTATTATGATAGTAGTAAAACAATGAAACAACAAATTCCTAGATAGTAAAAACATAATATTTAAAAATTATTATTTACCTGGCATATGCTCATTGAATCTAGAAGAAACTGAATTCCACGCTCCCATCATAGAATTGCATCCATCTGATGCAAACCCTAAACATAAATAATTAAATATTTATTAATATAATACAGAGTTCATTATTAAAGTATATCAAATTTATTTTTCTATGCTCGAGTTAAAATATAATTATTAATTACCTATAATATTGTTCAAAGGAATTTTCAATTCATTGAATGCTTTTATAAGTTCATCGAATATTTTCTGTGCAGTTGCTCCTTGATTTGCACTATCAGAATCAGTAAAAAGTTGTACTAATTTGAAAAATTTAGTTTGAAACTGATTGTTCATTTTATCAAAAAATTTAATACAACCGACATCAGTACTTTCATCTATAATGACACTAAAACATGTAGATTTAAGGATATTGGCCAAATCTTCACTATGACATTGTCCGATAACATTTTTGACAATTGATGTAGCTTTGGTACGTCCAAGATTCATGTTTTGTGAAATCTTTGAATCTGGAAAAGCTTGTTTACAAACGGCTGATAAATGACTCATAACGTTGAAAGGTAAATTGTGTTCGCTTAAAAAGCCACAGAGAAGAATTTCAGCTCGTTTTGTTTGCTCAATTTCTTTCAATTTTTTACCATCGTTAATAAAATTACTGATCGGTTTTTGTCTAGTTCCAATTGAAGATACACAACTTAAATGTTTCTTCGTCAACGCATGTTTTTTTAAAACGGATAATTCTGCTATCATTTCCGACGGACACAATTTACATTTTGCCATTAATTCGTTATTTGGAACACGACATAGCCAGTTACTATATTTGGAATCGACTAACCACTCACTTCGAAACTTTTGTTTTTTATGTTCATACTTTTTTGAACTCTCGCATCTTTTGCGTTTAACACTCTCTGGTGTCCTCGCCCTAATCGGATCATCTTCATTTTCACTATTCATAATTAATTATTCGAATTAAATATACGAAAATCAAAACTTCACTTAAACTTCACGATAAATCAGATAAACATAACATAATAACCGTTAAAAATGAACAACGTGAACCTTTAAATAAATAGCGCATAACTGGCGATTACCATCTAGCAATAGTGCAATACTAACAAAGTAACAAACAACAACTAACAAGATATATATAAACAACTTTATTAATATAAATATAAATATATAAATATAGCGGACTGCTCACCCTGTGAGTTGCCTTGCGACACAGTTTACTGTTCAATACAGTTGTACATATCCTATAGGGTTTAAAATGTATATGGAATATTATTATATAAATAGAATAAAATAAAGATAATAATTAAATAAATTAATAGTTGAGAAAAAAAAATAAAAAATAATAACAACGGTTATGAATACAGATGATAATTTATTATATGCAAAGTGTCCTGTAATACGCACAGACATATTTTTTCGAGATCTCTACGCTGCAGGCCGTGGTTCTTGATTTGATTCTCATTAGTTATTACACGAATTACGAAAACGAATATTTGTAAACAAATGACAATTAACAGTAAGTCATTACGCATTATCGCTATTTTATGTTTACCAATATTATGGAAATTATAAAATATATAATATTATAATTCATGGAATAAATACCTTTAGTCATAACTCATTAATATTGAATAATCACAATTTACTTGGAAATCAAAGAATTTTCTATAAATACTTTTTCATTTTAAATACAAATTTTCAAAAAGATAGTATAATTCCCGCCCCATCAGATGGTCTGGTGGGGGATCGTACCAGACCCTAAATTATCGTATTTCCCCATCAAGATCGTACCATCTGGCAACACTGCACCGTTTCCTGGTCGGCGGCGGCAACGGTGGTGGCAGCAGCGTCGGCGATGGTGGTGACATCGGTGTCGGCGCCAGCGTTGACGGCGGCCAGCAGTTTGGGAGTTTTAGTGGTGGGAATGCGCGAGAACGGATGAGTTTTGGTCGCCGCCCAATAGTACTCTCTCGTTGGCTCGACTATACACGTTTTCTGTTTGACGACATTGTAACACGACAATTCACTATTTATGTACTATTGTACTATACCGTGCGACGATTATTGTTAATTTCACTAAATGTATACTAGCTTCTGATAAATTATTAGGAACTTGTTCATCTACAAACTGGTAGATTTCTTCAAAATCTTTTGCCAACTGTTCATTCAATTCCTAATAGAACAAAAAAATTGAAATTAGGTTTATTATATAATAAAACAATAGAGATGTACAAAAATTATTCACTTTGAAGAGAAAAAATAAATATAATATACTTATTTATTCTAACACTAAAGTAAATTTACAAATTAATTAACTAATAAATTATAATTTTACATTATTTTCTATATCTTTGTCTAACTCTGCCAATAGTCTATCTATTTCATGTTCATTCTGTTCATCAATTCCTAATTCTGATTCATCTTCTGAGCTTGATCCACTATCAAAAGGAGGAATAACCATAGCAACCATTTTTTTTCGATCGTGAAGAAAACATTATAGTCTTACAGTTCTACAATTATTAATGTAATTATTATGAAAATATAGGTAAACATTAAATAATATAAATGTCATATAAATATATAAACATATAATCATCATAAAAAAAAAATTCTGATAGTTGACAGAAATGGCAATGTATCTACTGAGATACACGAAGATAGAGTTGTTATAATTTATATACTTGGCAATGTGTCTAGGGAGATACATCCATTTCAGAGAATGAAATATACTTTACTAAAACTATAAAACAATATATTTCACTTATAAAATATTAAAACAACTTACCTTTAATGATTTTTCAAATGTTTCACATCGATTTATGAAAAAATAAATAAAATAAACACTATTTCAAAAACGAAAAACCGTATACAAATGTGGACTGATAAACTGAAGTTTTTATTTTTGTTATCAATTAGTGTATTATCATTGAAATTCGCGGTACGCATTTATTATCAAAACGCGAGATATATTAGCAGTGTATACAACATAACAATAAGCAATATCAATTTTCAGGAAATTTATAAATTACTCAAAGTTAATGTATCTGGTAGGATACATTACCAATTTAAGGGTTAACTCTATAAAATGTTTAAATATTAGTTTCTTTTTAGTATTATAATATTATTTTTAGAATTTTATAATGAATCGAAAATTAATGAACCTGATCTATTGTGTTCCTTTCCAATTCTCGAATTTCTTGAGGATTGCATTTGAAATGTTAAAATGTAATTTTTTTTGGCTTCCAAATCTTCTTGCGATGTTTCTAATTCAACGCAACCCAGTTCATCCAAATCCCCATAATCCTTGTCAGCTCCACTCAATCTTTTTTTACCAAACAATTTGGCCCGTATGGTTTGGTTGTATTTAATTTTTTGGTGATCGAACTATCACCATCCCCAATTAGTTTATGGTTAATTCATTTGTACATACCTACACTCTGCTTGAACCCCTCAAGTAAGATATCTGATTCCATAGCAGTTGAGGTACCTTCCCAATTTTTAAAACATTTATGTACTGAAGGTTTTTTGAAGTAGCCTCTGCTTTTGCACAAATTGAACAATATTTATTTCTAATTCTCAAAAAAAGGACTTTTGCCTGGTTATTTGCCCAGCAATACAACCCTACAAACATAATTACGCCGGTTTTATCTAATGCTGATATATTGTACTCCGTTGTTGCCCGACATACTCGTAGCAGTAGGTGATAAGACTGATAGAATTTGGCCGTAAAAGTGTTGAGTTATTAATTATAACATATTGGTTATGGTTTTTACTTATATGTAAACGTGTTTACTATTGATATAAAAACTCCCAGATTTTTAGAATCATATGTTAGGTAGTTTTGGCGGGAAATGAAATTATGATGATAATGACCTTATCATCACTATATTTATTTTTATTTTTTCAAGAAAATAGTTAAAATATTACAATTATACTGAAATATCGATGAATATTATTATTTTTTGATGAATGTCCATGTGTTAAGAATTATTATTTTATAACATTTGGTTTGCTGCGATGAAAACTTTATTTAAAACAATTTATCGAAAGTTGCCTACCTATACGAGTAGGTCAGGACCGAAAGGGTTAAAATATCAGTACATTATTCAATTATACAATTAATTTTCGCTTACAACTCCAGATAAAGCATTATAATTTTTTTTTATAGCTCCTTTTGGACCAAGCACCATCAGCAACAACCGTAATCATAGGCACCATCTTCATTTACATCACCATTCGCTACTGCCAATTTACCTTCTTGTGCTGCAAAAGACATAGCTTCCCAAGCAGTTTCACTAGTGAACGTATAAACTTGTGTATGAAGCTTTTGGTATAACTTATTACTCATTATGGCTGAGAAAATGTCCAGCTGAGCAAAACCTTGGCCTGAATTTTCAACTGCTGTTACTGCTGATAAATTTACGTCCATTACCAATTCATTTGGCTTTTCGGACTCGATGATCTCATGTATGCCACACATACTGCAGGTAAACAAGAATTCACAGAAAAATCCATTTTCCGCTCTTTGACCAAAAGCAAATTACTAAAATTGCAACCAAATGGTTGATGGTTAATTTTAGCAATTTTTTGGAACATGTTACCAATGTCAACTATACGGCGACCTACAACATTCTGTTCTTGAACATCAGAAAAATCTTTGAGAGTAGTACTCGTATCTGTTGTTGCACTTGCCAAACTACATAAATCAAGACAAACAATGATACAAAAAGCTCAGTAGATGTAAATTTAAAATTGTATTATATATTTCTAAATTATTTTTTGAAAATTTTGTGCCAGGGTTCCCTGGCACCAGAAGGCAAAATAATTTGGAAAAACAATTTTATTTGATAATATTATTTGAATAGGTCATAATATTATGTTATGGACGTCCTGAATTGACCAAGTTTGTTACAATGAAGCCCCGTTATATTTGTCCCTTATTCTTTGAATTATGTTTTCTGTGTGTGTGTGCCGAAACACCCGTTATTTATTAGTATATATACATAATATTGATATATAATGATGATGCACATCATTACAGTATGAATTTTTTTCTGACATCGTACATTGCAAATTATGATGTTTGTGCTTTATTATGTATTATATTGATTTTTTTTGTTGTAGGGCTCTAAAAACTTTTGATTTTATTATGAAAGTGGTCCGTGGTTTTCACCTAGGTATGTCTGCTAAGTCACTTTTTAAATCAATACATTTTTGTCTAGCATACTTGAATTTGATCATTGTAATTTATAAGATATATTTTCTAGAAAATGATCAATAGGAATTTGATGTTACTTCTTTTCTTTCAGTTCTTGTGTACCTATCTGTTAAGTCCCACTGTTGTCTATACTTCTACAGTATAATTATATCAAGTATTCAATGTAATTTTTTCACATATATCTTTAAAAACTGTATACAAAATATCTCATCATACATTTAAAATTTAAAAAAAACTAAAAATGCTAAAAAAAATTTTTTAGCATTTTAGTATTGCCAGAGCAATTGATATGTTTTAAACCTAAATTTCATTTAAAAACTATCATTTTATTTATTGATAAAAAGTGAACTATAAACAAGGTATAAAATTTAAATTAAATTTTTTTGTTGCAAACACGTATTGGATTATAGTTGTGTTGTAACATACCTTTAATGATAAAATATAATTTTCAAATAGCTGTGAATTCAAGATAATTATAAAGCATAATATGAATCAAAATTATATTAAATTGTGTTTTTTTTTATGTTCTTATTACATATTCTAAGTAATGAATGTGTCAAATGTGTCAAATCATGTAATATTATGTACAACTACATGTTCAGAAAAAAAACAATTTGAATCATTTTAATTTCTAAAAAAGTCTAAGATTACTTAATCTTTATAAGCTTTCAATTACAATGAAAAAAAATGAAAGTTTTTATTAACATTTTTACATTAACTCATATTTTCTTATTGATGATGTGGTAAAATTATTGGTTATAAAATAATATTCTATTACATAAAACATTATTTTTTTTACCTGTTATATATTTACTATTGTAGGGATTCTTGGCCCCTTTACGGTGACTCATAACACGATATATATATATAAAAGCAGTTCATTAAAACATAATATTTAAACATAAAGAAAATTAATAGGACATATAACATGAACGTAAAATTACGTAGATACATACGGCATAATGCACTATTTTTATAACTAGTTATAATAATAAGACTATTAAGTTATAAATATTTGGACCATTGAATATTTTAAATTAGTAAGCATGTCACTGTGTTACCAAGCTCAGAATTGTATTATTATACTGTATAAAATTTACTTGGACATTGCGGCATAACATAATATTCTTAAAGCTCAACATTTTGTTAACATACAACAAGAGCCACTGGCATGACATTATGTTCTCTAAGCTCTCAATCATGTTAACTGTATATATATCTTATTATGGGCCTCTGGAATGACATTGCGTTCTCTAAGCTCTAATAAATACTGTATAAACACAAAGATACTCTGAGCATTTGGTATAACACTGAGCTAGCTAAATGTCCTCCAAGCTAACATGAACGCGAAAAAAAAATTATTAATACAGACATCAATACATACAAAAAATATTTTTAATTAGTTTTACATATATAGCAGTGATATGATAGAATTAAGTCATTCTTTATTGTTTCTTACTGTTGCTAAAGCAGAGGAGTAAAAACCTGTTAAATATTCTCAAACCATTTCTGTTGTATTTGATAAAATAGAATGTACAATAAACTCATTTCCATTAGGTGACTAAGGTAATTCCAGATCTTTTTTGTTTCTTATTCAACTTTTCTCTAAAGATTTGTTAATTGTATTGTACGTATACAACCCAAATTTCATTAATAATTATTTTCTGAATAATATATAATTTAATAAATAACTAGTTACTTACATTATTTTTATTATCTATTAAGTTTTAAATAATAATTTGATAAGTACTAACTGATTATTATTTATATTTTCAACAAAACACATACATATCCATCCATTAGTATCTTAAAAAATAACAAAATTAAATTAAAATAATAACCAACCCAAAAACAATTTTGAACTAAAATTATAAATTATATGTAGGCAGAAAAATCTCGAAATTATTATTTAACTTTTATTTACAACCAAATTAAATAATGTTATTCCTATAAGGACAAAAAAAAAAAAGATTTACATTCACATAAATTGTTAGCTTGGTTCATATTATAATTTATAAGACTTATAATAAACTTTGTAAAAATTGTAAGCTTGGTACATATTATAATTTATAAGACTTATAACAAACTTAAATTTATAAACAAGACTAATTAATAATTAAAAAGTTAATTTATAATATATTTCTGTGGAATAAAACAATCTAGACATTTTTAGACAGTTAAACGTCATTATTCTTATGATTTTTTGGAACTTTCTTTGGAAGCAAGCCTATTTGGTCTGATACATGTGGAAAAGTCGTCAATAATCCGCCCGTAGAGGACTATAGTTTCCGACTATACTTTCCGATCCAGCGTATACAGTATTTGCGGATCAGAAGCCTCCTGTCACCACTGGTGGTACAAGCGAGTGTGTCGTGGTCCGAAAATAACCTGAACGCACCAGATCGTATTTCGCTAGTACGTTCGTCAACCCTGTTACCCACAGAATCGTGTTATAATCAGAGGGTCGATTAACGATTCACAAAGTTGAGTAAAAATTCCATTTCTTCGTAGTCATCTGACATACGGTGTGTTCAAAAAGTACCCGGAATTTTCGTTTTTTCAAAAAAATATTTTTTTATTCGTCTACATCAATGTGGTCCCCTTTAAAATAGTCCCCCCAGATATAATACACTTATGCCAGCGTTTTTTCCAATCTTCGAAGCACTCTTGATATTCACTTTTTGGCATGTCCTTGAGCACTCAGCGATTCGGCTTTTATTTCTTCAATCGAGGAAAAACGCCGTCCTTTCATGGGTCTCTTCAATTTTGGGAACAGGAAAAAGTCACACGGAGCCATCTATATAGCCAACCATATCTGGTGAATATGGAGGTTGGGGCATGACTACAGTATTGTTTTTGGCGAATGAGCAGGTGCGTTATCGTGGTGCAAAAGCCATGAATTGTTTTTCCATAAATCTGGGCGTTTTTTTCGGATTGCTTCACGCAAACGTCGCATAACTTAAGAACTCTTGATGTACTATGCCATTAAAATCGAAGAAAACAGTAAGCAAAACCTTGACATTTGATCGAACTTGACGTGCTTTTTTCGCTCTTGGTGACGTTGAATGCTTCCAGGTGGACGATTGTGCTTTAGTTTCGACATCATAACCGTACACCCATGTTTCATCACCAGTTATGACCCTTTCAAGTAAACTTGGATTGTTGTTGACGTCATTTAGCAGCTCCTGAGCGATGTTCATGCGATTGTTTTTTTGGTCAAAATTCAGCAGTTTTGGAATGAATTTTGCTGCCACTCGTTTCATGCCCAAAACATTTGAAAAAATGTTATGACATGAACCAAACGATATGCCAACTTCATCAGCAACTTCTCTAATTGTGATTCGGCGATCATTCATAACCATTTTTTCCACTTTTTTCAGATTTTCATCGATTATTGACGTGCTAGGTCGACCGGAGCGTTCGTCATCTTCAATGTCTTCGCGGCCATCTTGGAAACGCTTATACCACTCGTAAACACTTGTTTTTTTCATAGCAGACTGACCATAGGCTTTTTGTAACATTTCACACACTTTGTTACACTTTATTTCATTTTTTACGCAAAATTTAATACAAATCCTTTGACTCTTCAATTCTTCCATTGTTTAAACGAGCAAAAATCGCCGAGCACATAAAAACACGTCGTACCTTAGCGACTACCACAGACAAAGTAAACAGTGATTATAGCTGAAAACGTTATCATACTTTAGGGGCATGTATACCAACACAATAAAAACAAAAATTTTGACAATTGGACTCTCCAGACCAGTGATTCCTAACCTTTTTGTTATTACGGACCACTATGAGAACTTTCGATACGTCACGGACCATCTCAATTTTATACCTTATTTTTCATACAAATAAGAATCAATTTATTTTCACATATTTTAGAATTTTGATTATTATTATATGAATAAATAAAAAACAATGAAATTCTTTATAATAGGCTTTTAATAATGCTTATAATTGATTTTTTTTCATTAAAGTTTAAAATAATTAAAAATGTAATAAACTAAAATTCTAAAATAATTTACATTACATTATTATAGTTATTTAAGGTAAATTACAAAAATTATAAAAACAATTTAATGCGATTTTTGTGCTTGCGTTTCGTTCACTAACAAAGGTATTCTTGGGTTGATACTGCTCAAAGGTACACGCAAGTCTTTAGTGGCGTTCAACCTCTGTTTATTTTTAATGTAGAGTAGTCCGGAAAATCCGTGTTCGCACAAATAAGTTGTCGAAAACATGACTAAATATCTTAATGCGATTTCTCGAAGTTTAGGGTACGCAATCGCTTTTTTACACCAAAACTCTTCGATATTTATAACCTAACGGGTTCGGAGACACTAACCACAAAAATCAACAATATTATATTCAACTCTGAACATAATCTGTTAAATTGTGCCGATATAATCTAATCTTAATGTAACAATGTAAAAAAAAGATTAGATTATCGGTTGAAATAATAACATGGGTTTCACTATGAAATATAAATTTATAAATAAACGACGTACTATACACGGTTGTCAATAATTAGTGTTATGCCTCAAAGGAAAATGAAATTATTAAAATATTTTTACATTTTGTAAGTATGGCTCGCGGACCACCTCACAATGTCCCGCGGACCATAGGTTGGGAACCTACGCTCCAGACCCATTAAAATAAAAATTCCGGGTACTTTTTGAACACACCTCGTATGTAAAAAATCGTGTCAATCGGACGAACGTTTACACAAATATTTTATCGCAATTATTAAATTGTATATTGTAGCTAAACTCGATATCGACATCCAAAGACCAGGATTTTCCACGCGTCTTGCTGACACACGTTCAGTTTTAGTCGTCCTCCAAGCAAGCGTAATTGGAGCGATATATGTGAAACGTTTTAACAGTTTTTACTCTCGTAATCGTTATCTCTTGTTCTCGGTGCGGAACAGTTGCAATTTCGCTGCAGCTAGCATTGGCACCGATCGTTGCACTCGTATATCCCCTTAGGCACGCACTCCGCTAACCGTTGTTCCGTGTAGCCTGCGCCCGGATATACCCACGTCAATCCGGGTCCCAGCTGTTCCTTCAACATTTTGTTCTCGCTTGAAATTATTTATAAAATAATCACGGTTATGATCAAACTGCTGCATTATTCGAATATAGCCCATTCCTTATATTGTAAAACGATCAGATCTGCTCTGCTGAGCTGTACACGACTACCATCATGATTTTTATTCCCTACGACCAATACACTTTCGCCCTGGTACACCATACTCGACAATCGCATAGAATCGGTTTCCACAAATACTGTACGTTAAAGGCTCTGTCAAACAGAACGCGTTATTAACGTCGCGTTAGTACCGTCGCGTTCTTAACGCTATCACCGACGTTATCCACGTCACACAGAAACCGAAAAGCATCGCGTAAATAGTCGTTCATAGTAGTCGATATTGTAGTATTGTTCATACGTTTGCGAAGTGCGGTTTATATTGCAAATATGTCCTCTAGTTCACGAAGAAGAACTTTTACTTTTATACGCATTAATCGAAAGTCAACAAAAGAGGAAGCGAATTTGGGTTCATGAGTTAAATAAAAAAAGAGACAACTATGGTGAATATCACCGTTTATGTCCTGAACTAGAGTCACATGAAGACCGTTTTTATTTATACTTCCGGATGTCCCAGGACTGTTTCGAAGAACTGTACACACTACTTTTACCTAGAATTGTAAAACTTACCACAAACTGGAGAAAACCCATATCCGCAAGAGAAAGACTTGCAATTTGTCTCAGGTATGCAAAATAAAAATAATTAATAAAAACAAATAACACTTTTAATCTTATTAAATTATAATATTTAAAATTTATAATTATTTTTTTAACTGACATTTTGAACATCTCTGAATTTATAATCACAGTTGTTCATAGTTGTATTCATCATAAGTATACTCTGTCGAACAGTTATCTGATAACATCACATTTTATAAAGCATTAGATTGAGGAAAATCAGTGTCAGTTGAATAATTGCTCATAGAAGTATGCAGGGAAAGTGAACTTGAAGTGCCGCGTTCATCTATTTCTTTTAACTCCATGTCAGCGAATAACTTAGCTAGTTCAACTTTGAGTTTTATTTAATTTTTCTCTGAAAACTTTTTAAAAGTTCCAGCATAACTAAGAAATAAGTGATCGACACTATCATATGTATGTTTTTTTTTATTATCCAGATAACCAATTACTTTATCTACGCCAGGCTGATCATTTGTTTCTTTACTTTTCGTTTTAATTTTCTTCGGTGCTGGTAATGTAAAATTAGTTTCCATGTATAATTGTGGATCATCTGATTCTTCGATATCAAAATTTGATGATGATGCCATAGGCGGAGAAGTTATCTGTGAAGGAGACGTTAATTTTTGTTCCTGTGTCTCTAATGGAGAGTCAGTTGAAATATTGGATGTCGTTTGTCTAGGAGCTAAACTTTTATCTAAAAATTGTAACTGACTTTTCCACGACCAATTTTGATATTTTTTAGTGGCTTGTCCCGTTGTACCTTTTGTTTCTTTTTTGTATCGTAAATAGTTGTCTCTTAGGCTTTTCCATTTTTTTTAAGCACGTCTTCTGTAAATATAACAATATTATTTTAAATTATTTTTAGGTACTTAGCTACAGGTGATTCTTATCAGACTATAGGATTTTCATTTCGTGTCGGACGTACAACTGTAGGCATAATAGTGAAAGAAGTCTGTAAAGAAATTTGGAATGTCTTACAACCCACATATATGCCTAAGCCCTCGGAAGAAACTTGGAAAAAATCTGAAATCGGTTATAAAGAAATATGGAATTTTCCAAATTGCGTTGGAAGTATTGATGGCAAGCACATATCTATAAAATGCCCTCCTAACAGTGGATCAGATTACTTTTGCTACAAACAGTTTTTTTCTATTGTACTTCTTGCAATTGTGGATCCATTTTATAAATTCATTATGGTTGACATTGGCAGTTACGGGCGCCACAGTGATAGTGGTATATTTGAAAATTCTTTATTTTATAATGAATATATCAAAGGGAAAACTCTATTACCTCCTAAGCCACTTCCTGGTATGACTGAACCAGTTCCACATGTATTAATAGGTGATGAGGGTTTTGGATTGCAAACATATTTCCTTCGCCCTTTTCTTAGATCAGTAGTCTTACATGATGAGAGAAAACGACAATTTAATAAACGCTTATGTAGAGCGAGACGCGTTGTCGAAAATGTGTTTGGTATACTAACACAAAAATGGAGAATTTTTTTAAGACCTATTGAGAGTGTACAACAGAGTGTACGTACAAACGACAGAACATGTAGTAAAAGCTGCATGTTGCTTGCACAATTTTATAAAAATAAAACAAGGTATGAATGTTGCTGATGATAGTGAAAACTCTCATGACATTATTCACGGGCTTACTTCAGCAAAACCAACAAATTGTAGATCATCTGCAATGCTGCATACGAACTGCTGCATTCGAGAAGTCCGAGAAAAATTTGTAACTTACTTTAACCAATAAAATATAAATATACTATGTACTGTTAACTTTTGGAATAATTTAGTAATAATATAATAATTATAATTTATAATTAATACAATTTGGATACAATTCAGTTAATAATTATGATTAAAATTTAATTTATTATTCAAATTATAATTTTATAATTCATTTTATATTCAAATTTATGATATAGGTAAATAATCACATTATATAGGTAGATAATATTATATTAATATTACTAGCTGACCCGACAGACTTCGTCCTGTCAAAAAGATTTGTAATGTGGCAGTTTTTGTGCCTACGTATTTTAAAAAATTCTCCTGAACAGAACCGTCACCCTGGTGATAGGGCGTTGTGAATAAAAAATAATTAAATAAAACATATATAAGGATTTAAAAGTAAGTAATCGCTTTATTGTTAATCATGTGAATCATAATTATTATTATTATCATTGTAGTGCTTTGTGGTATACGATGTTTTTTGTTTGATTACCTGGCGCATAGATAAACAAATCTGATGGTTTTCCAACACGGGAACAGGCAACATACAATTGACCATGGGAGAAACATGGGTTTTCTAGATTAATACCACAAACACTTAATGATTGCCCCTGGGACTTGTTTATAGTCATAGCAAAAGCAAGACGCACTGGAAACTGTAGTCGTTTAAACTCAAATGGAACATCAGTCGGAATCATTGGGATGCGCGGTATGAGAACATCTTCTCCTTTATACTTTCCTTTGAGTATAGTTGCTTCTAACACATTGTTTAGTAATTTTTTTATCGCTAACCGTGTACCGTTGCAAAGACGCGGTTGGTTGATATTTCGCAACATTATAACCACCGATCCAACCTTTAATTGAAGATTGTGAGGTGGCAATCCTGGCAAATCCAGCGAGTTTAAAAATTCCGGTGGATAGTTGACTACATCATCTTGATTAGTAGCCGAATCAACTGATTTATATATCCTCAATTCGCCTGTAATTTGTTCTTGAATTTTGAAATTTAATTCATTTACATCTATGTTTTTTGCAGCCAGTATAGCTTGTTCGCTCAACCAATCATGGTTTCTGTAATTTTGAG
This sequence comes from Periphyllus acericola, assembly GCA_949715065.1. NCBI lineage: Eukaryota > Metazoa > Arthropoda > Insecta > Hemiptera > Aphididae > Periphyllus > Periphyllus acericola. Next base: position 40,629,571 of record OX454266.1, read on the forward strand.
AAACATCTGGAAACACCTTCTGAATAAGTTCATCTTTTGATCGAGTTAACTGACAAAAACTTTGAGGAAAATTAATGCAGCCAGTCAACATGTCTATAGGAAATTTGCCATTACCAATGTCAATGAGTTGTTTAGAGAATATGTTTCCAGATTGGTCATTTTGCAACTCGACACGCATATTCTTGCTTAAATGAAGTACTTTGACATGTTTCCACAAACTGGAGGACTTTAGACATGCATTGAGTTCATCAGCTGGCGTTGATCGTGGAATCCACCGGCAATGTTTGACGAAAATCTCCTGCTAATAAAATCATTGCACCACCAAATCGGTTATTATTGCTCCGTAGATCTTTTAAGGTTCTGTCCAAAGCCTCCAAAGATTTTTTATGTGCCATCGTGCATTCATCCTAAACAATCAATTTACATTGCTGCAAAACCTTTGCCATTGCAGAGTTCTTCGAAACGTTGCAGGTTGGAGTTTCATTGCTTTGCATATTTAATGGCAATTTTAGTGCTGAATGGGCTGTTCGACCACCTTCAAGCAAAGTTGCTGCGATTCCCGACGAAGCGAGTGCAAGTACAATTTTATTTTGTGAGTGAATTGTTGCTAATATTAATGAAATCAAAAAAGTTTTTCCTGTACCACCAGGTGCATCTAAGAAGTAAATCCCTCCAGTTTCATCATTTGTTACTTTCATAAGAGTTTCAAATACATACTTCTGTTGTTCATTTAACAGTGGAAGATTTGTTTGAATTAATTCTTTCAAAGCGTTGAGATCATACAGTCTTTCTCGATGCAACTCTTGGTTAAAAGCGTCATGCATTGGACGATTGGGCGCGGTCAGGCCTAATTGAATTAATAGTTTGTTTGACATTATCAAGCACATGTCCTCAATTGAAATCAATGCTTCATTGTAAATTTCTTCACTGATTTGTATATTTGGATTTCCCATTCTATTCTGTATTTGATACAAAATATCATCACACATATAATCTTTGTACTTGATCCACAAATCAATTGGGTTTGATGGGAAGCATGTAGATATGATTATAGAAAACAATGTTCGTATTTGATGAGCGTGTGATGATATTACAGCATCATTGAGAGTTTGATCCCAATGAGCGTCATTTTCAAGCAATTGCAAACGTTGACAGGCTTCTCTGTAGGATCCACACAATTCACCATCAACAGTTCGTAACTGTTGGAATGATGTTGGGCCACGTACATTGACTAATAGCAGTCGTAAATAAAAACATTCATCATTGCTTGGATGTACTGAATAAATCCGGCCAATCGCATCGGTGGAATATACATCTGTATATCCTGGAACTGGTTTTCCTTGTTTCCGTCGTATAAATCTCCTTGAGGATTGATTCCAGGTATAATATTTTGGCATTTCAGAATATAGCAATGTTTGTGCGAAATCATCGTTTTGGCATGTCCCAAAAAAACTGGTTAATGTAGTAGATGGTGGCTGAGCAGCTCTTTGTACTGCGTTCTGTGCTGTAAAATACACTCTTTGTCCATTTTCTAAATGCACAGCTAAGTGAACAACAGAAGGGTGTCTCTCATGAATAGGAAAAGAAAATATTCGCCAAACTGCTTCATTACTACTGACATAGCGGCCCATTTGGTATTGGGTAACTTCATCATTGGAATTCTCTGCACCAATTCCAATCACAGCCATATCACTCCCTTTGGTTACATATTTGCAAATGTATTTAATAGATTTCACTGAATGGCAAGATTCAACGTTGATGTGTGCTTTGAATGTCTTTGATAAAATGGGTGAATATGGAACAATCCAACGATTATCTATTTCAATATCTTGTTGATTTAATTTGACAATTGTTGATTTTCCATTGTCTGCTGTCGATCTGCGACGATACAATGGATAACCGTCATTACCAGTAATTGTTTCCGATATTAATGTCCGTGGATATCGTTTTGAACATTTACCATTCATCATACACGGTGAATTTTGATTAAGAGTTCCACAAGGACCATGTATCATGTTTTTGATAACTACCTCATGCAATCCAGGATCTACTTTTACATTAGGTATTTCAGCTGATATCACTGCATCAACTTCATTTGGCCTTATCTTTTCAACCAACCAAATCAACTTTCTTGTTCGCTGTCACTGTCACTATCTTCGGAACTATGTTCTGTTAAAATTAATAAACTCTTGGCTTCATTACTCAAATTTTTTTTAGAGTATAGGTTGGCTTTCTTAAATTAGATATAACAGGATCTGAGGATACTAATAAATTATTTAATAGGTCCTGCATAGTATTCAGTCTTGAATTTTTTCTTGTATTGCATTCTCGGTATTTCTTGATTTCTTTATTTCTGGCCTCCTGTGCCTCTTCTGATAATTGTCCAATAGGAACCATTGCAAATTTAATTATATCAGAACCATGCACTAAAATTTTGTGCACGCTTACTGGCATATTAACCAACTATAATTCGAAATAAACAATTGAGCTGTTTTTGTAGCATATCTATCAAATAACTCATAGTTAATTTCAATACCGGATGATTATTACCTGCAATATTGTTGCGAAATGTTCGATCAATTCTTTTTTTATTCCTGTAATGGACGATGACATTTCAGGATTTAATGGTTGTAATTGAGATATTGAAGATGCTTCAAATAATAGTGCTTCATAATATGTTGAGCAAAATCCGAGACTCGACAAAATATTAATAATATTTTTTGATTCAAATTTTCTGTGTAAAAATACAGAAAGACCGAGTTGTAGCGGTGATATAAAAGACTTCGGCCTTGTTGCAGACATTATTGAATGTGCAGTACATGAATCGCAGTACATTTTTTTCTGATATTTTCTTTTTGTGACCTTTTTTTTTCAAAATTATACTCTCTAAAAAAATTTAAATATTTAAATAAAGACTTCGGCCTTGTTGCAGACATTATTGAATGCAGTACATTGAATCGCAGTACATTTTTTTCTGATATTTTCTTTTTGTGACCTTTTTTTTTTCAAAATTATACTCTCTAAAAATATTCTTAGGGAATCGGGTACAACATTATCAACATTCTTGAGAAAATCAATAGGTGATTCGTAAGATGCACATTCATGAACCTGTGACCATAGATCTTCCCTGATTATTTCTGCAGCTGCACTAATAATTCGCAAACGTTCTTCCTGAGCATCCGAATTTCTATTGATATACCAGTTTTCATTTAACAGTTTATCACCAAATGATCTCAAACAATATAGGCTGTTTGTTGGAATTTTCAGATATTATAACGTTATTGCCATATTTTTCGATTAACCTCGATTTCACAGACCTTACGTCTGGTTTATACCCATCAAGTTGGTCAATTAAATCAGAAAATGAAAATTGACATTCTTCACTATTTTCAATAAAATCAAAAATAGTATCCATAGCTTCAGATATATTCTCCTGTTTTGGTCGTCCCCTTTTTCGTCCCGAAGAAGCAGTAATTAAAAAATAACTTACGTAACAATCGTGATGATAAACAGCCTCGGTGGATACTAGATCTGGTTCACTGATAACTCTTTTCCATCATCACCTCTTTCTACAGCCCTCTCAATTATTTTTTCGCGTGACGATAAACTTCGGACATTATACACTTTAGAACGTTTATTCGCAGGTTTTTTCCGTTCATTTATTAAAAATGCGTCATCAATTTTTTTTTCACAAAAAAAACACGACTCTTTAAAATTAAATGTTGGATTAGTGGACCGCAATTTGGTTTTAATGGGTGAACGAACTGGTGGCTGGTCAACAGTGTCTTGCGGATTAATCCGATCAATTCTCTCGTATCGTTTTCGACATTCTTCGTGCACTTTAACGGACTCGAGATTTTTTATAATATCGGCTTTACCGTCTTTACGAATGAAACTAGAATTTAAAAATGTTATTATACCTTTTCGTTTTACAATAACACTATTACCCTCGGTAAACCCTTTGTCACAAATATATTTGTCTAAAGCATGTACAATTATCTCAAAATTGTCTTTGAAAATTGAAATACTTCTATATTTTTGAGACCATCGTGTCTCACAGAATGCTGGTATGTTTGGGATACATTTTCTACGTAAAACAGATTCGCGAAAGAAGTTTATAATATCCTTTACTGTTGAAATTGTGTTACGTTTCTGGAACACAATTCAAATCATTGACCACCAAGTTTAATTTATGGCTTGCACAATGAAAAAATAGAGCACGTGGATATTTGTCTCGTAAAATTGTTTGCACTCCATTGATCTTTCCTGCCATAGTTGCGCAACCATCATAGCCTTGTCCAACAAGTTTCATTCCGTCGAGACCTTCGTTTTGAATAAAATTATCTATTGCACTAGCTATGTTGATAGCATCCATGGCATGTAGTTCAATGAAGCCTAAAAATTCTTCTCTGATAGCCCTTTTCTCATCATCAAAAAATCTAATCCCAATAGACAATTGCTCTATTCCTGAGATATCGGCGGTCTCGTCTGCCATTATACTGAAAGCTGCAGCCTTTTTGACATCATTAATAATATCATCTTTGATAACAATTCCACTTATATTGATGATTTCATTCTGAATTTGTGGAGATGTGTAGGTAGCATTTCGCTTGCCCTTTTCAATATGGTTTTGGAGATTATGATCACCAGCTTCAATTCGCATTTTAATTAGGTCATAGAAAACACCTACATAAAAAAATAAAAACAGCGGTTCCCAACCCATGAGCCGCTAGCAGCGTGGTACTGCCGTACTGGGCCGTGAACCATATATTTAATATTATATATATACATATTTAAAATAATATTATTATATATTTTTAGTATATAATATACCTAATAATATTAATTCTGGTTATAATAATATTTTTCAATATTATCTACACTCTAGTGTCCAATTAGTGTAGCTTCTTCTACATTAATTTTTTAAAAAATAAATATAGGAATAAACTTAATGTTGAAAGTGATTCAAGACTAAAACCATCCAGTTTTCATCCCGCTTTTACAGAACTCTTAGCTATATCACCAAGTAATAAATTCAAATGATGAGTTGCACAAGGTGTAAAAAATGCTATTGGGTTATTTTGTTTTATACGTGATTGAACGCCTTGATATTCACCTTTCATATTTGCCCCATTGTCATATCCTTGACCTCGGCAATCTCTTAACTCAATTTTGTACTCGGCTAGTTTTGAAATAAGAATATTTGACAAATTTAGTCCAGTGGTTGATGTACAGTGTAAAAACTCTAAAAAATATTCTTCTACGCATGGTTCAATAGACTGATTTTCTGTATGTAAATTTACAATTCTCAACATAATAGATACTTGTTCCTTGTGACTTATATCTGGCGTACAATCTAACAACACAGAATAATATTTAGCATTCTGCACCAAACTAATAATTTTTTTTTTTATTTCATTAGCCATTAAATTAACCAATTCATTTTGTATTTCTGGTCCAAGATAGTGGTCAAAAGTCTCTTTACATTTTATTCTACGAACATGTTCAGAAATGATTGGATCGAATTTCTCCATCATTTCAATTAATCCTAAAAATTTCCCATTTTTTTCTGTATACAATTTATCAGATGATCCTCGAAAAGAATTCGTTAGTGGCGGCCTTGGCGGTCGTCCTATTTTCCCGATCCATTATCGGCTTGAACATCCTCCCCCCGTTGGCAAATTAATTTCCAACCGACTGCTCTCCTTCGAGGCTGGTAGACGACACAATTTTACTACCGGACGTCTTATTTCAGTACCGTTCGGCGTACGTACGGTGACAACTCTAACATAACCATCTTTTCCTGGGTGCAGGTTGATTACTCGTGCAATTCTCCATTTCGTAGGCGCCGTATTTTCCTCCCTTACAATGTCGTTAATCCTTAATGGTTCCCTAACGTTCATCCATTTTCCTCTAACTTGAAGTTGGGGTAGATACTCATTCCGCCATCTGTTCCAAAATGTTTGTAGGATTCCTTGTACCAATCTCCATCTCCGTAGTCCAAACACATTTTCTTCCGGCAAATTCGGCTCAGCGGGTAAAGTTATGGGTCCTCCTATGAGGAAATGAGCTGGGGTCAATGGCTCCAAGTCGTTAGGGTCAGTACTTAATGGCGTCAAGGGACGTGAATTAAGACAGGCTTCTCTCTGGCACAATAATGTCTTAACTCACATAGCGTTAAACATGCCTGCTTCATCGTCCTGTTCAAATGATGTTTAGCACTTTTCACATAACCCTCCAAAATGAGGGCTAGCTGGTGGATTGAAACGCCACTTAATTCCTTCGTTAGCGAGTTTAGCTTCAATGTTCTTGGTATATGTTGCTAACTCCCTTTGCGCTCCAACAAAGTTTGTGCCATTGTCGCTCCAAATAGTTGACGGTTTCCCTCTTCTTGCACTAAACCTCCTAAGCGTCGCTATAAAGGCACTGCTAGTTAGCTCTTCCACAGCTTCAATGTGAATTGCCTTTGTTGTGAAGCAAACAAACATAGCTACCCATGCCTTCTTACCCGGACCTGCAAAATCCACCCCAGTGGTTGTAAATGGTCGACTACAGATGACCCTCTCCTTGGGTAATGGAGCAATCAATGGGTATTGGAAGGTTGGTCTTGCTCTTATACATGTGACACAGTGTTTGATAACAGATCTTGCAATTATTCGTCCACGTATAGGCCAGTAGCGGCGTCTTATGTCAGCTAGGAGAGCTTGGGGCCCACAATGTAGCAAATCCTGATGTCGATCCTTAAAAATCATCTGAGTAATTGTATGATTTGCTGGCAGGATAATTGCCCTTTTTTGCTCTTCTGAGATGTCTGAGTTAGTTAAACGGCCTCCTACTACTAATAACTTGTTTATTATTAACGGATTCAATTCCCTTAACTTACTGTTATGTGGTACCTCCTTCTGACTAGTCAGTGCCTTGATTTCCTCCTCGAACTCTTCTTCTTGCGCTCTTCGAATTAAGACGTTTTCTGAATCTGCGAGATCTTGGACTGATAAATAGTTTCTTTTTTCAATTTGACGTTTGGACACGATGTATTTAACAAACCGCCGAATCCAGGCGACTGCTCGGAGAAGACGAGTCCAAGTAGAGTATTTGCTCACGATATCTTTTAGCGGATTTACTGCCAATATCACTAGCTGATGAGGCCGCTGCTCAGGGAGCTCTGAACTGTCTTGAGGCGGCGCAGCAACAAAATTCCACGTATCCATTGATTGGGACAGCATTCATGGGCCTTAATTCCTCTTGAGACTAAATCAGCCGGGTTTTCTTCCATCCTCACATATTTCCATTGCTTCGCATCAGTTATTTCTAGGATTTGTTCAATGCGGTTTGCTACATATGTTTTTAGCCTGGTGGAGTGGCTATTGAGCCAGCCTAGCACAACAGTGGAGTCAGTCCAAAGATGAAAACACTTTACGTCACAACTCCACGCCGTTGCCACCTTGACAGCGAGCTGCGCTAGAATTAGTGCTCCACATAACTCAAGTCTTGGGACTGTTGACCCTTTGAGCTGCGTCACTCGTGACCTTGAACACAGCAACCTGCTATAAAACTCTCCATTGTTGCCCTTGTCCTTTGTTCTAACGTATATACAAGCGGCATATGCCTCTGTGAGGCATCACAAAAACCATGCAGTTCAGTTTGCTCGCTGATAAAGGGCTTGCATTTTCTGGGAATTGACAATGAACCAAGTTTCTCAAGTTCCTGATGAAAGGATTCCCATTTTCTTTGTATTTCAATGGGTAGAGGTTTGTCCCATTCAACCTTGATCTGCCAAAGTTGTTGCAGAAATATTTTTCCAGTAATTAGTACTGGTGTTAAGAAGCCAAGTGGATCAAACGTCTTGTTTAGATCAGACAGAAGCATCCTCTTTGTAACTTTAGATCTTTTGGGTATGGGAGCTACTTGGAATATGAACTCATCTTGCACTGGTTTCCAACATAACCCAAGCGATTTGATGACATCTTCCACCTCGGGTCTGATCACAAACATGGGTTCCTTTTGTTCCTTACCTACGTGGGCTAGAATTTCATCAGAGTTTGAGCACCACTTTCGGAGTGGAAACTTAGCTGAGCTTAAAATATTACTAATCTGTGTTTGCAACTGAACACATTCTTGTATCGTTTCTGTTCCAGTCATGAGATCATCCATGTAGAAGTCGCGACGTATAGCGGATGCAGCTTCGGGGTATCTGTTTTGCTCAGCTTCTGCAAGGGATACGAGACACTGCGTTGCCATGAAAGATGCTGCTGTGGTTCCATAAGTTACGGTAGTTAACTTAAACGTTCGCAAATCCTCACTCGGGTTTTCACGCCATAGTATACACTGGAGATCTTGGTCTTCATCATCCACTGCTATTTGTCTGAACATTTTTTCTACATCAGAGGTCATAACATATTGGTGCTTCCGGAATCGGATTAGAATGGAAAATAGCTCTTCTTGGACAGTCGGTCCGCACAAAAGTACTTCGTTCAGCGAAACTCCTGTCGAGCTTTTGGCCGAGGCGTCGAAAACGACCCTCAACTTAGTAGTCAGACTGGACTCCTTCAAGACTGGGTGATGTGGAAGATAAAACCTTACGCTAGATGTACACTGATGATCTAATCTTTTCATATGACCAGTGCTCTCATACTCCTTCATGAATGCGACATACGCGTCTCTAAGGCCCTCATCCCTTTGTTGCCTGCGCTCAACGTTTAGAAATCTTGATGTAGCCATGTTTAATGTTTTACCGATATTGCTAACTTCGAGTTTTATCGGAAGTCGCAGTACAAATCGTCCGTACTTATCACGTTTCATTGTTTGTTGGAACTGTATAGCAGCTTCTTGCTCTTCTATACATTTTCTGTTCGCTTTGGATAGACGCCCGTAGTTGTCTGACTTAGATTCTTCTATGGTTATCCACTCATCTTCTAATGATTGGCCAACTGAAGTTATATTGATCAAGGAAAATGTATCAATTTCTCCTGCTATGATCCAGCCTAATTTCGTATCCTGAAGACAGAGCGAGCCTGTACCGAGCTTTACGCGTTCGATTTCTAACAAATCGAAAAATGTCCCTGCGCCAATCAACAAGTCAATGGGTCCTGATGATTCGAAGGACGGGTCTGCCAGCAATGGCACGAATTCGTTACGTACTTGCCATCCCCTGGTCGTACTTGGACATGCTGGTAAATCTTCAACTATCGTCGGTAATACATGACAGGTTAACTCTATGCCGAATTCCTTAACACGGGATTCAATCTTAAGTGTAACGCTCGTAGACGAACGCGTGCGGCTCGCCCCTATACCACTGATAGGTACGCTTGTTTTGTTGCGTGGTAGCTTCAGCAGATTAGCAAATTTTCTTGGAAACAAAATTTATCTGTTGCCTCTTCACTCCTTGCTGATCTGATACCATGACAATAGCGGTTGCTAGGAATACATGGCCTCCTCTGGCGCTTGCAACTAATGTCGTAGCCGATGGCAGTGATCGCTCTTGAGAACCACTATCCATCCTTAGATTTTGCTCGCTATCACCCGCTGTTTCCTTTTTATCTACTCTTTGTTCCTTGTCCGACATATGAAGTAGCGTGTTATGTTTACGTTTACACTCACGACAAGAATACATTGATATGCACTTGTTCGCCATGTGCTTTGGTGATAAGCAATTGAAACACCGTGATGCTTTTCGTACGAATGTGAGTCTATCAGACACTGACATTTGCTTAAACTTCTCACAATGAAATATTTTATGCGCTCCCGAACAACAAGGACAACATTCACTTTCGCCTGCAGCAAACAGTGACCGTTTTCCTGAAGATGGAGCCTTTTTATTTGTCGAGTTGGTAGGTGTTTTTCCTTCACTACTCGGAAATGCCTCGGAACTTTCCTGAGCCACACACCTGCTTGCCAAAAATGCTGCTACCTCAGAGAATTTTGGAAGACTGGTATTTTTCTGATGCAGCAGCCACCCGTGTGCAGTGCTCTTGTCAAGCTTGCTAATTATAATTGTCACAAGCCAAGCGTCACAATACTCGACAGGCTGGTTGAGTGCCTTTAGTGCTGCTATGTGCGTCGTTACAGTTGCGTATAAATTCTGTAATGAGCCAGTGTACGGTTCTTCAATGCGTGGGCAGTCTAATATGTGAGATTGTATAACAAGACTTGGGTTGTCATATCTCTGCTTAAGTAGATCAATCACTGCCTCATAGTTCCCGTCACACACTGGGGTTGAACGCACTAGATCCAGAGCGGGTCCCTCCAAACAGGATCTTAAATAATAAAAGCTGCAGCTACCTAAATCTGTATAATAAATTAATAATAATCGTGGCGATTAGCGCACGTAGAACACAAAAATACAATAATAATAATACAAAAATATATATATAAAAAAAACAACAATCACGGCGATTAGCGCACGTAAGATTATATTAAATAACAAAAAATGCTGTATATAATGTAATTTAAATGCGATTGGCGCACAATAACAAAAACTTTACGGACGGCGGTGTTCACTCAACAAGATTCAACGCACGACAAAAGAAAAATTATAATTCACACACGAATAATTGCAATAATACACACACACTGGTTTTTCGGTTATATAATAATTCACGATAACATAAACTTAATACTACAGTACGGGACACGAAAACGTGCGGATGCCCGCCGCGCGCCTGGTGGCTATATCTCGTTGGTGGTTTCCAAACTGTTTCGCGCCAAATATAAAATTTAAAACTCGTATTTTTATATTAATAAATTATGTGTATGTATTTAATGATATTAAAAAAATATATATACAATTTACTGTACACAATAAAACCATGAATTAATTAAAAATAATAGAAATAGTTATAACAATAATAATAATAATACTATTAATGTATAAAAAATGTACAATATATTGAATAATAAAAAAAAATATATCGTCGGTCAGTCTTCGTCTTCACTGCTGCTACAATCGCTGTCGTTGGGGTCGATTGTTAAAATGATGGGTTCCAATGTACAATCTCTGAATCCTTCTTTTTCAAAATCTTTATTTTGTAGTTCTTCTGCGTGTCTTACACATTTTTCCCAATTTCTTATGGTAACTGCATCTATAGCTTCGTGCATAAGTTTTTCGACGTCGGCTATTTTAAATGTTGTATTTTTGGTTGCAACTTCACCTTTTACCTGCGCCCAAATTAGTTCAATCGGGTTGTATTGGCAGTGATAAGGTGGAAGTCTGATCACTTCATGTCCCATTTGATATGCCAACTCGTCCAACTGGTATCGTTTTTCACGCGGTTTTGACATTTTGACTTTTTCTCTAAGTTCCGCAAAGGTTTCTGTAGTATAAAAATCGATGCCTTTTTCGGATAGCCACTTTTGAACATCGGATTTTTTTGTATTTGATTTCGGCACATTCTCCACTAGTACGCTGTGATATGGTGCATTACATATTCTGACAGAATATATCACAACATCCGAGTCCGGGATAAAAACGTACTTTGTTGCACAATTTGGCCGCATCCGTGCGGGAAGTCATAAGGGCCCTAACCGTCGATTTCAGCCGTAGAGTCACGGCTATGTGGACCTGGACCCTGAATAGACTTTTGTGATGTACGTCCACATATCTAGCCAACCACGGATTTAATGAGTCCAACGACATTTGGAGACCGTGACTAGCGACGTAGAAACTAAATTTAAAAAATTAAAATGTACAAGTGATAATAACCTAACCTGACAGCAAATCAATAACAATAAAATGAAGACAAAAAGTTGAAATACTTACAGAAAGTAACCGGCCAAATTAGATTCGGCCGCAATTTTATCCGCTTCCAGGGTCACCCTGGCCCAATCTGTTGGATGAAATTGCCACTTTTTTATGTTGGGGTTTCCGCACCCTTTGAAACGGGATACGGACTTGCTGGACAATTTAAGGGCAGCAGGCCCCAAAATAACCTCCAAAAACATCTTGCGGAAATCGATTGAAACATCTGCAGCAGTATCGTCGCTTACAGATGAATTGGAGGAATCGCCGTCATTGGCGACACTGCACCTAACCAAAGCTCTCAAAGGCAAGGAAGGGTCGCCGCCGACCGTGAACTCAAAATGATTGAAATCTAACACAAAACGAAAAAAATGTACACACATTATCATGATCATGAAGGGAAAATCCATAACTTACTCTTCCTCGAATTGCCGAAGATTGATGAAAGGAGCTTCGTATTTTGGCAACTGGACACCTGTCTGACAGTACCAACGTCAAACAAAATCTTTTTGGCTGCGGAAACTGGCTGGGCACTTCGGGCACATTTTCCTATGACCGTCCTCATGTATTGATTTATGCACATACAGACTCCAACGTCTCGTGAAACTCTGAAGGCATAGTTCGCACTGAAATTCAATTTCAGTACTAAAATGCCTTTTTTCGTGACACTGGGCATTGAATTGTGTACTGAATGTTTGCGGACATTTTGAACACAGGAATCTATAATTAAAATAATCAAAACAATTATAAATAGACACATAAGGACAAAAATGAAAGTAGCATTTTAATTATTATGAAATCGTTCTTACAACATTCTTATATCATAAAAGATGATATGGATTTATTAAAATAATCAAGATTTTTCATTGAGTTTTACCTGTTTTCGGGAAAATGGCTAACCATATGGCGCCTCAACCAGCTCTTATATCTGAAGCGTGCGTTACAGTGCGCACACACCAGCAGCAATGGGTTCAACGGCAGGGGTACATTTTGAAAATGCTCCTCGACCTTCTTGTTCGCATGTACGGCACTGGCAATTCTCGTTGTTTGGCCCAAAATATTCAGGGCCATAATAGGCCAAAATTTCTTCCCCTGGTTCAATGATCTCTACGGTTTTTATACATGCTACTTTCCGGCTCACACTATGAATTACCGCGTTGCTTTGGCAATCGTGGTTAACATAGGCGGCCGGACCTAGCCAAAGCATATGCTTTTCCCGGATTGCACTATACACAATTGAAAAATCGTTAACCCCCAAGCGGATTAATTAATTATCAATTGCGGATAAGTGCCCGGTAAGCTCCTTCAAGATCGTTCCCCGGGGGATTCGCGTTTTTGCCACCACCTTGGCACCGACGTTGCCGTCTCGCTCGTATCTTGAACATTGAATAAACTTCACCCTACTGCTTTTGTCTGAAATGATATAATTAACCAAAATCAAATAAAAAGCAATCAATAGAATCAATGAGCTCTATGATAATGTGTGTGTTTATAAAATTATAAAAAGTTAATACACGTAAATGCAAATTTCTTATGTACCATTGTTGTAAACTAAGGAACCATACTATTTTACTATTATGTTGTATAGTATTAAAATAACTAAGTGATGTTTAATTATATAATTATTTTTAAAATAATACGAATGATATTATATATGGGAACTCACTATACCAGATACTAACTCAGTTCAAAAGGGTACTTGAAATAAATCTAAATGTTTTCTGGTGGCTTTGACAGCAGAAATTTAAATAATTTTCTTAACCTTTAATTAAACATTAAAATTTTTTAATTATTCAGGGGTGTTCTTAACACCCCACGCACTGCTGTAATATTTAAAATAAATAATATAATATGTTGATCACACTGTTGAGGTCCTAGGTATCTTTCTATAATATAGTATACTATACTATCATTAAATCATAATTTTTAAAGATAAATAAGTCATGATAACACTTATAATCAGCTTAGGGTGTTCTCATCACCCCACATACGTATTTAATTTCAAAAATTATTACAATTAATTTTTTATTTTTTTATTTTGTTTATAATAGTACTTAGAAGTATTTTAACATTGATATAAATTATAGTAAATTACTTATATGACATCTGAAAAGGAACTTGAGAAAATAAGGCAGCTCTTTATTTATTTTGTTGAAAAAAATACATATTGTTATTATTTTATTTTGAAAAGTATTATTATTTATTTTATTTTGTTATAAAAAGGATAATTTTATTATTTAATCTAAAACAGTTATAATTTGTATTTTATCATAATTTGTTTGGTATAATAAATTATCAGAACTATTAATTTAGCAGTACAATTTTATTTTTAGTTTATATAAATTTAAATATTTGAATCTTGTAAAAATCATGATACACAAGTAAATATATTACATAAAACACAAGTTATTTTTAATTGGTTTATTTACTAACTGTGTCACGAGCAATGTGGTGTTCGGCGCACTATCATACACACACACACACACACACACTTTTATTGAAGTAGAGGTGTTTGATTAATTATTATTTAATGTTAATTTAAAAAAAAACAATTATTGCAATAATATAATGTAACACTATTATTGAATATATTACATATATTATAATATTATATATTTTATATTTACACCATTTAAATATATAAAATATAAAAAAAACAAGTATAACCAAAAATGAAACGGAGACGGCTCGAAACGTACGGCACGGAGACAGCTCGGAAAAAGATAGATGCAGTCAGGGAGACAGCTAAAAGCGGACCGACAGCCGTGCGCTCGCGGCGGTCGGATCACCGTCCGCAAGCGCTTCATGGCCGATCACCGTCTCCAAAACTGGTTTGATTATCACTCGGGTTATCCCGGGTGATTATCGAACTACGGCTGTACTAGGGCAAAGGGGTGTAGCAGGTGAACTAACGGTTACCGTGCGACACGACCGTGTCAACTGTTACTTAACTGATCAGATAATTGTTGATGTTTCTGTGACCCTAAAATAATTTAAATTGCGTCTTATAATATCGAATAATGAAAATACCACACATACTAAGTTACGTACATTTGTATTACATACCTAACTAAAGGTTAAAATTAAAAAAATTAAAATTAATGACGGAATTCTAAAAAAATTAGGAAATCCACTTAAGATTTGCAAAAAGGGCCGAGTTTGGTCTGTTTCACATTACTACACACTCGGCCCCCATCGTTTATTGGTTCATCAACATTTATATACATACATAAAAGGGCCCTCTCCAATCAACTGCGCAATTATACAATATTAAGTCATTGGAGAGTAAACCGCGACCACGCAACATAATTATTTACAATTATTCAATGTCTGTTTTTTTTTTCATCAGGTAGTTTCTTCACGGCACGGTGTGACATCTGGGAAGCTCGTTCTTTCCTCTTCTCGGCACGGTGTGACATCTGGGAAGCTCGTTCTTTCCTCTTCTCGGCCCGGTTTTAAAATCAACCAGCCAGCCTGTACACTCGTACTAAAGGAAGAACAATTTATTTCTTTTTAAGATAACGCAGATAACGACTTCGTAAACTTTCAAAACTTCTACCGGGAAGTAGCCCACTAGCTTCTAGGGTTTTCCAAATTTTTTTGCCACCTTGGTCGGATTTTTTTTGTGCGAATTGAAGAATTATATGGTCCTCCAGATCAGTGTAGGGTTTATTATCTCTAGTTTTTGTTTTAGATTTGCGTGTGGACTGTCCAAAAAAATTACTAGTTTGTGCACTAGTGGAGGGTTCTTCCATTCTATGAGTGGTAGTCACCGTCATTTTTACTCCGGAAAATTAATTTTGAGCCACATATAAAACCAAATTTAGCTGCTCCAGCATGGCATACAATCCGACGACCACCTTTACTAGTTGGCACTTTAAGTCCTCCGCTATCCATATCGTTTTGCCAAATATGGTTTCTTGAATGGTTCTGGTTCACACAAGTCTCATCTAAATAAATGACAGGCCTCGTGTCATCACTGGAACGTAAATTACACATTTTTCTTAAAAACGTGTTTCGGAGTGCCACGATATCGTTCCGTTCCATTAAAAATTTACGTCTATCGCAACACTTTTTGTATTTGAAATTGATGGAGCGCAAAATCCTCTGTACTGATCTCTTTGATCCTTCAAAGTTAATTTTTTTCCGCATGGATTCACAAATTTTTTGAGATGTTGGATATTCACCTATAATAATGTTTTTGTTTTGTTATAGTTTCTATTTACATGTAAAAGTGACAAACATTGGAAAATTATCAAGGCTGGGCATTAACGCGTTTATAAGTTAAAGTTAAGTTAAAAATTTTGAACGGGACGCATTCTATCCCGTTTTAATCTCGTTATTTCCATATACTTAAATAATAATTTATGAATTTTTTTAAAAGAATAAAATTAATTTATGAACCAAATATAAAACATTTTTTATGATTTTTTGCTAACACAACCAAAACTGTTGAACGCAATCAGTTCATAGCAAAAGTACAGTAACGAGACAATAGATAATAAAGGATATGATGAGCAATCGACATCAACCCAATCAATTACAGGAATGTAAAATTTATTTACATACACATGAATTGTATATAGCTGAAGAAAGAATTTAGGTGCATAACGAAATGTACCATCTCCAAAAACATGTGTGCTATCACTCAGCAGATTTAGATTTGCTTTGCAGGTGAATAAAATTAAATTTTTATCCGAAGAAATATGACAAAATTTTTCATCGTTAAATTTTGTAATATTGTATCAATTGTATCTTCTAATGTTTGTGGTAACGTCGGAAATAATTTTTTACGGGCACAATATAATGATTTACGCACTAACCTTAAATTAGAATATTCAATAACGGTATCAAATCCACTTTGACGTATTTCTTTTAAAATAATTTTGTTTGGTTTGGTATGCAGGTCTTCTGTCCCCTTTCTTTTTACAACTGTTCTAATGATGTCCAATTTGATCGAATTATCTTTTAGAGGAGGATGATTGTGAGGAAAATTTTTGGTTTCAATTATTTCATTTAACTTATCATTAACGATAATAGTCACGTTGCACGAACGATTTGTACACCGAAAACGAATATTACTATTCATTAAAATATTACATTTACTGAGTTTAAAATTATCAACAGTTATACACGTATTACCTCGTTTTGTATGGAAAACATTTTCGATTTGGATATCCATTTTAACTACACGAATATTAAGAGTGCACTAACTAAAATTGAAAATACTAATACTAACCTAGTATGGTATGAGCTATAGGAACGGGCCTCGATGTCACCACTGTGCATACGTAGAACATATTGTTTTGAATTTTTGATAATAATGTATAAGTAACCACAATATTGCCAATTAGTATTATCGCACCGGCCGATAAGGCCGTTTTGTAAGAGATACCTATTATATATTTGTATATTTATATTGGTATTATAAGTATGTATAATAATATAACTGTGGGTTTTTGGTCAGTTATCAATTAAATAGAAGTCATCAATGGCCTCATCCATGTCAATCGTCTTTGCTAGTTGAGCCTCCACTGCTAAAACACCTAAGCTTGAGAGTCTCTGTTGTGTCATTGTTGATCGTAGTACATTCTTCACTCTCTTCAATGTCGAGAAAGATCGTTCCGCACTCGCAACAGTTGCGGGAATCGTCAAAAAGATTCGTAATGCAATACATAAATTAGGGAACATGTTTTCAAGATTAGTTTTGTGCAAATGATTCAGCAGTTCTAAGGGGTTTAGTTGTTTATGTCCAAAGTTAGTAGCATAAACTATATTAAGAATTTGTAGCTCATCTACTAAATCTTCTTGTAAATCATCATTATACTTCAAAACCAGATTTCTAGATTTTAATTTTATTTCACTTTCTGTCGTATATTTAAACTCCCAAAGAACTGAGAAAATATCAATAAGTGTTTTCAATGATTCAAATCGTTTGTATATATCTGCAATTACTTCATCCAAAATGACATAAAATACATTTCTTTTGAAAAACAACTGGATTATACGAATGGTAGATGCTGCGTAAATTTGTTTATGAAGATATATTTCAAATAAATTATAACTAGCAAAAAAATTATCAAAATACATGAAGTGTGTATTTTTTTTTAAATCTTGTGTCAGAGTTAATACGACACTCCCACCCATTCCAACGCGTTTTTGTACTTGAGGGGGAATTTCAAATTCTGTGCCAGATCCTTGATAAAGTAAAAAATCGTAAATAGTTCCACTTGATCCACACATAACATATATTTTCACTCCCCATGGGTTCGGCTTTCCTTTACAATATTGTTTTATATTTAGCAGTGGCGGATTTAAGGGTTTAAATAAAGTCGGCAAATCCATAAAAGGGGCCTCGTAAAAAATTTCAGTAACATACTTACCCCTATTTTACAAAATCGCTTGCTTCGCTCGCGAAAACAATACTAGCCATGAACCAACATTCTTTTTATAAAATAATAGAAAATGTATTTTATTTATTTTTTACAAATAAAACAACATTTATAATAGATAATATATAAAATTTAAAAAAATTATAGCTGAGAACCTCTGCGAACTTTGGCCTTGGAAAACTTGTCGATAAGTTCAGTCATATTGAGGTCTTGGGCTGCTTCGTACTCCATTGAAAGTAAGGCTAAATTGCTTGTTCGATTTTGATCCATAGTTGAACGAAGATAATTTTTTAATCTTCTTAGGACACTCATAGCTCTTTCAGCACTCGCACTTCCAATAGGTAGTGTTAAAAATATTTTTAAAAGAGTTTCCATTTGGGGCAAAACATCAGAAATGAATGTTTAATAATGAATGTCAAATAACTTAATATATTACCTGTGCTTTCTGATTCTGTTGAATCAAAATAATAACTCTGAAACGACATTATTTCAAGAGACAATTCGTTTACAGTAAAGTAATCATATTGTAACACAAGAGCTTCACACTTTCTCTTCACATCTTCTATATTTAATTTTTTTAGTTCATCTGGATTTAAAAAATAAAACAAATCTAAGACTTTGGAAAATCCATTCATCCTCTCATTTAATTCTCCAATCATGTTGTCTAATGTTTCAAAATAAATATGTCTATGTTTTTCTTCTTCTGATAAACTTATACCTCTAGTATTTTCATCAATTGGTAACGGCATTTTTTTTGTCCTCTTCTGTGGAAATTCTGCTGGTCCTAAAACACCTGTAAAGATATCAAAATTTGACCAAACATTTTTGGCTTCTGTAACAAATGATCATTATATTGATCAAAAAAATCATTATATTGATCATGAGTTCTTAAAAGATTTAATTTGTCAACTACAGATTGGAAACTTTGTACCACCAAAAACAAATCATTACTTTTTGACTGTAATAATCGGGATACTACATCAATAATTTGTAGTATTTTATTCCACCATATTAAATTTAAAAAAAATACCCAATTTAATGATTTTATTAAACATCTAGCTCGGAATAAACTTTCAGAATTAGTTTCTGAATTTTCAGATTCTTCTAAACATTCTACAACGGATTGAAAATTTGAAAGTAAAGCTTCAGTTGCTTTAACTCTAGCAGACCACCTTGTTTTACACAGACCTTTTAAACGAAGAGGGTGAGTAGTATAAAAAGGTATGTTCTAGAACCTCCACCTCCACCCTCGCGAACCTCCTACTCTTTTCTCGGTAGTATCACCTCGTCGAGTCTTTCCCAGCTGTCTGTATACTCATACGGGTAGACACCCTTCCTAGTAACAAGGCTTAGGTCTATAGCACTGAATTCTTTAGCAGTCTCTCTAAATTTTTCAAACCCAGGAGAAATCAAATTTGAGGCTAGCGTAGACAGACTAGACCCCATGAATCGACAGGAATCGATAAATCTGATGGTAAAATTAGAATTTATGTATTTGGAAAAGGAAACGAATTTTTCCTCGCTGTTGGGAATAATCGAAATAGTATTATCATCGTAACCTAGTTCGGTTACGATGAAATGCGCATCGTAGTTGGAGAGATTGTGAAGGAAGCATGGAACGAATTTAGGAGTTTGTAATTTAAGATTACACGTGTTGCACAGCGTCTGTCTGAATTTGCCCGAGAGATGTGAGTGATCTGCGACTTTATGGTTAGAATGAGTAAATGTAATTTTGCATAAATTACACACTCTACACTCTTTATGTGTTTTTTCTTCGTCGCTCGTCATTAAAATAGGAATATTAATTTTCAAAAGTTTGTCTATTTTTCGAGCTATTTCGACTATAGTCTCAACAAAATGACGAGCGACCTCCTTGTATGTCTTCGATCCCCTATGAATAATAACCGACTGCGGTATATCGAATTCTTCCAACAGTTCTATAGGTACATATTCTGAAGCCTTTACGAATAAACCGTAACTCATCGGTTTGTGTTTTTGAAATGATGATGTATTCATACCTTTTTTCTCATCACATTTCACAAGGAGAGCTTCGAAATCGGCGTATATAACAATTGGATGCCTCTGCGTTTTACTCCATGCATCGAATTCTACCATTGTACCGGGTGCAGGCATGACTGGTAATATGGGTTTATGAAGACCGCATATTAATTTATGTTGGTCAAGCGCAGCCTGACCGCTTAATTTATTTCTAATACGATTATCGAAATGGGTGAAACATCTTTTACAAAAAACAACACTCAGTGTGAATTGTTTTTTGCGTGCGTACAAGTCGGGAAAATTATATATGTATGAATAATGTGATTTTTCCCCATCACATAATAAAAGCATATCGAAATGATTTTCTTTTTCTTCCTCAACAACTTTCAGAGGGAAGACCTGATAGGTTGGAAATTTTAAAGGCGGTTGGAATTTTTTATTGAGACCATAGATATTAATCGATACGTTATTATTTTTTTCAAATATTTTTATTTCCGACAATGGTGTTGGGAATGTTAAGCCGCTGAAATCATATTTGTTCTCATGCATATAATAATTAACTCCGACTCTGTATTTATTCTCGCCAGTTACATGTTTGACGATGATTGCCCATTTAAAGCATTGATCATCGAAATTATGTGGGTTAATCACAGCTTTTTTACTCTGAATATAAGTAGGTAACTCAATAAATGACGAGCCGCCCATAGGTGTGTATTTATACACACCTAATAATATTCCATCAATGTGTTCCAGGGTAAACCCGCTACCTTTACCCTGATACGTATCTTCCTCGGTTAAAATATTATCAAACATAACATCTATAACTTCGACGATATTAGAATCGGCGAAAATCGCCATGGCCGAGGTTTTGAACGCTCTGTTAACGGACGAATTTTCCAACTGTGGCTTATTATATGTAGATTCTAATTTAAGGTTGAATTTTACAGGTAGAGTAGATGATTTTAAAATACTTAACAGTTCTGATTTAACAGAGTTGAGGAAAGCTGAATAATTGAAAATACTTCTAATATTCTTTTTGTAATACCAGGTGATAGAGTTATTAAAAGATGTGCCTACTCGCACAAAACCTGGTGTGTTGCCCACTAAATTCAGTCTAGTTCTTTTTTGCACGCCTACGGTCTCGGAGTCAATCGATCTTTTACGAGTAGCGAAACCTACAGAAAAAAAAGACTTAGAAAAAAAACTAATATACTACTTCTACCTAACGGTGTGTGTATTAAAATAAATCTTACCTGGATTATCACACAAAAATGCACTCTCCACGCCGTCCGCTACGAGACAAAGCAATTCGTCATCGTAATCGTCCCATAGTTCTTCGTTGTTAGACGGTCCGGCTTGAATGTCTGGAACGTTAATCCCTGGAGCGATTTCAATATTAGCTGAAACGAATTAAACACTTGTAAATATTTCTTATAAGTGTGTAATTATTAAACACTTGTTATTATTTAATTAAAAATACATACCATGATTATTCCTGATATGTTGACGAAGATTGTAATTACGTGTAAATGATTTCTGACAAAAACTACATATTATAAACGATGTTCTCTTGTGGAACTTGACGTGTCTTGATAGGTTATCTTTACGAGTAAAAGATTTTACACATTGTTCGCACTTAAACATTTTTGAAATGATTTGGAAAATAATGTAACAAGAATTATAATAAAAGATTGAGAGTGAAGGAGTAACGTGAGTGTTGTATGGTTCAGGACTGAAGACATACTAAATAATATTATTATAGTGGTGAGTCTACTCGATCGTCTTCAAGATTTTGTTTAAAAGCCAGTGGTTCTAAACACCTTTTAATACAAACTATAGGGGTGTAATAATCATTGATTTATCTAAAATTGGAAAGCACTTGATAAATCTTATGTGTATGTGTGTGTGTGTGTGTGTGTGTGTGTGTGTGTGTGTGTGTGTGTGTGTGTGTATGTCTTTGTTGACCTTTTTTTCATATTTTATAATCCTGTCGGCTCAGCACGACAACTCTGACCATTGTAAACATACCCGTATACCACCTGCTCCGATAACGGAACTAATTCTATAAATATTATTTATAAATCATAGCTTTTATTTAACGATAAGGTGTTCAAAATAATAGTATAGCTAAACTCAGAAGACTTCTTTACCGGTAGTGGTTTTATTCTATTATAAAATAGCTTTATTTGTATAGATATAGTATGCATTATCTGATAAAATATTTTAAGTTAAACCTCATAAAACTAAATGAATTTGTTTGGAATCAAAAAAATAACAGATATAAAATATAAGAGTATTTTTATTTCTATTAAATATTATCTCACACTATTTTCATATTTGTTTAACGCTTCTACTAATATCACGTCTTCTTCATCGTTAATGAGCTGTTCTAATCTTACAGACTCCGCAATACAGTAATCATCATCATCATCATCATCATCATCAACACTTATGTTATCTCTATACGGTGTTAGCGTGGTTTGTGTGGATATGTAGCCACTGTCATTGAATTGTGTCTAAAATATTGATAAAATTATAGGATTTTTATAAGAATTAGAAATAAATTTTAACTTACCATCAAACCGAACTGAAAAAAATCATCCCCATGCGGATCGAAAATTACAACATTAGGTGAGACTACTGATGGAGACGGTGTAAACAAAATAGGTTCCTCTAGAATTCTATTTAATATTCTAAAATATTCCTCGCCTTCAAATTCGGGTGTATTCGACATCTGTAATATACATTTATTTATATATTTATATATATGTTATATGCGTATGTATACTTACATTTTCTTTATTAGTATTTGCAAGATAATAAACGAAAACAGCTGAAATATAACAAGAAAAATAAACGAGGATAATTGTAGACGTGTGTGTTGTATAAATCGTAAAACGAACTAAATATTTATCGGTTGGCTTGTATAGTATTTATCATATATATATACATGCTGTATCTATATTTGTATATAACAATATATGAAAATCGTTTATAGCAGGGGTCGGGAACCTTTTCGTAGGAAAGAGCCATTTTTTCAAAAAAAATACAAAACTATGATATCCAGGGAGCCGCACAAGTTTGGACAACCTTTTTTTTTAGTAGGCAATAAAAACATAATAATACGTCTTAAATTTAGAAAAACTTTATTTCATTAATTCATTATTATTATTATTGTTTATACAAATATAATATTATTTAATTAAGCACAATAAAACACAAAATAACGTATCTACTTAATATTAGTGGGATTTTTGACACTGAATGTCTCCAGACAGCTTAATCAATTCTGGAGAGTAATCTGTAGTTTTCAACTTCAAACAAGCATCAAGGCTGATATCATTCAGTTGATTTCTTAATTTATTCTTAATAAAGTTCATATTTGAAAATGTTTGCTCACAAATGTAAGTAGATCCAAAAATGGTCAAAATTCCAAAAGCGACCATTTTTAATTGGTTGAAACTTTCGGGAAGACTGTTCCATACGTCAAATATAACTTGCTCTTCTTTTTGGCATTTAGCGAGTTCCGTCCATTTATGGTTCGCAGCTAAAACTCCTTTTTCCCTTTCCAGATTTTCAATATCCGTTTTCAAATTCACAAATTTTGAAGACCAAAGATCTTTGGTTTTTAATTCTATTGATTGCAATGAAAAAAGTCTTTTGTCGACAGATGGAAACGATGAAAAATTAATTTGTCCAGTCTCCGCTGTGAGTGGTGATGTCAAGAACTTTAACGTGGATTTATATTTTCGAAAATCTTCAAATCGTTTACTAAACGACTTTTTCATGGATTGAATGGCTGATTTAAAATACTCAAAATCAATAATACAACCTGAGCTTTTCGTGTACTCTTTCAAAGATTCAAAATGATCAAGATTTCCGCTGTCAATATCTTCTATAAAAAGCTGAAGTTGTTGTTCGAAAGAAAGAACAGTTTCCAGTAGCGTATGTGCTGTATTTCCCTTACCTTGAAGCTTTTTATTTAAGTGATTTAGAGATGAAGTCAAATCTACAGCAAAATATAATTTTTGTAGCCACATATCATCGCACAATTCGGGGAAGTTGATGCCTTTATTCGTTAAAAAATCTTTTATGGGTTCCAAACAATCTGTAAAGCGCTTCAAAACAGCCCCTCTCGATAACCATCGTACATTATTGAACATTAGAAGATCCTTGTATCGAGCATTAACTTCATCAAGTAATGCACGAAACTGTCTATGATTCAGAGCTGAAGCTATGATTTTGTTAATAATTTTTACTACGAGTGCCATGACTTGGTTGATTTCAACTGGAAATGTTTGAGCGCATAAAGCTTCTTGATGAACAATACAATGAAAAGATAGTAGTTCATGTTTCACATTTTGGCCAAAAAGAGTAACAAATCCTTTATATTTACCAATCATATTTGGTGATCCGTCAGTGCAAAGAGATATCAGCTTATCTAAATTAATTTCTTTCTCTTTACAAAATTCTGTAATTGCAGCGCAAATATCATCCCCTCGAGTTTGGCCTTTGAGCGGTAGTAAACCCAGTAATTCTTCATGAACACCCGTAGACGAAACATACCGTCCCATTAAAGTGAGTTGAGCGATGTCTTTAACGTCACATGATTCATCACAAGCTAAGGAAAATACAGGAGATGACTTCAGATCGGAAAACTGTTGTTCTGTGACATTTTCAGCCATTCTAACAGCTCTATCACGAACTGTAGTTGCCGACAACGGAATTTCCTTTATTTTATTGATTATTTCTGTTTTATTTTTGAATTCAGAAAAAAGATGTTCTGACATACCAATAAAACATTTTTTAATATATTCTCCATCAGTGAACGGTTTTCCAGATTTCATGATTTCGTGAGATACAACAAAACTAGCTGCAGTCAAAGTAGACGCTGACTGCAACCAGTTATTAAATTTAAATGTCGATTGTTGAGATTTACGAATCAACTCGGCCACTGCTGTTTTTCTTTCATTTCCAGCTGGGTACGTCTTACCAAAAGAATCGTGTTTAGATAAAAAATGACGTTCAATATTCGATTTTTTATTGTTTTTGAAGTTTTCGTCACAAATGAGACATTTTGGTTGCCCCATGTTGTTCGGGACAAATGCATAAGTATCAGTCCACTCACTTCTAAATCCTCTATTTTCCTCTTCAATTTTACGTTTTTTGTTTGTAGACATCTCGAAATTTATAGAAATACCTCTATTGGAAAAAAAGCACAAGAAAAAAATACCGAACAAGAACAACGTCGCATTGATTGAATTGACCTGACGAGGACCGTGCTCACGTATCGACTAATATAATTTTGTATTCTACCGAATAATGATAGTCGAGTTTAATAGACAGAACACACACATATATATATAATATACACAATAAAACTAATTATGCGATAAGATTAATAAATAACAACGAAAACATTCCGACCCGTGTTAAAAATAAAATAGATAGAACACACACATATAACACAATAAAACTAACTGAGCGATATGATTAATAAATAACAACAAAAACATTTCCGAATCATGTTAAAGATAAAATATTGATTTATTTTTATCTGAAAATCGTTATTGAGAAGTTCAGAATTATTATCGTTATAATAACGTATAATATAATTAATTTTTTACGGATATCGATGTATTGATTATTATCCAAAGAGCCGCAGGTTGCATGTTAAAGAGCCGCATGCGGCTCCGGAGCCGCAGGTTCCCGACCCCTGGTTTATAGAAAGCAGTCATATGTTTAGGTTTTTATTTTTTTTTCTACAATATTATGTACAACTATAAGGATTGTGTTGTAAAACATGGGTATATAACAAAGAGAACCTTTTTCGTATGCGGCGACTCTATAGACAAAATACATACCTTTTCTTCAGCAGCTCTATGACTAAGCTCTAAGGAATGTTATAGTGGTTTGGGGGTTGATGTGCAGGTTTCGACCAAACTCAGACATGTCTCTACCGACATATTATAACAATATATTTCTAATGAAAACACTATAACAACTAACGATTAGCCATGTCTTTTAGCTACCCGCTAATATTATTTGAATTTTTCTTATCATATTCCTGATAGCGGATTTAATCAACATTTTTCTTATCAGAGGAGCGCACTCTGGTGGTAGCGAGTGACGGCGGCGGCGACTGTGGGCGGCGGCGCAAAAAAAAATATCGGCGGCGCAAAAAAAAAATGGCGGCGGCGGCGAGGGTGGAGGTGGAGGTTCGCGAGGGTGGAGGTGGAGGTTCTAGAACATACCTTTTTATACTACTTATGGTATAATACAAAATTATTCATAGATTATTATTGCATTTAAACATAATATAATTATTATATAAACTTACATACCTGGCTTGTTCAATTCATTTGAAATTTGTTTCCAAACATTGTCCCTTATCGTTTGGTCTTTGTATAATGAATGTCTTAAGTCATACAAATACGGATGACATCCAACAAGTTCTGAAAGAACTTTATCATCTTCGGATGAAAATACAACTTTTGATGACATTTTGTACATTATAATAATTATAGAAAACGCGCATGCGACTGCGTCTAGACTGCTCCTGATGCGGTCAGAGTCGCGCGCGGCGGTCGCACGCCGCAGCCGCGGTGTTGGGAATCACCTACATTTAAAAATAGGTAGAGAAGTCCCAGCGCGGCCAAAATTAGAAACGCGCCGCGTCAGCCGCACCGGTCGTGCATCTCTAGACTGACGGGACTTTAAAGTCCATGGAAATATAAAATCTGTATAAATTTAAAGAATATTAATAAAGTGGTCATACTGACTGACGGGACTTCTATGTCCCATACACTATCAGAAAAAAAATATATAGTTGTGATTATAGTCTGTTATCATTATTAAAATTATCATTTCGTTTTTCGATTTTTCGAGTCCACATGTCAAGCTGTGTTCCTGTGTTTTTCATTTTTTTGAAAGGGTTGTAATATAGGTAAGTGTGCATATTATTTATTTTTTTAATTATATTATACTTATAGAATGTATTTTATCATTCATAAATAGTATTATAATATTACATAATGTTTTATATCATGTAATCTAATCTCGACTTATAAGTCCCGTCAGGCATTAACAGTTTTGTTGCCATAGTGATAATTAATCATAAAATAATTCAAAATACTAAAATTTGGAATATTATTTGTCATAGAAAATTAATTCAATACAGATTGAAGAAATTGAGAGATACTTGGAGGAAATTCCTGACGATGGTGATATCGTTTCAGAGTTTGAAGACCGGTGTTGGAATACAGAAGAGCTGTAGTACGAGGTATACTAACCAAACAATTACCACAGAAAAAAAAATCACCAGCTCAAATCCAAAAAAATTTAAAAAGAAGAAAATCTGCTTATTCTATGCCAAGAGACGTCCGCACTGGAAATCTAGGTATCCATCATCCAACATTCGGAACACAACGTGGAAGATGTGAAGTATGCAGCAATAAAGGTATTGAGTCAAGACCACATTCAAAATGCTCGTATTGCAAGGTCCATCTATGTGTCAATGAAAAAAAAAACTGCTTTTCTGAGTATCATGAATTATAAAAAAACATCTTAAGTATATAAAAAAAATAAAATTTTCTATAAATTGTAATCGTTTGTATTTTTTCAAAATTAAAATAAAAAAAATCCTTAGGAAAACGTGTTTTTTTGTATTGTTTATATGTATAAGAAAAATAACCTAAATGCCTGACGGGACTTATAAGTCCAGACCGTAAAAGACTGACGGGACTTTTGAGTCCCAGGATAAAATAAGGATCAAGGATCAAAAATAATAGATTTTTTTGTTCATACCCTATCTTAGATATAGGTAAAAAATCGAAATTCACAAAAAAAATTTTATATTTTTAATGTTTTTAAGCTGTCGTCCAGAAAGGGTTAAGCAATTAGTTGTCGAGCGCGATATTTCAATCGACGAACAAATCGTTCCATTCACAGGGAAACTAAATATCAGTGGCGGATTCCCATTCATTCCTTTAAACAAAAACTTCAATGTTTTTACATCACTCTCGTTGAACGTGAGAATTTGTTCTTCACTCATCTTAACTGCTTTCGGGAGATATACCAGTTATCTGATAAACAGTCGTTTACAGTTTATACTTAGTTAGCTACAATTTAATTATTAAAAACATATCATATAATTCTTGAAACACTTATATATTTTAATATGAATATTTTAAATCATGTATATTATGAGAAATATAGAAAAGACTGTTTATCAGATAACTGGTTTATTTATTTTTATTTATATTTTTAAAACAGTTCATTTCATTGAACATATTTTACAATAAATATGAATATTAACTGTAATACTTTCGACATATTCATATTATATTCAGACATATACATTCCTATACTAATATTTTATCAATTTTCAGAATATGGATTCAATCGCTGAAATGTTGAGAAAACAAGCAGGTGCGCGATATGTTTCAATGTCGGACCTGATAATAGGAGAGGAATATCCCATTATAAAATTTGGATCTGCAGAGACGAAATTCGGCGCAGCTATTCTCGTCACGTTAAGCACTGATAACGGTGATCTGACTATGTATCTCCCGAAAGCAGTTAAGATGAGTGAAGAACAAATTCTCACGTTCAACGAGAGTGATGTAAAAACATTGAAGTTTTTGTTTAAAGGAATGAATGGGAAATCATTCGTATATGATTTTATCAAATAAAAAAAAAAAATCGTATACATTTAAAATGTTTTATATCATTTTTTTTTTTTAATTTTATATGGGTCACCTAAGATTGAACAATAGTTCTCCTCTTCTCATAGATAATCTATTAACCGTGTATTATCTCGGTGGTGTAACCGGTCAACAACATGATGTGTGTATATATGTTTATAAACAGTTCTAGGTTTTAGATAGTCTACACGAAAAACAACATAATGATAATGAGATATAATAATGGTATACATTAATAATGATAATTAAATGTAATACTGTCTTGGTATACATAGTAAAAAAAAAAATAAATAAATAAATAAATAAATAAATAAATAAATAATAAGGAGATATAATAATAATGTTATACAATAATAATGATAAAAATAATAATTATAAACATATCTGAAATTTATTTTAAATTTATTCTATAATGACCGTGTGCCAGAGTGTGCACACAATCATTTAAAATATATCTCTTGTCATCCGATCGATTCAAGGTTTTTTTCATCGTGTTAACAGTTTTAACTTGTTGTTTGAACGATCGGATTGATACGTTCAATCGGTATGGTGTGTAAGGTACGTAGGGCGGGCGCGGTAATAGTGTTGTAACATTTTCTGCGGCATTCTGTCGGTATAGATCTTCCATGACCGCTTGACTGCAGCGCACCGCCGTGCGTTTTCGTCGTTCCTCACCGTCTTCATCGTTGTCGTCGTCGTCGTCGTCATAGTCATCACTACTATCTGCACTAACGTCATCAACATCGTGCGCCTCGAACAGACACCGCTTGTGATCTGCAAGCGTGAGGTGATTTCTAATCACATGATGTCGAATCCCCTTGGCCTTGATCGTCTCCACGTGTTCGATATCATAGGCGTAAGATTTCGCGCGGAGTGCCACGAACTCGTACATAATACGACCGTTGGTTTCGTCCGTGAACAAACCGGTTATTTTCTTACGGTCCACGGTGCAACACGGGTGATCGGACGGGAGATTCGATGTATCCATGCGGAGCAGCAAGTCGGGTGTAGTCGCGAGATCACCGTAAAAATCATCGGTCGTTATGCGGTAACGTAATGCTCCACACCACCAATTGGTATTCACTTATATTTCTACGTTCTATACCATTTGGATATTTTAGGGGCTGAACTAAATATTATAGTGTATTAAATTCATAGCCCTGCTGATAATTGTATGAATGATACAAAGGTACCTATTACTTTGAATATAAATTTGAATACATATTGTGGCGACACCACTCGTCCTATAACTATTATTACCATTATTAACTCGTGTTCCTATTATGTATTATGTATCCGGCGTGTGGTAACACTGCACGGTACCACGTCGAGGCGCGACAAACGCACGCGCGCTCTTTTTGTTTTACCTTTCTGTATCGTCGACGCACTCGTGTGAACGACATGTTAATCGTATACGTCGCGTCTTGTTTCATGTGTTTATAGTTTATATTGTTTATTGTTACAAACCTTTATATTAAAATACGTTTTATATCCATTTGAATCCTGGAGTGTATGTTATTAATTTATCCTACTAGGTATTCACGAGTACTACCATAATATCATTATAAGTTTTTTTTCTGATAGAAAAATGTCTGAAAAACGAAAATTTGAATCGGGGGCAAAAAAAAGAGCAAAAAAGAAAAGTCAACTTCTTGTAGCAGCTCGTGAATGTCGAACTCAAACAAAACTTTTATTTACATCTAACAGTGATACAATAAAAAATAAACCTGAAATGAAGTCTGTGATCAATGAAATTGATGAAATTAATTTAATTAACAATACAACAGCTGAATTAAACACAAATAATAATGAAAAAACTAAATTAAATGTGAAAACTAAGCTTGATATTCTTGATCACCCAATTACCGTAGAAGCTCGTGAATGTCAAACTCAAACAAAACTTATACTTGCACCTAACAGTGATACAATAAAAAATATACCTGCAATGAAGTCTGTGATCAATGAAATTGATGAAATTAATACAATAACTGAATCAAACACAATTAATAATGAAATAACAGAATTAAATATAAAAACTAAGCTTGATATTCTAGATAACCCAATTACCGTAATATCATCAGACAAAAGCTCGTTATCCAAAAATTGCAAATGGGTTGATACAATCTCTAGTAAAATATGGGGCGTGTCAACCGTTTGAAAAAGACATGACAAATAATACTTTTCCGATAGATCCTAAGACAAAACGTCATTTTTCATCCTCTTATTATTTTGTAAAAAATTTTATGAACGAGATAATCAAGTATCATTGGATGTCTTACTCAATCATACAAAATGTTGTATATTGTCATCCTCGCTGGCTTTTTGGTGATAATGCTACTAAGCAATCAATTTGGGTCTCGGGTTATTTGGATTGGAAACATTTAACTCAGTCAGCCATAATTCATTGTAATAGCAAACAACATTTTAGATCTGATGTAGCACTAGTTCAGTTTTCTGAAAGTAAATCTATTGAAGCAATTATTTCAAAGCAGTATTCATTAGAAGTGAAAAAATGGCGTGAAATCCTTAAATTATTATTTGATGTAGTACTAACGCTTTCGGGATTAGGTTTAGCTTTCCGAGGACATAGAGAGAATATCAACGATGCGCGTTGTGGAGTTTACTTATCGATTTTAAAATTGTTAGCAAAGCATAACCAGGTATTTGAACATTTGCAATCAGGCCTAAAAATAAAATATACAAGTAAAACAATCACTGAAGAAATTATACAAATATTGGCATCTGAAACTAGAAATTCAATTTTAAAAAAATGTAAAGCCGCAAAATTTTTTCAGTCCTGCATGCCTACCAGTCATATTAGCCGCGCCATCAATACAAATTGAGATACAGTCTGACATTTTTAAATCTGTACTTAAGAAACAATCGGACAATGCAGAAAAAATTTCAGCGCCAGTTGTATGTTTCTTCAGTTCCAAGCAGTTCAAGAATTCTTCTTTGATTTCTTTTTCGTCCCAGTCCACATACCGAATATAAATAAGTAGCAGTGCTTTATCAGTAATGTCAGTCGACTCATCTAATTGAAGAGCATAGAGCTTTGACCTTTTTATTTTTCTTATAAGTTGCTGATGAACATCATCGCTCATCATAGTTATGCGATTTGAAACTGTATCATTAGAAAGGGGTATTGTTTTTATTTTTTTAGCAGCTTTATCTCCAAAAAGTGTAAGGTTGGCATCGACCATAGAAAGCATAATTATGTCTTCTCCTATGGTAAAATTTGTTTTTGATTTTGCAATGCGAAGTGATATCAAAAATGACGCTTTAAGAGCTGCGTATTAAACCCATGCGGTTATAAATAATTATTCGATACTGTCATGCCATCGTCGTTGCCCTTATCGTCATCATTAAAACTCTTTAAAGAAAATGAACTGTAATTTTATTGACTCTTATATAACAATATAATAATATCTTATACAATATATTGTGCACGTCTAACTGGTTTTATTATTTATTATATTTTTAATATTTTTATAAAAGCACAGCACAGCACTTTCGCGGAACCCTCAAGTGATCTTCGCGGAACCCTAGGGTCATTACAGTAATGAACACTGTACAGAAACACTGCCCTAGAGTACGAATGTATTGGAAAACGGATTTAAGTTTATCAAACTTTAGCCAACATATAATAACCGATTTTTCTCGTTACGAACAAATTTTCATGTCGTTGATACTTTATTATTATCCAACCAAAATATAGATAGATTCAAAAAAGTTAGACCCATGTTTGACTGTGTCAGGAAGAGATGTAAAGGTGTGATTCCTAAGAACGCGTCTAGAGACGCACGACCGGTGCGGCTGACGATGCGCGATTCTAATTTTGGCCGCGCGGCCGTCTTTTGATTCCCAACAACTACAAAACGCACCGCAAGAGACGCGCGGCGCATAATTTCTAGATTTCATATTCAATGAGTTATTATTTATTATACATTTGTACGTTGCATTGATCAAAAGTGATTTTGTAATTTTCGATCATGTTGCGTAATCAAAAGAAAAAAGTTTTGATAAATATGTTATTGGAAGAAATCGAAGAAGAAGAAATGCTAATTGATCAAGTTTCATCAAAAGTAGTGCATGATATGTTTCAAAAAAGAAAAGAAGAAGGATTTTTTAGTGTTTTAATCGAGAAGCATTTGTTTAGGGATGAAAAAAAATTCCGTGAATTCTTTAGACTCAGTTGGAAGCAATTTAATTATATATCATAAAAACTAAAAAACCTCAATATTAATATTATTATCAAATATTAATTATTGAATTATTTAAGCATTAAAGCATTGTATAATATTTTATTTTAATATTTCGTATTATTTAATATTAAGCTGGTTGTTCACTACTCAAATTATATTTTATTATTTAACATAGTTTGTTCGTAAGTTTCTAAGCTATGTTATAAATTTTAGTCTAAATTTCAAAAAATAAATTCTCAGTCTGGATATTTATACTGTATATATATATAAGAATAAAGATAAATTAAAATACTGTCTAGGTACAATGTACATATTGTTATTTTGTTTTTAAATAATATAATATGGTAGTAGGATGAAAGGGGGGCTTCTACCCCGCCTCCCCCTTTAAAACTCCTCCTAGGCAACCCGCAATACACTAAACCATGATTTGCCCCTTAAATGCAACCCTCGACACAGACAAACCTAACGAAAACCACTACCTTCTCCTTATCCAACCTAACTAAAACCTTCCCCTTAAATGCATCCCACAATACACTAAACCTTGATTTGCTCCTTAAATGCAACCCTCAACACAGTCAAACCTTACGAAAACGATGACCTTCCCCTTAATAAATCCTCCTCGCCTTATCTCAAACATGGACAAGCCTAAGGAAAACCACTACCTTCCCCTTACCCAACAAAAACAAACCTAACGAAAACTACTAGCCGCCTCTTAAATGCAATTAACAACCCAGTCAAACATAACTATAACCTTCACCCATATCTCAACACAGACAAACATCAACAAGACCTCCCCTTAAAACAATGCTCTCTCACCACAGGCCTCCCAAACACATTTTGACCTTACCCGCCCCGCTACGCATTACCATCCTTATAAAACAGTATATATGTAATATTACACTGGAATACCTACCCCTGATGTTTCACATACAAACACTCTGAGTTAAGTGACTGTATAGTCATAAATTTAATTCTATACAATGCAATGCAGAGAAAAATCATAAATATATAACTCCGAGAACATAGAAATATAAGAATAAAACCATCAGTTTGAATAATTTCGAGCATATGGATTCATCATACATTCCATAAGGGTTAGTCATAAAAACGATTGCTATGAATGCTCAGAGTTGTAGTGCTGAGGTTTCTTTAGAAATATGTAAAGGTTTGTGTTCTTATTGTTAAAAATAACGTGCCGGTCGAGACCTGTTCGAGTTTGGTTGAAACTTGTCGAGTCTTGTCTAATGGATCTCCCCCACTACTATACATATTAGGGATATTATTCTTTCGGTGTCGCTCGGAGCTCTATTGTATTATTCCGAATGACCCCCCCCCCCCACTCCATAACAAGTCGATAACGACAGCAATTCAGCATCAGTCTCCTTACTACTTCCTTAATGACAGGTTGTAATAACAATCGATATTTTACAGTGTTTAAAAATTACGTGTTATATCTGTATTATTTTATCACGAGCAAACAAGAGTTTATTATAGTACCACATGGCGTCGCTTGGAGCGCTGATGTCACATCAAACGATAGGACACGCCCAGACTCAATCATACTTGATATAATATAATCTATTACATTTTATATTTCATTACCTATCAAGTCATTGAAGGATACAAACGTGTTATCCTAGTTCAGTTTTTTATTCACCTCTTCAGAATTTAACACATCAATATCGCGTATGATTTATTTAAACGAATTAATAATGTTCGCCTGCACTGTATGCAACAAATCCTTTGCATCGAACCATAATTTACACCGACATGCTAAATCACACGATGGAGTCAAGTTTTCATGCAGTTTTTGTTCTCAAGTGTTTACACGTAGAGACAACCTCATCAGACATACCCATGAAAAACATTGTAAGTATTTTTTTTTATTCCGTATTCCATTATATTATTTAACACAGCTGATCTTATTTTATAATTTTTTTTACAGCCTTAAATCAAACAATGACAAATCAGAAACGTTCAAACATTCCGTACGAAGACAGTGGAAATGAAATGTCCCACTATTTCACAACAGAGAACACGGAAATCTTCTATGATAATGACGGTATGTTTTATTTATTGTTCATTTATCAGACAGACCCTGAATTGAATACACTAAAATCCTTAATAAAAATGCTCTACAAATTCTAAAACATTCGCTTTACAAAAAACAAATTTTTAAATAAGAATTTTTACAAAAAAGAAATAGCTGTTTTATTTAATTTACCATAAAGACAAATAAATCTCATTATTTATACATTAAACAAGTGCTTCTCAAGTATAAAACATTTAGTAGACGAAAATTCATAAAATTCATAAAGATAGGTAGAAATTATTAAAAACATCGTAAAAATGGGGTAAAAAAGGAAATAAATATTTAAAATACAAAATATCAGTTTTGGAAAACAAATTCATTGATATCTATGAGTAGGAGTAATTAGCCGTTCCTGGCCCCCCCCGCAGAACCCTCTGAACCCTTACCCCACCCTCCGTGGAACCCCCTGAACCCCACCTCCCCAGAACCCTCCTTACCCCACCCTCCCTTTAATTGGCCAATTAACCCCGTTAATTGGTCAATTAACCCCGAAAATTGGTCAATTAAACCCCGTTAATTGGTCAATTAACCCCGTTAATTGGTCAATTAACCCAGTTAATTGGTCAATTAACCCCGTTCATTGGTCAATTAACCCCTTCGATTGACCAATTAACCCCTTTGATTGACCAATTAACCCCTTTGATTGACCAATTAACCCCTTTGATTGATCAATTAACCCTTTCGAATTAAATCGTTCGATAACCGTTACCTGTGACCTTTAGGGCTATAATTGACCAATTATCTCCGATTAGCACATCACCTTTGACCTTTAGGGATGTAATTAACCAATTATCTCCGATTAGCATGTTAATTGAGTGATTAACATCCAATTAACCCGTTCAATATGCTCCACCTTTGACCTATGGGGCTATAATTGAAAATTATCCGCGATCAGCCGCCGAAAATTGCTCTATGAGAATTAGACGCTATTACATAATTATATAATTTAACCCTATGACTACTATTCCCCGTGGAACCCTTCACCACCAGGTTGCCTAACGCACCGCCCAGTCGCCACCAGATTCCTCTTGCATAGTCCAGCTTCCCTGTCAGTCGCGCTCATCGCACCCCTCCACTCTCACCCGATTCGATTTTCGACAGGCTCTCCAACACGTCATTTTTGTTCGTATTAACGTTATAGTCGTTAGTGTTATATTATAATTATTATAACTATTATTTATATATATATATATAGTATCGAAAAAACATGACCATCCTATCACCATATATATATATATAAATAAACATTAGAAACATGTGTTGTTGATCTGCATTCGTAATCCTATGGATATCAGCCTAATTAATTTTTAAAACATGTACTTTTCTGTATAAATATTTATCACATATATTATATAACATTATATAACATTATATAACATATATCACTGGACCGCTAGCACGTTAGTGATGAAAAATCAAAGATTATCACATATTATTATATGATTCGAATGAAAGTGCGCGTACATCAGTCTTCGTATTGAAGTCAACAGTATACGTCCATAGTTTTTACATTACTATCGATAGTGATTTTTATTTGAAAAATGGCTTTCGAATGCATTACATGTGGTAAAACGTACGCGAACAAGAAGAGTTTAACGAGACATCAGAAGGCGCACGACGGATTGGTATTTTCATGCGGAGTATGTTCGAAAATCTTAACACGCCGAGATAAATTGTCAAATCATGTTCAAACGGTTCACAGTGAGTACATTTTTCTTAATTCATCCCAACCATAGAATAATAACATTAGAAAATAATATAACGTTGTTTAATAGAACTGAAAATATATGGAATCGCGTATAACGCAGCCATGCGAACTGGTGGTGTGGCGATTGAAGGTACTTATTATTTATATTCTTTTAAAATAGCTATATGATTATTACATGTTATACATTTTAACTAAACAGCTCCACCACCACCACCACCACCCACTTCAACGTATACCACTCTAGCATTACCCGCATCCGATACGTCCGACGCGCTCGTTGTACCCGCTGTTATCAACATCGCCGCCGTTGATGTACCCGCTCCGCGTAAACGTAATAACACCGCGATCGGTTCTAGATGTAAAAAAAATCGTATCGCAACGGTGAACACGTATGGTTTCGTTGAGACGAACTCGTCTTTTAACCGCTCAGTCGTGTGGTATTTCAGGAAAAACGTTGATCATTGCAGTAGTTATAACGTTTTTCTACGTTCTATCAGAACAGAGTTGGTGGCGCTCTTAAGCGAAATCGTAAGTGTTCATCCGATTAAATACAACCTTAAGTTGGAGGCCACCTACGATATTCCCAAAGTGGAACAGTCATCCGATAACAGATCGTTCAAAACATGTGCTAGGGAGTTGTTCATACACGATGATATCGATGAGATGGTGGCTGAAGACTTTTCGATGCTTCTCACTGAAGAAGAGGTTTATCGCGGTAAAGGTAGCGGATACAGTCTCGTGCTCATAGACGGGTTAGAGTTGGGGGTGTACAGATACACACCGCTTGGTGCTTCATCTTACATACCGCTACCGGCGAGCATAGCAAATCGAAAGGCTGTCGTAAACCCACAAAACATTGATCGTGAATGTTTCAAGTGGGCGATTCTGGCGAAACATGTACAAAACGAACATTGCGAACGAGTCGGAGCGAATTATTCGAACGAGGAGTATCGATACGACTTTTCCGCGTTGTCCGTGCCCACCTCCGTGTCGGAAATAAAAATGTTTGAGCGTTGTAACCCCGGTACGTCCGTAAACGTGTACGGTTTGGGAAATTGCGGCAATGCAAACATTTCACCGCACACCGTATACCCCCTAAGGGTTGCTAGCGTGGAACAGGAGAATCATTTCGATCTCCTTCTAATCACTCTCGATAGGGATAACCACTACGCGTACATCTCGAATTTTTCGCGTCTCGTTAGTATGCAGCTGAACATGCGAGAACATTGCGTTTTCGTGTGTAAAAGGTGTTTCACCAGTTTCGACAAGCAGCCTAAACGATACAAGCCGAACGGTGCGGCCGCGCTCAAAGACCACATGAAAATATGTGGACCGCACAAACCGATAGTGCCTTTAATGCCATCGGAGGGGGCTGCAATCCGATTCAATGGCTGGGAAAAGACAGCGATTACCGTTCGTTATATACGCCGATTTCGAGGCCTTCCTCCGAAAAACTAACGATCAGCGGGGTGCTAATACGATTGCGTTCCAAGATCATTGCCCGATGAGTTACGGATTTATCGTCAAGACCGCGGACAACGTGCCCATGGAACTTCTCGAACGTTTCGAGATTCCGCGCGCACCGGTAATCGTTCGCGGATCGACGACGCAGAGTAACGTGGCGCAATTATTTGTCTTGGCGGTCACTGAGATGGCGAATAAATTGTTTCAATTGTATCGAACAAACACGTCGATCGTGTGGAGCAACGATATCGAAATCGCAGAGCATGAGTTGAAAACCCATTGCGAAATATGTCGCACGGGTTTCCATGCGAAAAACTGCAAAGTCGCACACCACGATCACCTATCGGGACGTTTTTTGAAAACATTATGCAATACATGTAATTTAAAACTAAAAACACCTAATTTTGTTCCCTGCTTTCTGCACAACTTATCGAAATACGACGCTCATTTCATCGTGACCGAGTTGGGATACGATACCCATCGAATTTCGGTCATACCCAATTCAGAGGAGACATACGTGTCCTTCTCAAAGTATATTAACAGTGAGTTCACGATAAGATTTATCGACACATATCGTTTTATGTCGTCCAGCTTATCCACTTTGGCTACAAACCTTACGACCGCGGACTTTTGTAAATTTCGCGAAATCGCTAAAGTGTTCGTGCCGAACGATATGCCTTTCGTGACACGCAAAGGTGTATATCCATACGAGTACACCGACTGCTGGGACAGATTGGACGAGACGAGTCTACCGGAGCGCTCTGAGTTTTTCAGCACGTTGACAGAAGAGCACGTAACGCATGTGGATTACGATCACGTGAATCAGGTATGGAATCGTTTCGGTTGCTGCACACTCGGTGATTACAGCGATCTATACTTGAAAATAGACGTGTTGCTTTTGGCCGACGTGTTTGAGAATTTTCGAGACATCTGCATAAACGTATACAACTTAGACCCAGCGTATTATTATACGGCACCTGGGTTTAGTTTCGATTGCATGTTGAAATACACGTCGGCGAAACTCGAGTTGCTCACGGATTACGACATGTTGCTAATGATAGAGAGAGGTATACGTGGGGGTTTGGTACAGGCCAGTACGCGGTATGCGAAAGCTAACAACGCGAAGACCGTTGGGTTCGATGCAACGCTACCGATCACATGGTTGATCTATCAAGATTGTAATTATTGACACGTGTTCCAAGTTAAATAAATAGTTAATATTTTTGTTCATTCAACACACACATACACACATATATACATACATAGGTAACAATCTTTACGGATGGGCCATGAGTCAATACATGCCGTACGGCGGATTCCGATGGCACACGGGTAATCCGGACGTTGCGCTAGCACAGCTCGAAACCATGCGGGACACGGACGATGTAGGGAGGGTGTACGAGGTGGACGTGTCGTACCCTCAAAACCTGCACGACGCGCACAACGATATGCCGTTTTTACCGTACGGCAGCATACCGCGCGGTTCCAAAGTATGCAAACTGATGGCCACTTTGGAATCAAAGAAGAATTACGTAGTGCACTACATGAATTTGAAGCAAGCCATCGCCAACGGTTTGATCGTGGACAAAGTACGTGGACACGCGTGCGATAACATGCTCTGAAGCGGTCATAGATAATAATACGTTTTTCGTATGTACACATAGGTGCACCGGGTGTTGGAGTTTCGTCAATCACAATGGTTGGCGAAATACATAGGACTCAACACGGAGATGAGGAAGAGGGCGGTCAATGCGTTTGAACGGGATTTCTTTAAACTTATGAACAACGCCGTGTTCGGTAACAACACTATAATAATAACACCATCACGATGATAATAATTGTATCTATTATTTCAGGAAAAACAATGTAATCTATGCGTAAGCGCATCAAAATGGAACTCGTATCATCCGAGCAACGATTTTTGAAGCTGGTCAACCGTCCCACGTTTAAATATTGTACCACTTATAATGAGAATCTTACAGCGGTGTCTTTGCACAATAAAATTATAAACTTCTGCAAGCCTATATACATTGGTTTTGCAGTGCTCGATATAAGCAAGACGCTCATGTACGATTATCATTATAACGTTATGAAACGATATTATCAACGCAACGCCGAACTGTTGTACACCGATACCGGTAAATTATACATCGCTAGAAAATGTTAAGTTTTCCCTAGCCTAACCACTTGTTTTACAGATTCACTCGTGTACCGCATAACGACCGATGATTTTTACGGTGATCTCGCGACTACACCCGACTTGCTGCTCCGCATGGATACATCGAATCTCCCGTCCGATCACCCGTGTTACACCGTGGACCGTAAGAAAATACCCGGTTTGTTCACGGACGAAACCAACGGTCGTATTATGTACGAGTTCGTGGCACTCCGCGCGAAATCTTACGCTTATGATATCGAACACGTGGAAACGATCAAGGCCAAGGGGATTCGACATCATGTGATTAGAAATCGCCTCACGCTTGCAGATTACAAGCGGTGTCTGTTCGAGGCGCACGATGTTGATGACGTTAGTGCAGATAGTAGTGATTACTATGACGACGACGACTACGACGATGAAGACGGTGAGGAACGACGAAAACGCTCGGCGGTGCGCTGCAGTCAAGCGGTCATGGAAGATCTATACCGACAGAATGCTGCAGCAAATGTTACAACACTATTACCGCGCCCGCCCTACGTACCTTACACACCATACCGGTTGAACGTATCAATCCGATCGTTCAAACATCAAGTTAAAACTGTTAACACGCTGAAAAAAACCTTGAATCGATCGGATGATAAGAGATATATTTTAAATGATTGCGTGCACACTCTGGCACACGGTCATTTTAGAATAAATTTAAAATAAATTTCAGATATGTTTATAATTATTATTTTTATCATTATTATTGTATAACATTATTATTATATCTCCTTATTATTTATTTATTTATTTATTTATTTATTTTTTTTTTTTTTTACTATGTATACCAAGACAGTATTACATTTAATTATCATTATTAATGTATACCATTATTATATCTCATTATCATTATGTTGTTTTTCGTGTAGACTATCTAAAACCTAGAACTGTTTATAAACATATATACACACACACCATGTAGTTGACCGGTTACACCACCGAGATAATACATGGTTAATAGATTATCTATGAGAAGAGGAGAACTATTGTTCAATCTTAGGTGACCCATATAAAATTTAAAAAAAAAAAAAATGATATAAAACATTTTAAATGTATACGATTTTTTTATTTGATAAAATCATATACGAATGCTTTCCCATTCATTCCTTTAAATAAAAACTTTAATGTTTTTATGTCACTCTCGTTGAACGTGAGAATTTGTTCTTCACTCATCTTTACTGCTTTCGGGAGATACACAGTCAGAACACCGTTATCAGTGCTTAACGTTACTAGAATAGCTGCACCAAATTTAGTCTCCGCAGATCCAAATTTTATAATCGGGTACTCCTCTCCTACTATCAACTGCGACATTAAAACGTAACGCGTGCCTGCTTGTTTTTTCAACATATCGGTG